>PPKA02000027.1:65204-127277 GCA_003707595.2 Zygosaccharomyces bisporus
CAGGCTCAGGCTCAGGCTCAGGCTCAGGCTCAGGCTCAGGCTCAGGCTCAGGCTCAGGCTCAGGCTCAGGCTCAGGTTCAAGCTCGGGCTCAGGCTCAGGCTCAGGCTCAGGCTCAGGTTCGGGCTCAGGCTCAAGCTCAGGCTCAGGCTCAAGCGCAATCTCAAGCTGTACACGCGCAGACACAGCAGGTACACAGACAGGCAATACCGCAGCAACAACCTTATTCGTTACAAGATACAGCCCAAGGAGGCAGTACTCCTTCAAGCGCTGGATCTCCTTCGCCGAATTACATGTATTTCGAGAGAAGACCAGACTTGTTGACCAAGACTACTCAGGATAAGGCTGCTGCCGCTAAGCTCAAGATAGAAAATTTTTATCAGTCTTCTGTGAAGTACGCTATCGAAAGAAATCAACGACGTGTAGAACTGGAATCCCAATTGAATATGCAGGATTGGTCTGAGGAAAGACGGAATCGAGAACTTTCGTCATTGGGACGTAAGGAGTCTCAGTTTTTACGTTTAAGAAGGACTAGGCTCTCGTTGGATGATTTCCACACGGTTAAAGTCATAGGTAAAGGTGCATTCGGTGAGGTGAGACTGGTGCAGAAGAAGGACACAGGTAAGATATATGCAATGAAGACTCTTTTGAAGTCCGAAATGTACAAGAAAGATCAATTAGCTCACGTTAAAGCCGAACGTGATGTATTAGCAGGAAGTGATTCTCCTTGGGTGGTTTCTTTGTATTACTCCTTTCAAGATGCTCAGTATCTGTACTTAATCATGGAGTTTTTACCAGGTGGTGACTTGATGACGATGCTGATCAGGTGGCAGTTATTCACTGAGGATGTCACAAGATTCTACATGGCTGAATGTATCCTGGCAATTGAAGCAATCCACAAGTTAGGCTT
Source organism: Zygosaccharomyces bisporus (assembly GCA_003707595.2). Lineage (NCBI taxonomy): Eukaryota > Fungi > Ascomycota > Saccharomycetes > Saccharomycetales > Saccharomycetaceae > Zygosaccharomyces > Zygosaccharomyces bisporus. Next base: position 66,113 of record PPKA02000027.1, read on the forward strand.
TATTCATAGAGACATTAAACCAGATAACATATTGATTGATATTCGAGGCCACATCAAACTTTCGGATTTTGGTTTGTCGACAGGATTCCATAAAACTCACGATTCTAACTATTACAAAAAGCTGTTGCAACAGGATGAACAGCAAACACAAGGTAACGGGCTCATGAAACCTGGTCAGCTGGGTGGAGGAGAGGGTGGTGGAAACAACAATAACCGCCAGACCATGCTGGTTGACGCAATCCACTTGACTATGTCTAACAGGCAACAGATTCAAACTTGGAGAAAATCTCGTCGTTTGATGGCTTATTCCACTGTCGGTACACCCGATTACATTGCACCAGAGATCTTCTTGTATCAAGGATACGGTCAAGAGTGTGATTGGTGGTCGTTGGGTGCCATCATGTACGAATGCTTAATCGGCTGGCCACCTTTCTGTTCAGAAACTCCTCAAGAGACATATCGGAAAATTATGAATTTCGAGCAAACCTTACAATTCCCAGATGACATCCATATATCCTACGAGGCGGAGGACTTAATACGTACACTTTTGTCCCATGCGGATCATCGTTTGGGTCGCCATGGTGGTGCGGACGAGATTAAACGGCATGCGTTTTTCAGAGGTGTCGATTGGGATACAATTCGTCAAGTGGAAGCACCTTATATTCCAAAATTGAGCTCCATCACAGATACCAGATTTTTCCCCACTGATGAGTTGGAGAATGTTCCTGATTCTCCTGCCATGGCTCAAGCCAATAAGCAAAGAGAGCAAATGCAGAAGCAGGGCGGTAATGTCAACGGCAACAAAGGGCCTGTTAAGGAGGACCTACCATTTATTGGCTATACTTATTCGCGCTTCGACTATTTGACACGCAAGAACGCTTTGTAGGAACACAACCCTAGAAACCCTGGGAAGTATAATAAAAAACAAAATAAAGAGGAAACAGCATTTTGTCCTTTCAAGCATCTTATAGCTTACAATAACATTGTAAATACGGTTTAGATAGGATATAAAACATTTTTTGCATTGATTGAAACGCGTCTAGTGGCGTGTTTTTTTTACCTACCTCGCTCTAATTGCACGCAGGTAGCATTTCGCTGAAGTACATCAAGCGGCAACAAAATATAAAAAAAAAGTCAACCGCTCCTCCAAGATATATCCAAAACCACTTTGCCTACATAGAGTATCCTTTTCAGCGGCACAATTGAATTGTTAGACTCTGGATCCAATGATGGCGTCCTTAAAACACTAGGCGAACCGCAATGAGATCTATGTTCAAGTTTAGCACAGTTAACGGCCGACGGAATACCTCTAATATTAGTCCAAGATAACATCCAACCTGTGAACAATCTTGAAAACGGTTACAACAAGTTCCGCGCTACATTCCAAGACGGTACAGAATCGGGATAAGTTAATCCTTGGTAATTTCAGTCATAAGCTACATATTTACACGGTTTACTCGCTGTCGGAACAGCTGATTCCCAGAAGCTCAGAAGTCACTACCGGGCGCCCAGCAACGTCCATTGGTCTACGCCAGCAGACACTGGGAAAACACCAAAGTGGAAAGTGCTCCCCCTCAGTCCGCTAGCGATATGATGTGGTTTTCTGCGCCAACAACTGAAAAGATTCTCGATGCTTCAACTTAGTCCTTTATATATGTCAAAAAATTTAACAGTGTCCGGGTAATAGAGTCACCTATAAAAAACTAAAAAAAAAAAGTCAGGGCCTCCGCGGCTAATCCAACTTCACTCTCTCTTGAAAGCCTTCCTTAGCAACTTCTTTAGGAGGCCAGGCCCGGTAACCAACATAGAATAGCCAACCGAAGGAAGTGACCACGACAAAGATGACAGATTTGTACGGCTCTGCCACGTCAAGGAAAGGATAAGGATACTTTTGTCCCATGGATGGGTCGATTAAAAACCCAAGATAGAACTTGTAAGCAAGCCCAATAGCAGCGACTATGATCCATGCTGGTAACAGAGGGATCTTGAAGCGCTGGGAGGATCCCGAGACATAATAGTCAGCGAGCAGGTAGATGATGGGCAGCAAATGGATTGACACGTCGACTTCTAGAGGAATGGGGGATTTACGCTTGGCGCCCTGCAGAATCAGATGAATGGCAAATATACGCAGTGGCCAGTAGACGGTAGCTACCACAGATTCGAGCACGAGCGCCAGGGGAAGTGTGACGTGCCTGTTGATCACAGTGCATATGCAGTCACCCGAATCCTGCTCGGACCCGGAACAATGAGCCGGCTTAGAGTCCTGTTTCAACTTATGCACTTCATCCGCTGAAGCAGTGGCTCTCGCGAACGCCCTTTCAATGTGTTGTTTTTGCAGACGGCACGCCCTTAGGTACTTGGCAAGGTGTAGCACCAAGGTTACCACGTTGTGGGAGACGGTGGCCACCAATGAGATGTTCGTCAAAAACTGCTTCTGCCCAGCAGGTGCTAGCGACTGGGGGAGCGCAATGTGGGAGCACTTGTAAAGCCCGTACGATGAGGTGACCAGAGAGGCAAGGTTGAAGAGGAGTGAACGGTCCATAACGTTGATATTGTGTGTGAGTCTGTTTACGTGCGTGAGAGTGTGCTCGTGTGCGTACTCTCCTTTGTCCTTGGGGGCGAGGGGTGAACGTTCTCCTTAGCACGTTCTCGAACTGCTTTGACCCCTCGATCCGGCGTTGCCGAAGTCGAACTACTTACTAACTGTATGAAACGTATGTGTGAGGTCTCGTGAGTTCTTTGCCGGGTAATACATGCTGTTCCGAGCAGAAAGTATCTTCTTTGCATGGGGGAAGTCACATTCGCCCGCGTTACTACTTGCTACTACTTCGGCGAGCCAAAAACCTTGTCTCTCCACACTCCCCCTTTACTATTGTTTCCCTAATGATCGGATCACGGTTTGAAAAAAAAAGGAGTCAGTAGCGTCAATTGAAACAGATCAGGGTAAGAAGGCGTTTCCTTTTGAAGAATGCACGTCGTTCTCGACTGTTCTGGATGGCATTGTAACGCAATGGGATAGAGACCGAACCTTTTGGACAAGATTCTTCCGCCTTAAACGTCAAGGCTTCGCCTACTTCCCCTCTCTTAATGCCTCAGCTGGGAATGGGCTTTTTGCACTAGGGCCATGCAACAGCAAAAGAGCAAAGCACCCCAGGCTACTTTGCGAAAGTTGGGTCAATGGTCGCGGGGATGGGAGGTTAGCGAGCCAACCGAATGGGAAGGCGGAATACCACTATAGCATCCGGCCGATTCTATTTCGCCCCGTTTAGGCGATGTGAGTAATTGAAGGTAAAAGACGCTCAGGAGACCTTAATTATGCAAGTGTTCACTTTATTTCGAAAACAAGTGGGAAAAGTATAAAGGGAGGGGCTGATTTCACAATAATACTCGGCGCTTGCCTTGGAATATACTTTCCTGCCGTTGACATACCTCTTCTGTTTCTTTTCGTCAAAAGGCCGACAACCGCTTTTCCCAAGAAGAAGAAGAAAAAAAAAAGGCAAAAGTAAGCGAAAGAAAGAACATAAAGATGAAGTTGTCTTACGTTGCTGCATTGATGGCTGCGTGCTCTTCTGCCGCAGCCAACCCGCTGCATGAGCTTATGTACAAGCGTGACCTAGCCGCCAACAGCACTGGTGTCGCTGGCGGCTCCAACGGTACGACTACCACCGGCAGTGCTTCGAACGGTACGACTACCACGGGTGGTGGTGTTGCCTCCAGCAGTAGCGCGAGCAATAGCACTGGTGGCAGCTACGGCAACTCGAGCTCTTCGTCGGGCTCGAGCTCTGTCAGCGTGTTTGTCACGGGCGGCACGAGTACCCTATCGAACTCTAGCACTGTGGACGTGAACTGGCTGTTCAACAGCTCACAGGCGCTCAACGTGACCCAGCTGTACCAAATTGCCGTCCAGATCAACCAGACTCTGGGCTTGGGCACCAACAGCGGTGTTGTGATCGTCTCCAACTCCGAGTCTCTGGAGTCGCTGGGCTTCTTCTGCTCGCTTCTCTTCAACACGGACAAGCCGATCGTGATCGCCCAGGACGCTGCCGTTGGCGCCGCCATCGCGCAGGACTCGTCCTCGCAGGCACGCGGTCCCCTCGTGCTCGGCGACAACAACCTCATCTACCCCGGAGTTTTCGCGCCTGCAGCGGGCGAGTCGTCTTCTTGCGCTGCTGTCGGCATTGCCTCGGACGCCAGCAACGCCACCTGGTTCTTTGAAAACTCTGCGCCAGCGTTGACCGGCCCCTCCTCTGTCATCAAGCAGAACTACACGAACTTCACCAACATACAGGTGCAGAGCATTCCCGAGGTGCCGGTCATTTACGACGGCAGCTACTCCACGCAGATCATCTCTTCCTTGACCTCGGCCTCGGCCTTTGTCATTGTCAGCTCGAGCACCAACTCCACCATGTCCAGCGTCGGCAACACCTCTGTTCCGGTCGTGTTTGCCGAGGGTGGCTCCGGACTGCACTATGTCGGGCCCCAGGACGTTCCAGCGGGCACCATCCCTGCTGGCTACCTGTCGCCAATCAAGTCGCAGATCCTGCTGTCTGTCGCTGCCGTCAACGGCGTCAACAGCACCGACGCCTTGAGTGCTCTATTCCCATGAGAGATGGACAGTAGAGAATTTGAAAAACCCCAAAAAAAAAAAATATTCAAAAGTTCACTCCCCCCCCCCTCCCTAGTCGGTTGTTGTACTAATCGTGCTCGGATAAGCCTTGAGCCATACTCTTTGACGTTCCACTAATCCTGAGTCTCGCTCCGTTTTGTTTTCGTCTTCGTTTTCGTTTTCGTTTTTCGTTTTTCGCTCTCGTTCTACTTCCTTGCGGTGCAGGGCCTTCTGAGGCCGCTTCCGCTACCGCACTGTGTTAATTTTTTTTTTTTTCCTACATACATTATATTATCATACTATCGTATCGTTATCTTTTTCTTCCACTATCTGCACAGGCGTGAGTGGTCAGCGGCATGACTAATCCTCTCCCTCTGTACGCGCACTGCTCCAAGCAGGCATCGCACGCAGGCGTCGCCAGCCAGAGGGCCATTGCACGCATGTGAAGTCACACAATTGCACCTCAACCAGGGGGAGGGCAAGCCTGGGGCAAGCCCGGGGCCAGACTCTGACCCCAGGCTGCGCGCCCCAGCCGCTACCACAGCGGGACGGTACCCGCTGCACATGTCTGGCAAGCTCAAGAGATATTCTTACCTTACTACCCTGCTTCCAGTCCGCCGCACTGGCGTGTCCGGCCCAACCCCGCCGGCCGGCCATTGCGTAACCCAAAGAAAAAATCCGGATAAATAACCTGTGACCAACTCGTAATTACCACATGTGGCAAACATTTCCCGAAAGAAGAAAACCCCGCTACGAACAAAACAATAAAGTTCCCAAGGAACAACTGCAAAAAGAAATCATATGGAAGAAATCCTACAATCGACGGTATATTATTGGAAAGCAAGACCCTTTCTGCCCGGCGATTGGTCACAACAACCGAGGCGCGTGAGCACAGAAGACCCTCGTCGACTAACCGGTGTTTTCTTGTTTTTTTTTTTGGTTTCTTTTACGCTTTCGAAAGGGTTCGTTCTGTGGAGTGGCGTGCCGTAAATCCTTATCTGGCGTTGGCTCTTTTCATTGGACGGACCTCGCCTATCTGATAACGACTTTAAAGGGTAACATGATAAGAAGGCGCTATCAACATTCTCACGCAGAGCATCGAGATATAAAGACAAGGGACCCGAGACTCTTCGAAGCGCGTATAGGTAGCAGTAGGCAGAAGGGAAGTACTCGATTTAGTACAGAGAGACGCAACCATGAGCTCGAACTCAAGCACGCCCGCCACCGGTGGGAATTCGCTTACGCAAGATTTGAACGTGCCATTCGACCTGGCCAACATGGCATGGATCGGTGTGGCCGCCGCAGGTGTGTGGATCATGGTGCCCGGAATCGGGCTGCTGTATTCCGGTATGTCGCGGAAGAAGCACGCGCTGTCGCTGCTGTGGGCCTCCATCATGTGTGTTTCGCTGGTCATCTTCGAATGGTTTTTCTGGGGCTACTCGCTGTCGTTCTCGCACACCACCAGGGGTAACGGTTTCCTGGGCACGATGAAGTTCTTTGGTTTCAAGAACGTGCTGGGTGCGCCCTCGTCTGTGGACTCGCTGCCCGACATTCTGTTTGCCACGTACCAGGGCATGTTTGCGGCCGTGACCGGGGCCCTGATGCTGGGCGGTGCGTGTGAAAGGGCGCGTTTGCTGCCCATGATGGTGTTTTTGTTCCTGTGGATGACAATTGTGTACTCGCCATTGGCCTGCTGGACCTGGAACGCGGAAGGCTGGTTGGCCGTGCTCGGCTCGCTCGACTATGCAGGCGGTGGACCCGTGCACATCTCCTCGGGCCACGGTGCTCTGATATATGCTCTCATCCTCGGTAAGCGTAACGACCCTGTCGCCAAATCTGGCATGCCCAAGTACAAGCCTCATTCCGTGACCAGTGTCGTGCTGGGCACCGTGTTCCTGTGGTTTGGCTGGCAATTCTTCAACCCGGGCTCTGCGGGCAACGCCACCATCAGAGCGTGGTACTCGGCCATGAACACCAACTTGGCCGCTGCCACCGGTGGTCTCACCTGGATGTTTGTCGACTACTTCCGTTACGGTGGTAAGTGGACTACTGTGGGTCTGTGCTCCGGTATCATTGCCGGTCTTGTGGGCATTACGCCTGCCGCCGGCTTTGTGCCCATCTGGTCTTCTTTTATCATCGGTCTGGTCTGTGGCGTTGGCTGCAACTTGGCCTGTGACCTCAAGAACCTTTTGCACATTGACGACGGTATGGACGTTTGGGCCCTACACGGTGTCGGTGGCTGCATTGGATGTGTGTTTACCGGTATATTTGCAGCTGACTACGTGAACGCGACGGCTGGTTCCTACACGGCCCCCATCGAAGGTGGTTGGTTGAACCACCACTGGAAGCAAGTCGGCTACCAGCTTGCTGCCATGTGTTCCACGATTGCCTGGACTGTAACTATAACGGCCATCTTGCTGCTTGGTATGGACTTGGTGCCATTTATGAGACTAAGACTAAGACCAGAGGAGGAAGAGCTAGGAACGGACGAGGCTGAGATTGGCGAATTCACTTACAACGAGGATACCTTGTTCGTCCCAGAACCTATCCGTTCCAAGACTTCCGCAGAGGTTCCTCAGCATGAGAACATTGACGACAAGATTGTTCAGGCTGAGGAAAATGAGGGCAATTCATCTACAGCCGGATCGGCTGAAGGTGAAGGTGAAGGTGAAGTGAACGAGAAATAGTCGAAAAAAAAAATCGAACTGAAATAGACGTTTTGTTATGCCTTACCCTAATAATATTTAATACTATCTACAACCATACCGTACTTATAACTTTACTATACATTAAAAATATGCAACTTTGCTAGCGCCGCATGTTCGCTTCGCTTAACTAACAAGGGGTGGGCACTCGCTAATATAAAGGGAGGAATCTTGAAAGAAGAAGCATTTCCAAGAAACTCATCTCAGGTGTTCTAAAAGACAGTGACGTTGAGACGAAACAAAATCGAAACGTGCCTGAGATGAGATTGCTACTACTCGCTATGCTTATAGCAGCTGTTCATGCTGCAACATACTCCTATATTGTCACCGTAAATCCAATCGATGTTCCGGCGAGCGTAGTGGATGAGTTGAAATCGATGGTCACAAGCATCGGCGGCCGCATCACCCACGAGTACACGCTTATCAAAGGTTTTTCCCTGAACCTGGATGGTGCCAACGTATCAAGACTGCAGGCCCTAATCAAACAAGTAGAGTCGAATACCGGTTGCTTTGTCCGTGTGGAAAAGGACACTGAAGTGCACACTTTTGCCGGGCACGACCGAATCTAGTGTAGCCTAGCTGCCTATATATATATAGATATATGTGTATACTTTCCGTTTTCCTTTATCCCACCCTCTTCGCCTCTTTTTACGTATTTTTAACGCTCCAGGTTGATGTTATCACCAAATTTAGCGTAAAGCACTGTCTTTAGTTCTTTGATCTCATTTTCCAGCTGGTCTTCCTGTGTCTCGAGACTTGATATGCTCTCCTGTACTTTTTCAACGTCCTCCTCTAGTTGCTGTACCACTTCGTGCTGCTTCAACAGCATAAAAATTACACCAACTTTATAATGCACGGGCTCATCTTCGTCTATGAGCTCAATCTCCAGCGAAACATCGTCCAGATACTCTTTCTCTTGTCTATGTTGCGAAAGTTCCTGCTCGACAGCGTCTTTGCGCATTATCAGTTTGGAGAACTGATTGATTCTCTGTTGATCCTCATAGGTGACCTTTATCGTGTTCTGTTGACCTTGCGGAAGCAATTCCATAACGGCGATGAGTGTTGTTATTCGTTACTCCGTGATGTGATATAATGTGCTAAATACATAGAGATTTCTTGACTACTTTTTTTTTTTTTTTTTTTTTTCTTTTACCAAATTTCCAGGTTGAAAAATTTACATATTACATACAGCGATCAGTTAGTTGGTAACTAACTTTTGGCGAAGTGCGAAGAAATCTTCAAATCCGGAAGCGATTCTGTGGCAGGCCTCTATGATCTGTTCGTCATCGTTTGCGTAGGCGATGGTGATTCTTAAAAAGTCGCATGTATCCTTCGAGGCCCCGATGTCCACTGCCATCCTGTAGCCGAGGACAACTTGTACGCCACTCTTGATCAGGCAGTTGTTGAGCTGATCCATGATTTCCACGATATGATCAAAATGATCCGCCATAGCCAAATCTTTCTCGGACCAGGCTGGTTTCAAATCGATGAACATGCCCGCAGAGGGCTCCATGACTTTGAAGAGGCCCTTTTTATGGGATTCCGTCTCGTAAAACGATTTGAAAGCGATGTTTCGCCGGTGCGTGTAAACTCCCGCGACTTGCATCAACCATTCTACCCAGCCTGTGAGCATGGCATCCATAGGGTCGCTGTATTGAGCCAAGTGGCGGTTGCCCAGCTCTTTGATCACGGCATACACAAGTGCCTGTGAGACTCCGCTGGGGGCCCTAGAGGTCACCTCGCTCATGTTGAAGATACGTTCCGTGAAGAACTGGTTGGCCACGATAAAGCTCAGCCTGAGCCCCGGTGCGTACATCTTGGAGAAGGTCTCCAAACGGATCACCCTGGCGTCCGTATCGATGGTGAGAAACGATTTCACCAGGTAGTCGTCGATGTACTTCTGCGGGGTCAAGGACTTGTCACTCTGGTAGGCATTTTTGAGCGGGTGCTGTGGGTCGTACGGTGGGTAGACCAGGTAGCCGTAGGGGTCGTCCTCCACGATCAAAAAGTCGTGTCTCTGGGCCAATTGGTAGATCTGCCGCCTCTTCTCGGGCGACAGCGTCATGCCGGTCGGGTTCTGGCCCGTGGCTATCGTGTACAGCGCCTTGGGCTTGTTCAGATGCTTGTAGGGACCCTCGTGCCAGTGGTCCAGCATCTGTGCGAGCCGTTCCACGTCGATGCCCTGCACCTGGGGCTCAGCGGATAGCTGCATCTTGACGGGCACCACATGGGCGCCCTGCATCTTGACGGACGAGATCACGGGCGAGAAGGTGAACTCCTCCATCAGCACGGTGCTGTCCTCGTCGCACAGCACTTCGAACACTTTGTACAGCCCGTCGCTGGACCCATTGACCATGCAGACGTCCCAGGCGTCGAACGCGGGCGGGTGCATTGTCTGTGTGAGCTTTCTGATAAACTGCAGCAGCGGCTGCATGCCCTCTGTGTCGGTGTACTGCAGCGACATCGAGAGGGGCATCTCGCTGGGCTCATCGCGACGTATGTGCGCCACGGGGGTGTCCTTGGAGCTCTTGCCGAACGGCTTGTCCAGTATACCCAGGTCGATGGCATCCACGGGGAAGAAGCCGGCGTTGGGCATGCCACCGGCCATCTCTATGACATCGCCTGGCGGACGAGGGTCCCAGAACTTGACCAGTTCCTTGAGGCAGTCTCTCTTGGAGAGAAACGGAGCGTACCTTGACTTGAGGGATTCGAAATCAAAGTCTGGCATCGGGGGGGAGTACTACTGCTGCTGCTGGCGCTACTGCTGCTGCTGGCGCTAGCTTTTACTGGGCACAAGATCTTCCGGCTCTCGTTGCTACGCGGCGATGACACTTTATATAGTTGGATGTATCCTTTACTGCAAATGTGTCACCGACTGAAACGGCACAGAAAGACCAACTCGGCAAGGATCTAATCGCGGTCGGCAAAATGCCTGGTAACGGAAGGAGTCCCAGAGGAGACTATGACTCAAAAGCAGCCAGGCTGCTGCGACAGAGATGCTGAGATCTGGGACCGGAGAAGCGATCGCCGACCTTGGTTCTTCTCTTCTTCTTATACGGTTGCATTGCGTGCCGAGCACATCAGGGCATACACCAAGACGCACATACGTAACCACGCACAGTCGCCGACGGGATGCAGAGATCGAGACGTAACGAGTAATACCTGTAACGACAACAAAGCGCTGCTTGCAGTGCTTCTTGCGCTGCGACACGCACGCGCAAGAACATCGCTACAGCTGCTGTAACAACCACCGCCGAGCCAGTGCTTCTTGCCACACATGCACACATTTCCCACGTAGAATGCGTCTGCTACGGCGATCCACTGCAAGAACATCGCCAGAACATCGCAAGAACTTCGCCAGAACATCGCAAGAACGCACAAACGCACGGACGTGTGTTGCTGACTCGCCAGGCAGAGCACAGCAGCGACGGCCACGTTTTACTCGGCGATGCCAATATTTCTCTATTTCCTCTATTTTCCTCTTTTTCCCAATACACCTCCCACACGTGCGCCAGTAATTGCAGCGGGCGACTCACTGTCGTTGTAATAAAACGTGTAGCCACATGGCACGCACGCACACCTTTTGCGTAAAATTAGTATTGCCTGGCGTGAACTAGCACACTACTCGCAGGGTATACGTGCACGCAGAAGCAGATATGATGCAGATAGATATATATGGAGAGGGATATGTGTGTGTGTGTGGATATATATATGCCTGCTGCTCTTGCTGCTCTTGCTGCTCTTGCTGATCTTGTTGTAACTTCTTTTTTTTTATTTCCATATATTTACTACTACTTATTGATTTGTTTCTGGTGGTTACTATTACCCCGTAGTTCAGTGCTCCATCTGCTCCGCTCCTTTCCTCCCCACCCTTGCTTGCCCCAAAGGCCCATGAGCGCAGCCGAAGAAGACCTATTATTCCAGTTTTCGCCAGACATGCCACACACATACTGCGCAAGCGACAAGTATGCTCCCTACACAGTGCCCACGGTCAAGACGGACAGGACGGGCAGCCCCCGGGTGCCCCCGGCTCTGCCCACGAGGATATCGTCCGTGACGCAGTCGCTAGCGGCGTCCAAGATCTCGTCGATGGTGTCGGCCATGGCGCCGCCCAGGAGCCCGCACAAAGTGACCCCCAGACCCATCTCGAGCGACACGGGGTACCGCGAAAGGCAGCTCAAGCTGCAGGAGCTGATGCAGGAGCGGCGCAAGCTCGAGGAGATGGCCGACCGGTACTGGCTCAAGGACGGCGAGATCAGCGAAGACATGTTCGACAGTTCGAGCGACGAGGAAAACGCCTAGACGCGCGCGTGCTTGTCCACGACCACCTGGAGACGCTGCAGCAGCTCCGTCTTGCGCTTGTCGTCGCACCAGGACCCCTGGATTGCGTGGCGGCAGATGCGCGCCCACACGGCGTGGTCCCACTGCGGGAACTCGTCGGCCACTTTAGCATAGTTGTCCAATATGTAGCCGCCAAAATAGGCTGGGTCATCTGAATTTAACGAGAAGGGTACGTTGGCGTCGAGCAGCTTCTGCAGCGGCAGCTCGCCGACGCGCTGCACCACCTGCAGTTTGACGTTCGAGAGCGGACACACGGTGAGCATCACGCTTTCGCGGGCCAACCTCTGCATCAGCTCCTCGTCGTGCACGCTGTTGATGCCGTGGTCGATACGCGAGGCCTGCAACAGGTCCAGCGAGTCCGACACGTAGCGGGCGGGGCCTTCCTCGCCGGCGTGCGCCGTGAGACGCAGGTCGCCGTTGATGGCGCGGGCCCTCTCGTAGCACTCGACGAACAGTTCGGGCGGGAACGGCCTTTCGGCAGAGTCGAGGCCGAGACCATGGATGACTCCCTGCTCGATGAAGGGGCGCGCTTGCTCGATGGTCTCGGCGCAGTGCTCGGGCTCCATGTGCCGCAGCAGGCACATGATGAGCTTAGAGGTGATACCCAGTTCCTCCTCGGCCCTTTGGCAGGCACGCTGGAACCCACGCGTGACGCGCTCGAGCGGGATTCCCCTGGTGGTGTGCGACTGTGGGTCGTAGAACACCTCTGCGTGTACCAGACCCTGCTGGTGCACGCGCTCGAAATAGGCCCATGCAAGGTCGTAAAAATCTTGTTCCTCGATGAGCACGTTGGTGCCAATGTAGTAGTAGTCGAGGAAATCTTGCAAATCGCGGAATTTGGCGTACTTGGCCTGCAGTTCAGCGACCGTCTGTGGGAACTCCGCGGGCAGCGTGATGCCGTTGCGCTTGGCCAGCGGGAAGAGCAGGTCCGGTTCAAGCGTACCTTCAAGGTGCAGGTGGTGCTCGCATTTGGGTAGTTCTTGGAGAAATTCACGGGAAACCATGGCGCTTGTGGAGTTTTCTTTTGGAGATGGAGATACAGATACAGATACAGATAGAGATGAGATGAGATGAGATGAGATGAGATGAGCTTGAAAAATTTTGTTCAGGCGTCACGGTCATCATGTACGTCTGTTTAGAAGAGCAGGCAGGCCCAGGCAGCCCATGGAATTGCAAAAGTAGCATGGGCTCTGGGGAGCTAAGTGCACACGCTGCGTATACGGGGGGAAAATTGCGAAGTATTTGCCAGCATTTTTCACCTTTTTTTTCCCCCGGTTGATCATTATATCGTTTCGCCTCGCAGGTGGGTGTCAATGCCAGGATGCGGCCATGCTGTAGATGAGTTTGTTCAGCTGCAGCAAAAATCGCTGGTCAGAGTGCTACGAATTCACGAAATTCTGATTCATAGTGATGGAACGAATTCGTTGTTACGAAATTTTTTATGTAAACAAACGGCAACTTGTACCACTTGCAGAGATGTATCTGGAGACTCTTTCAGTACTTTCGACACAAGCTCTGTAGTCTTCACAAAAGGTTAGACTTTATCCAGAGACTGTCGTAAAATGCTCAAACTAACCTTTATACTTTCAGTAAATGTATTGTATATGAAAGCTCTTTGGTTTTAGATATTGTGAATTTGGCTTTTTTACAAATAAATATAAAAAATTGATCAGAGAAAAATAAACTCCGACATCAAACATAATACCACCATAGTTCTTTGTAAGTAAAATGATATGCCATTTTCTTCCCCCCTCTCACGAATTTTTTCACCTGTGGTGACTCGGATGAGCACCTCAGCTGCCATTGTAGCCAGAGCGCTTCGCGTCAGCGCTTTGGCCACGCCACACACAGCCGCCATCAGTTTTCCCTGGCAGCTCACCGCTCAAAAGAAAGTTCAGAGTTTCCAAGTACACGCTGCAAGGTGAACCGGGTCCCAGTGGGGGCACCAACCCAAATCAAAAATGGAGTCCGATTCTCAGCTCATCTTATGACGCACATTGAAGGCAGGCCAAAAAAAAAAAGTCCGAGTAACGCCTCGCGATGCCGAACACTGAAAAAAAAAAAAAAAAGATCCAACGTGAAAGCGTTCTGATGATGAAATTGCAACTTGTATACTCAATGTCCACGCCACCTTATCCGCGCAACTAAGAATTGCACCCCCACCATGGCTGGAACAATTGATAGAAAAGTGCCATTTGGCAGTACGGAACTCATGATTTCGCCCATAATCGTGGGCTGTCCACCCTTCAGCAACCGGGACGACACGTATTTGAACTACGTCGACAAAAGCATCCGCCTGCTGCAGTACTGTTATGACAGGGGACTGCGCACTTTCAATGCCCGGGATCACAATGAGCTGCTGCTCGGGAGCTTCCTCAGACAGTCCAAGATCGAAAGGAGCACGGTTACCATCATGTGCAAACTAAACCTGCCCAAGAGGTACACGCTCAACATGATGAAGGCGGGCGCTGCGTCTCAAAAGGCAGGTTTCTGGTCGAGGCACGTGCTGAAGAGCGTGCACGAGTCGATGCAAGACCTCCAGACGCACATCGACGTGCTCCTCGTGCCCCGCATCCTCCCGGAGGTGTCGGGCCAGGAGGTGATGGATGCCCTGAACCAGCTCGTCGCCAACGGCCATGTGCGCTACCTGTGCGCCTCGCAGATGCCCCTCGACGAGTTCTCGCACCTTCAGCTCATCGCAGAGCGCCACCATTGGGCCAATTTCGCCGGGTACCAATCGCTGTACAACCTGATCTACCGCGAGGACGAGCTGCACACGATCCCCCACGCCAGAGACCGGGGGCTGGCGCTGCTGTCTTCTGTACCGCTAGCCAACGGTATCTTGGCGAGGCCCGTAGCCAGCCGCTCCGGCCACATGGGCTCGGAGACCGTCATAGACTACCTTTACGGCAAGAACCAGTCGGCCGTGACCCATTTGCAGGAACTGGCGCACAACGAACAGTGGCCCATGGCGTCTGTGGCGGCTGCCTGGGTCATGAGCAAGGGCCTGACACCGACCGTCGGCATGGTCACCAGGGCCGACGTCGACAACATCCTCGGCGCGCTAGAGATTGCACTATCGTCCGAGGACATCGCCTTCCTGGAGCAGGACTACTACCCTAGCCGTATATGGGACCAAGAATTTAGAGAGTATGCATAAGATGTACGCGCGGTGGAAGAGATTAGAGAGTGTACATGACACGTACGCGCGGACCAAGAGTACACAGGACGTACGCACTAGCATACGCGCGGCGCAAGAGCTTCGCCGCCTCTATAGCCAGCCGAGAGCTACGTTGGCGTGGCAGCACAGTACAGAGCAGCAGGTACCTGTCCTCGTCCTCTTACGAGTAAGTATATTAAAGAGCATAGTCGTCACTGTCCCGGTCTCGTCCCGTCGCGGTGGCGTAGCAGCACAGTACGTATATATATGCTACTTAAAGGACTTGAACCTTGTAACTTAAAGTATCGTGTCTACCAAATCCCCAAAATAGCTATATTATTATTACATTAATTGATAATAAAAATATTTATTCAAGAAAGTAAACAAGTCATTGCCCCCCCCAAAGGAGGTGAAATATTATTAGAGAGTTACTCAGTAAGGGCTTCAATGGAAGTAGATATAATTCATTCTCTATATTTTGTGATGGTATTTTTGTATAAGAATATTATCATAAACTACACTAATATAGAACAATAGGTTTTCAGTGATTGAGACTACTGGTACAGTAGTTAAGCAATAACTAGAAGAAAATCGTTAGTTGAACCATTTGTACGTAGGGAACTTCAACGCGTCATTCGCCAATCTGTCCTATTAATACGAAATTGAAAAACAAATAAGAAGAAGAAGCATAACAGTTCTATCAGTGAAAGCTAAAGCTAATAATACCAAGGTAGCACCGAAAATTACAGTTACTCTTGCTAATTTATCAGGAATTGACCTTGAGATAGCATAGAATGGTGATGATACCTGCAATACCTAATGGATTTGATGATCCATGTGAATGTCATGCCGCCATATGCATGATTACTGCTGCCGCAATAATAAATGGTACTAAATAACGGAATGCAGAAAATCTTTGAATTGTGGGACTAGATACTAAGAATCCACCTCATAATCATAATACAGTATCTTGCCCATTGCTAAAAGGGAAATAACAGCACCTGCTGTTCACAATACAATTCTTGGTGATCTATATGATCCACACTATAAATCTTTACCAATACAAATACACACACAAATGAACAAGAATGATGCACCACTAGCACGCATATATCTTAGTAAATAACCATATAGCCCACCTCTCGTGGTATGTTCAACTGATGAGAATGCTAATTCAGCATCAGAAGAATAATGCATACCCCGGCAGGAGGCACCTGTCGTCAGGAAAGAGCATAGTCGTCTCCGGTCTCTACAAGCGCTTACCCGACCGGCACAGCTTTTAGCCGCCGAGCACACGGTCACTACACACGTCAGTTACCCGGACGGCGACGCAAAAAGACCTCTTAGGATGCGGGTAACCCGCGGAAAGGGCCGCGTTCAGGCCCCAATTTCTACTTTACCCTTTTTCTTTCGCCCCGGGTTTCTCCTCCCGTACGGCCAAATTTCAACACTATTTAGTCGCTATAAACGCATGCGAGCTGTTGACTAGTCGGCAGATTTACAGTACTAGATTTCAAGGCCTGTAGCAGAGAAACAGTATAGAAATACATCATATCGCTGCATCTAATTGCATCCAATTGCATCTAATTGCATCTGTACGTGCTCTGGTTAAGTAGCAGTGGTTGTGACCCCCCTTCGTTTCTTCGTTTTTGTTCCCCCCGGTACTAAGCGTACTCTTAATTCTTAGTTTATTTCATATTAAACTCCTTTTTTTTCCCTCTCTCTTTCCGAACAACGAGAAAAGAAGAAAAAGCTGCGAAAAACGAGAAAGAGGAAAAAAACAAAACACAAATAACAGATAGAAACTACACTGTCTCAAGACTCTTCATTCTCTTGTTATATCTACAGCGAAAGAGAGAAGCTGGCTGTGCATGATAAACTGGACTGGGTAGCTCTGGCGGTCTGGTGGTTGGGAAAAAAATCTGAGATCTGCATACGGCAAAGAAAAAAAGCACAGGGACGTTTTTGATCTTTTCATCTTTTTCATTCCATCTGCGCGTGTGTGTGAGATTAGATTGACACAGTTTTAACCACAAAAACAAGCAACAGCAAGCTACAGCACGCTACAGCACGCTACAGCAAACAACATCTGCAGCAGCAACAAGAGAGTCGTAGTATGGCCGCTGCTACCAATACTGCTTTGGCCGTGAATAGTTTGACCAATACAGGAAACATGAACTTGAACAGGATGTCGAACGTGAACTCGGCTGCAAACGTGAACATGGCAAACGGGGTGGGCGCAGGCGGCGTGGGGTTGGCGCAAGCGGCGGGAAACGGCGGGGCCATGACGGCGTCGTCTGCGAGAGACGACTCCACTATTGTCGGGCTGCACTACAAGATTGGCAAAAAGATAGGCGAGGGCTCGTTTGGCGTGCTGTTCGAAGGCACCAACATGATCAACGGCGTGCCCGTGGCCATCAAGTTCGAACCGAGAAAGACCGAGGCGCCGCAGCTGAAGGACGAGTACAGGACCTACAAAATACTCACCGGCACGGTCGGTATCCCGCAGGCGTACTACTTCGGCCAGGAGGGGTTGCACAACATCCTCGTGATCGACCTGTTGGGGCCCTCGCTGGAGGACCTGTTCGACTGGTGTGGACGCCAGTTCTCCGTCAAGACGGTGGTGCAGGTGGCCGTGCAGATGATCACGCTGATCGAAGACCTGCATGCGCACGACCTGATCTACCGCGACATAAAGCCGGACAACTTCCTGGTCGGCAGACCGGGCCAACCGGACGAGAACAAAGTGCATCTGATCGATTTTGGCATGGCCAAACAGTACAGGGACCCCAAGACCAAGCAGCACATCCCCTACAGGGAGAAGAAGTCGTTGAGTGGTACCGCCAGGTACATGTCTATCAACACGCATTTGGGCAGAGAGCAGTCGAGGAGGGATGACATGGAGGCGATGGGCCATGTGTTTTTCTATTTCTTGCGCGGGCAACTGCCCTGGCAAGGTCTCAAGGCACCTAACAACAAGCAAAAATACGAAAAAATCGGTGAGAAAAAGAGGACCACAAACGTATACGACCTTTCACAGGGCCTGCCCATCCAGTTTGGCCGTTACTTGGAAGTGGTGAGGAACCTGTCCTTTGAAGAGACTCCAGATTACGAAGGTTACCGCAGGCTGCTCCTGTCCGTCCTTGACGACTTGGGCCAGACGGCCGATGGCGAATACGACTGGATGAAGCTCAACGGTGGACGCGGTTGGGACCTGGCTATCAACAAGAAACCTAATCTGCATGGTTACGGTCATCCAAACCCACCAAACGAAAAGGCTCGCAGACATAGGTCCAAGATGGCGGGTGCCGGTCTACATCACCAAATTGTACAGAATCCTCAACAGCAGCTGCAACAGCAACAGCAGCAACAGCAGCACCAGCACCAGCAGCACATGTTGCAACACGCTCAGCTACCTTCACAGGCACAACATTTGCACATGAACGGCGGAACTTTGGCTCCAGAGGATGCGTTGAATCGTCCTAACGGTACTGGTGCTAACGCCGCTGCCGCCCAGTTTGGTTCCTCCAAATTGGATCCCACATCTTACGAAGCTTACCAGCAACAGACCCAGAGGAAATACGCTCAGCAGCAGCAGCAACAGCAGCAACAACAACAACAGCAGCAGGGCGTTGCCCCAGGTACTTCTCAAACGAGATTTCAAACGGCAAGAGGTGTCAACGGCGGGTTTACAGCCGGTTCCGCACCACAGCAGGCGACGAACAAGTACAATTACCAAAAGCAACCAAGAGCCGTCCCACAACAAAATGGTGACGCTAGTGGTAGACAACAGAAAAATGCGGATAACTCCTCTTTTGACACAAGCAAGGGCTTCTTTAGCAAACTTGGCTGCTGCTAATTCTTAATTCGAACTCTAGCAAAACTAATTGGTATTATAGACACGAAAGAGCAGTTAAGAGAGACGGGGACAGGGAGAGAGAGAGAGACAAACTAACAAATCAGAACTAAAGATACACTAACGATCTTATCATGTGTAATATCCATATATCAAGATATATATTTACATACATATATGTATAAATAAAAGACTAAGTCGCAGGAACCTCTGTACCCCTAACCAGATAAAGTGTATCCAAGTCGGCGATGCCCGTGGCGACACGTCCAGATGCATCAAGTTGCACCATTTGACCCGATTTTCGGTCCATCTTGTATAGGTACAACTTCTCTTCGCTCTTCGTTTTCACGCTGACATTATGGTTTGGAACACCGAACTGCTGGGCAGCGTAGTCTAGAGCCCTACCAATGGGCCAAATTTTATTGATGTAAAGCGATTCTTGCTTGGCATCCCTATCGCGCTCTTCGTCGTGGACCACGTAGCACCATACGTAGACTCTGTTCGTAGGCGGGATACGCGAGTCCCCCAGCGCAGTTTTCTTCAACTGTGACAGTTGGACCAGCGCATTAGAGGAGGATGAAGATTTTTTTGGGGAAGTTCTAGTTTTAGTGGCCCTTCTCTTGAAGAATCTCGCCAATTTGTCTAGCGCACTCTTATTGATCTGTGACCGCACTGGTTTTGGTTTCGGTTGCTGTGCGGTTTCGCCCTTCTTCTGCTGGACCCTTATATAGCCTTTCTCTGGCAAGAGGCTCTTGAAGAAGTGTTCTTCGTTGCTCTCAGGCTTCGTTCGCTCGACAAGCTTGCCTCCGTCAGCATGCCGGTTTTCCTCCAGGAGCCACCGGCAATGGTGCGACTCCTTCGTCCTATGATTCTCACAAAAGTCGCCGTTGCAAAACTTGCAGTGAAAGGGTAAAAAATCTAACTGTCGACAAAAGGCACAATGTGTGCCCACATCTAGCATCCCAGTCTCTCGAGACATATCGTGTTAGTGGAGGATGGTTGATTAAAGAGTATTTGGCGCGGTTGTCAATTTGTAACGGTGAAATTTTCAAGTATCACCACTCTACAGCTCGGTGGCGTTCAAGTTAAATCGATAACCTCCATTCTCGGTTCCAGCCCCGGCTCCAGCCTCGCTTCTGACTCATCAATCACAATCAGATCTTCTTGGTCACTCTCGTAAGCACCGGCGTCTCCACACGTCCTGTTGTCCCTAGCTCTTCTCTCAGCCGCCAGGGCAGCCATCTCTCGAGGCGAGCCGCCACGACCAACGGATTTGCCACCCAACTTACGACCTCTTGATCTGACCTGGCCTTTGCGCTGCTTTAAATCTATTTCTCGCTGCCTAGCAGCCAGTGCACTTCCACCAAGACGACGACCTTGCCCCAAAAACGTGTCAAACAGTCCTTGCTGTTCTATGACCCACTGACGAGCCATGAGATCGTCCAGCTTTGAATAAAACCTATTATCGTGAGCTCCGTGAAGATTATGAGTCAATTCGTGAAGCATGGTCCCCATTATACTCTCTCTAGATAAGAACTGGAACTCATCGTGAGGATTTCTCAACCTCAGCATGATCTTGGAACCTCTGTTCATATTCATACCAAGGAGCCGCTTGTCTCGAGGGTAAAACTCGACTAGAAGACCCACTCGAAACCGATTTTCCTTCATCAGGTAAGAAACATGCTGAGCGATGTCCTTGAGCAGTTCAAGTGCTTGCTCCCTCAGTGGTCTCCTTTGCAGCACGGCCAATTTTTGCACATGCGGATTAACATGGCACGGAGATGGCCCAGTCATAGGTGGCCTAGTAACTCTTCAGAGTCTTCTTCGTCCTTGAATAAGTTGAAAGCTCGCCTTTGCAGCTCATCTCATCATTTTGATTTCCTCTACGAAGCGCGAGAAATTACTTGAATAACCGTCAATCATCTTTTGAAAAAAAACCTTCTACAGCCTAAAAGGACAAGAAAGTTACACGTATAGCAAGGTGCGGACGGCTTAATTGAACTGCTGAGTACTGGTTTACCTCCCTTCAAACTCTCATTCGCACGCAACCGCTATGACATCTAACAGAGTGACCAGTGGACTGAATGGCAAGGAAAAGAGTAACGAGTCCTTCAGCAACCTGACAAGACCGCAACTATTTTCCCTATATGACGAGGATATTACCAAGAGTGGTGATTCTGAGGACTACGAAAGAATCAGGTCCAGGGGCAGCTATGCCGGCTTCTCCAGACCAACCTCCAATGGATCCGTTTACGAACCCAAGCCCAGTAAATTGGGCCAACTGTTTTATTTTATCGCATCTATGCTCATGCTCTCACTGGCAGGTATTGGGTACCATGAGCTTTCAAGGCACCTGCATGACAACCATAAGCTGCACCCTGAATTGGCCTCCAGGCCGTTACTTCTAGGCGTTCAACTGTCCAAGTTCTTTACGGGCAACATGCTGCCCGACTGGGCAGCCTACGCAGTCGAAGGCATTTTATTTGGGTCTTATGTCCCGTTACTCGACTACATCTTCGCCATTAAGACTCGCTCTACCTCCTGGGTCTCCGTTCTCAAGACCGTGAACGCCATGATGGGCGTCACCTTTGGTATACGTAAAGTCGAATGGTCCTCCAGCCTGCAGGCAGCCGTTGCTTGGGGGCTCCTTAACATTATTCTATGGTTGTTCTTTGACGGAACCATGTCGATGTTTGTAAGCTGCTCCGGACTGGGGCTGCTTTCCTGCGTGGCGTGCTACGGCGATGTTACTGACAAGTCGCAGCTGCTCTACTTCTTTGATTTCTACTTCCTGGGGCTGCTGATTTTCGGGGAGCTGGGAAGATACCTCTTCTCTAGTCACAGATAATCATCATAATAACAATTACATAAGAAGGATAACACTAAGAAAAACAGAATATGTAAAGATATTCAACTACACACAATGGTTTACTTGCTAGGTGACTTGGGCGGAGGGCCAGAGGAAATAGATCCCTGCCTAGACATTGAATCTCCTCCGCTGCTGCTCATTCTCCTGCGTATTATTGACTCCCGCAGGCCACTGGGATTTGTCACTGGCAAGTTGTTGTTGCTAGTAACTGCATCAGTCTCACCCTTGCCGGCTTTGTGTAGAGCGTAATCACCGCTGTCAAAGTACTTGCGCTCCTGCATCTTGTGCTTAAAAAGATCTTTCTTGGACGGTAACCTGCCGTACATCTTGTACAGTTTCAGCTCTTGAGGGTTCAGTTTAGACACATCTACTCCTTCTTCATTGTGCGACAGGTCCACGTTGCTGCTGGTGGGGGAGATGTCACTCATATTTGCTGCGTACTGATGCGTATAACTACGTATCCAAACGCTTGCGCAAGACTTGTGGAGAAACGAGAAAACTGTTGCTAAGCCATTCAAGGACTTTCTCAGTCCTATTTAGTCGTCTATTAGGCGGTATGACGGCCCGTAACTCGCTGATATCTGTTCTTCCTCACTTGAGTTGCTGCGGATTAAGGTTCCAAATGTTCTTGTATCTTTGGTGCTAAATGCAAAACCGTTAGTTTCGTTACCCGAAACCTTCGAAGTAAGGAGAATACAAAGGTAAAAAGGGCTGATATAGTCACCTTGAGTTAGTCTGAGCATTATTCGAGCGTCTTCTGAGTGTTAAAACAGTGTGGTTCTTGCCCTGAGGTGACATTTTTACCCGAAACCTTCGAAGTAAGGAGAATACAAAGGTAAAAAGGGCTGATATAGTCACCTTGAGTTAGTCTGAGCATTATTCGAGCGTCTTCTGAGTGTTAAAACAGTGTGGTTCTTGCCCTGAGGTGACATTTTTCCTTTTGGTTTGCTCGAGTATGGTTGCAAAATTGCTTTGGATGGTTTGTTCTACCATCCTGATGAGTCTCCCCCATGCTGCTGGATGGCAACGAGGCTATGGAGACTACCGAGTATGCAGATTCACGACACAGGATCGCGAGGAAGTCTTGTCACGGTTGGCAAAGGAGGCTCCCGGTGATCATGATGTGTGGGCTCGTGCTAGTGAATTTATCGACGTGAGGGTGCCTAAGTCCCTGGGACCGTTAGAAGGTTGTGAAGTGATAATTGAGGACATTGATGCAGCAATTGAGGCTACTATGCCCCAAATGCCACTCGCTCAAGAAGAGCAAATGTCGTTTTCGTTAAATACCAACGGAGATTTCTTCTTCCAAGAGTTTAGAGACTTGGAAACTATATATACATGGTTTGAACTGTTGGAGCATACTTTCCCACAGCTAGTCAAGGTGGAAACAGTAGGTGAGACGTGGGAAGGACGTCCGCTGACTGCGTTGCACATATCCACCAATAACCCTATTACGAATCCGGAAAAGAAGACGATTGTTATCACTGGCGGTGTCCATGCCAGAGAATGGATCAGTGTTACTTCGGCATGCTGGACCGTGCACCGGCTACTGACTAGTTATGGCAAGCACAAGCGGGAGACAAAGTACCTGGATTCACTAGATTTTTTGATCATTCCTGTGTTCAACCCAGACGGCTACGCATATACCTGGCAGCACGACCGTTTGTGGAGGAAGAATCGCCAAGAGACTTACTGGCCCAATTGCCCTGGTATCGACATTGACCACTCATTTGATTTTCAGTGGAAGAGGTCTGAGGAAGTTCCTTGCACCGAAGACTACAGCGGTGAGGAGGCCTTTGAAGCTATCGAAGCGCAGTCATGGAACCACTTCCTCAACACGACAAAACTTCAGTATAAGATCCACGGCTATCTTGATTTCCACTCTTATTCACAGGAGGTGTTATATCCCTACGCATACTCGTGCGATGCTTTGCCCCGCGATCTGGAGAACTTGCTTGAGCTCTCCTACGGATTAGCTAAGGCAATTCGCAATAAGTCCGGAAAGCAGTATAAAGTGGTGTCTGCCTGTGAGGATCGTGGTTCAGATTTAGCCCCCGGGCTGGGTTCAGGCTCTTCGCTCGATTTCATGTACCACATGAGAGCACATTGGGCATTTCAACTAAAGCTTAGGGACACGGGAAACATGGGCTTCCTTCTCCCAGCCAAGTATATTCAGCCTGTTGGCAAAGAGATTTATGCGGCGGTGAGCTACTTCTGCTCTTTTATCCTAAATCCGGAACTATAGACTTTTCAACAACTCCGGAAAGTTGACTCTATTATTTAGCAAAATTACGCCTGCTGCAACGAGACCGATGTATACTATCAATTTGTACAGATCCACAGGTATAGCCAATTTTGTATTTATCACTGAGACATTAACAGGGATGCGAGCGGTGGGTTCCAAAGGAGGATAAGAGTCGGCCCGCACATCAAACTTTACAAAAATTCTGGCCTCATCACTCGTGGTACCCTGGAACGGTGTGGAATGCGGTACCACGAACCAGTCCATATTGTCGATAGAGACAGGATCTATTGCGGTCCAGCACATCTTGATCTGATAATCTTCTCCCTTTTGCAAATGTGTAATTTCTACGTAGGTTGGATCACTGATCCCACAATCGAAGGTTGCCTTGTTCATGTTGGAATCCAGCAAAGATACACAACGTGGGTACGAGATGAGCTCTTTCGAAGAACTCTGTCGAGTTGGGAAATCGACAGGTACGTGCAGCAAAAAGGATTCCGTGTTGGCCCAAACGCAGCCGATGCAGAGCGGCAGCAATATCAGCCATTGAAGCAAGTCCATGTCGTACGTTAGCTACTACAATGTGGTCGCACCTGGAGCTTGTCAAACTTTTCTTCGAGCTGTCTTTCGTTTTTTCGTAGTTTTGTTTGTTTGTCCTGCCTGCCCTTATGTCGTTTTTTCGCATTCAGGGTCCATCTCATGTTCATTATTCCAACAAATGATCCTTGAACAGACCAACAGTCCCCTAGAGACGAAGACGTACACACAGGCCTTGATACATATTTTTCAATGCCCAGGAATAACGACGATTATTTATACGAAAGATTCGTGTCTGAAAGCAATGCGAGATCTGCAAGGGAGCAGGCGCACGAGACCCAGCAATCTGAGGAAGAGCTACAGCAGGAATTACGAACTGCCATTGACACCATAATCAATACGGTTGAGCGCGAAATGCAACGGGAAGCGCATCCTGTGCAGCACCGTCAGCGAGGAGCAGGAGGAGGAGATTTGAATCCGCAGGAGCCGCTTTTTGTCCAGCGAAGACCTTACCTGAGGATACTGATCACAAACCTCCTACTTTTCGACTATTTTGTGGTACTATTACTGTTCCCCTTTTCACTCTACAACATCTTGAGGAGTGGGTTCAGTGTCATTACTCTCTCCGAAAACGACTTTCTCACCGAAATAGTGGCCTATTGTCGTTATGTCAAGATATTCGGCGACGACGGCAAGTCGCTGTTAGTGTATGGAGAGGGAAACTTGGGCCTCTTGGGCAAGTTCCACAACATTGTTGTCTTTTACACGGCGCCCATAGCCCAATTCATTGCTAGACGGGTCCCTTCGCCAGACGCCTTTTTGCGTCACAGTGCCATAAAATGCTACCAATTCATGGTCAAGTGTTGCACGGTGGTTGTGTATGTCACGTATGGCATTGGAGGAACGGTTTATTTAGCCATGGCAGGTTCGTTCTTTGCCATATGCTTCGCCATCACGCTGGCGAGGCGGTACAAGAGTATACATAGGATGGTTGCTGGCAGCCTAGAGACCGCTGTGCGAGTACCGGGCATGTGGTAGTGTGTAGAATGATGCATATAAGAAAAGAAGCATAGTACCTTCGCGGGTAAAACAAGATTGTGGCAGCTTTTGCCGGTTTCGACAACAAGGTGTTGTACATTTGTTAAAACCGCAACTCTGTGAGAGTTTGGCCGAGTGGTTTAAGGCGTCAGATTTAGGTTACAACCTGAACTAAATTCTCTGATATCTGCGGATGCAAGGGTTCGAATCCCTTAGCTCTCACTATATTTTTTTCTTCGTTATTGGCATGATGTATTAATTCCCCAAAGCCGCTGCTCAACTCTGCAGCGAGCTGCGAGTAGATGTGATCCACTGTTTGTTCGATGCGTAAGCACACTTGATTGGTTTCTCACTGGTTTGCACGTTTGATTGAAATAAAGAAGTCGAGAAAAATAATGCAAAAAATATATATTTATATATACTGTAATTTAGAAGAAATGTGGAATAAAGATAATAACCAGCCGATAACCAATAATATCAACAGTTGCATTTCACGAATGCTCACAATGCACTGCACTTAAAGCGCGCAATGCTAACTCACACCGGGGGCAGTCAGGTCATTGAAATTAAAGATGCTATATCACGCTAGTCCGCAGAAATTTTTGATGTTAATTTTCAAGTTTGAAATTGATGGGTATACCATTCGTACACATTAGTATTTGAATCATTCGAAATACTGTTGCCCCAATATCCTTTTGGATATCAAATACTACTGATTCTTGAAAAAGTGAGACACATTGTGCTATAGGTTTTATTATTTTATTAGAGAATAATTGCAACATTTGATGAGGCTATATAACCTAGAACCATTATATTAAATGAGTCAAATACATGCCACTGGAAGACTAAGCATACAGAAATTGTTACTAAATCTTGAGATACGCAAAACAAATCACCACACAAACGTGCATCTAAACGCCCGTAGTACGAAAACAGTTTCGATCACCCGCTTAAACATACTGAAATCGTGTGCTTTATCCCTCGGGTAATTTTACTTACAAGTGAGGATACTGATTTGCCTGCCATTAACCGAGTCCAAGCCTTATTATGACTTTTTCATTATGGTGACTTCGCCTGCGATGTGAAAATTGATTATAAAATATAGATTAGTTTTTAAGTGAGAAATTCAAACTCTCTTTCTCATAGCGGCATTTAGCACTCAGCTGTACCGGAAGGTAGTGAACCAAATACCCTTGTATAGTCTCACTATTATTCACCAATCCAATTGAGATTTTTAAAAACTAAAAAAAACAAGACAAAAGCAACAACAACAAACAGAAAAATCACTGGTACATTAGATTAATTTTTTGGCCTGGTCTCGTCTCTTATGCGTCTCTGATATAAACTTTACATGCTAGATACGTAGCGCAACCTTTACTGCTCCCAAATACCAATATTCACCAAAAAAGTAACTAGCAAACAAAACGAAACACACAAGCAAATGAAAATACTTGAGCAAAACCAACAAACCTATGATCAAAATGACCATCCAATTTTTGCCATTCGATTAAGTCGTTATAATCCTTCGTACATTTCAGTGAAAATCAATATCACGTGACTGGTTATTTATGTCTTTTTGTGCTATTGTCGGCAGGACGCACGGCATAACATCTGGGGATTGGCAAAGTTCGGCTGAATCTCAATAGTGGTTCAAACTACGCTCGATACAGGTGTACAAAAGCATTCGACAAAGACTCCAAGTGTTTATTTACGTGTCAATTTTTGCCGTAAACAAGAGCAGTCTCTAACAGCATAGACCTGCTTCTCGGTATGAGCGAAAGCGCTGTGTTTCAAGGACAGCAATTTCCAGCCACTCAACACATCATTGGGAAGTATAAAGAGCATCTACTAGAACAAATATCTAATGATGAGGGCACTTCACCAAAGAAACGCCGTATTGCTGAGGCAGACTTACAAGAGTTGAACTTGAACCGGTGGAGGAATGGGGTCGGTGCGAATACCCAAGGAGGAATGATTATCCCAAAGATGTTTTCGCTTCAAAGTGAGGCAGACGCTAACCAGGGCATTTTTTCGTGGTGCAAGTCGCTAGTGTACCGGTTGTTTGTTGGGGACTACGAGAAACGAGTGCTCATCGAGAAAATACTTACAGAGAAACAGCATGCAATGTCCTACGAAGAATGGTGCCAGGCTGGGCTGCGACTCGATGAGCTCACAGAAGCCACAAAATGGAAACAGCAAGAAGAGACTACCCTGTATGATTACAAACTTGTAAAAACGCTCACTTTAAAGATGCGTGACGCTCGTCAAAGGGAGGATTATTCACAGCTGCTTTACATAGTGAGAAGCACCTGGGTGAGAAATCTCGGTAACATGGGCAATGTCAATCTGTATAGACACTCGCATCAGGGCACAAAATTTCTCATTGATGAGTACATGCAGGAATCACACCTCGCACTAGAGGCTCTATCTTTACAATCAGACTTGGACGATAGATACCTACTTGGAATTTTGCAGCAGACAAGAAGGAATATCGGACGCACAGCGCTAGTTCTCAGCGGTGGCGGTACTTTTGGTCTTTTCCACATTGGTGTGCTTGCCACGCTGTTTGAGCTGGACCTGTTGCCAAGGGTCATTAGCGGTAGCAGTGCCGGCGCCATCGTCGCCAGCATCATATCCATGCACCACAGGGATGGAATACCTGATTTGTTGGATCGGGTCTTCGAACGGGAGTTTAATATTTTCAAAGATGACAATAAAAAGAGTGAAAGCGAAAACTTTCTCATCAAGATCTCAAGATTTTTGAAGAAAGGTACTTGGTTTGATAATAAACAGCTCGTGAAAACTATGGTATCGTTTTTAGGAGATTTGACCTTTAGAGAGGCCTACAATCGTACAGGTAAAATATTAAACATCACCGTGTCGCCAGCGTCGTTGTTCGAACAGCCTCGATTACTAAATAATTTGACAGCTCCCAATGTACTCATTTGGTCAGCAGTTTGTGCATCATGTTCGCTGCCAGGAATTTTTCCATCTAGTCCTTTATATGAGAAGGACCCCAGGACTGGCGCCACGCGAGAGTGGGGCGGAAGCAGTTCTGTGAAATTTGTTGATGGCTCAGTAGATAACGATTTACCCATATCAAGGCTTTCGGAGATGTTTAATGTGGATCATGTCATTGCATGCCAGGTCAATGTCCATATTTTTCCCTTTTTGAAGCTATCACTATCTTGTGTTGGAGGCGACATCGAAGATGAATTTAGCGCTCGACTCAAGCAGAGCTTGTCCGGCGTTTACCGCTTCATGTCAAACGAGGCCATTCATATTTTGGAGCTTGGTTGTGAGCTAGAACTCGCGAAGAATCTTCTCACGAAGCTACGTTCTGTTCTATCACAGCAATACTCTGGGGATGTCACCATCTTACCCGATATGAAACAATTGCTACGACTTTCTGAATTGCTGGCCAATCCTTCCAAGGGATTTTTATTGCGCGAATCCGTCAATGGGGCAAGAGCTACATGGCCCAAGGTCTCCATTATCAAAAATCACTGCGGACAAGAATTTGCCCTAGATGAAGCAATCAGTTTTTTGAAAGGTAAAATCATTGTGAATTTCTCCATTAAGAATCCTTTGCAATTTGCTGACAACATCCCTTACGGTATGGTAAAGGCGCACAACAAGAAAAAGGGAAGACACCACAGGCGGGAAGAGAACCTGCAGACATCTCCTGAGCTGGACGACAATTTATTTGAAACAGAATCCGTAAAATCTTTATTGCCCATGCGTGAACATGCGTCAGCCTACACTAGCCATCGTGCAAACATCAAACCAAATATGCCCATGAGTGCCTCACCCACTGCAATGAGACACCATACGCGTAGAAATTCAGAGACCAGCGCGAGAACCAAGCATAATAGCAAATTTCTCACTCTCCCCATGTCATCTTCATTATCGCATATTCGCAGAGGTACTGTAGACAGTTCCATGATGCCTCACACACCGCAGAAACTTCTGAGGACAAGTGCTCATTACTATCCACACTCGGATCAAACCCGAAATCGCACGGACTCAGGTACAGCACCACAGTCTCCCAATGATTCACCGCTCTCTGCATCTTCCACAAATCGTCCTCACGTCAATAAAAATCACAAAAGCTATCCTGGCCTTGAACAAGATGCTGTGGATCATAATTCTGAGGACGCATCTTTTGGCACCCCAGAGCGGCCGCATACCCTTGCGGAAAAAAGATCCTGTTCTGATAGGGGAGTGCAGCATGGAGACGTGTCATACGACGGCCAATTAACACTATTGGAATGATATGCTTTTTATTGTTATTGTTTATTGTTATTATTATCTTATTGCATTTTATGTAACGGCACGATATTTCAAAGAGTTGATTCCAACCTTGCGCCATGTATCTCTTTCGTATTGGCAATCTACCTGCTTGGCAAGACGTTGTGCTCTAATCATGTTCACCGTAATGTGAGAAATGGACGGGCAACCATCGATAATAAGAACTTCAAGCGGAGCATTTCTAGTTTCCCATAACGCTTTAAGTAGTTCATAGACGGAGACTCCTGTAATGCTTGGATTCATAGAGAAATCGAGCTTCCTTATGTAATACCAGTTGGACGCCTCTTCCACAAGTAATTTCACGGTATTGTCATCAAGTGCGCCAAACTGTGGCATGACCAGTTCGCGCAGTTCAGGAACACGCATAAAAAAAGCACTAGTGCTTAGATAGCTTGTGTCGTTGAGGTACTGATGCCTACCGAGGCGAATATGAGGACAATCACCGATATTAAGGATATGCAGTTTTGAGGGCTGTGTGTAGGAAACCAGCCTCAGCAGCCCCAAGCCGCTAATGGAAGAGCCCATGAGATCCAAAGCCCGCAAATTTTGGAAATTATGAGCGTAAAAGAAGCTTTCTGCGGGGGACTCGAGGTCCAGCTTAGTTGTTGTTAAAAACTCTCTAAATGTGAGTTTTTCCAGTTTATCGCTTAATGGGTAGTCTTTCAGTAGTTTTAGCAGAGTTGACAAGCTAGCTCCCTTGTTGTCTTCAAACCACAGTTCTTTCAAATGGCGAAAGTTAGCTAGCCAGTCAAATTGATTCGTCAATTGTGTGAAAGTAACGCCAGTAATGCATAACCTTTTAAGACAATTAGCAGGGAAATGCGAAACCAGCGTAGCAAAGGGGAATCGATCCACACGAGAGAGATCACAGCATATAGACAATGATTCTAGCTTAGCGGCCCACGTGGGTATCAGGTTCGTCTCGATGAAACTAGAGCTACGTTCAAGCCTGGAACTGCTGTCAGTCAAGGAAACCACCGATTTGTTCACCACGATTTCCAGCCTTTTTAAATTATGGCAGTTTGACAGCATATCGATCTCGGATTGAGGTTTATCTGCCCTTAAGGAGACCACTAATGATAGCTCTTGCATGTTTTGACATAATCCAACATTCTGACCCATGTATCGCGACAAGTGTGCCGTAGTGCAATGAGGCACCGAAAGAAGAACTCTCCTGCAACGGTATCCCCTAAGTTTCGAGAAGAGTACCTCTAGAGACCGGGGCTCATCCGCAGGGAAGCGCGAAGAATATTTGATCAGTTCAATGGAACTATGACGGCGTCGTATCTTACCAGCAAAGTCAACAAATTTGTTGACTTGCCGATAAGTACTGTTGCTGAGCAAAAACCTTTGAAATAGCTGTGGCTGCCCAAATACGTACTGGTGCCAACGTTTGCATACAAGACCTACCTCTATCAATTCTTTCGAAGAGAATCCATCTAGAATGAGGGCATGGAGCTCTAGCGGCAAACGTGATATTATGTCGAACGTTGACTTTACATGCCTTGGCTTTTTACTGGAAGATTCCTGCTTCTCGGGCTGCAAAATGTGCCTCTTCTCAGCACGATCCACTGGCGCCAATTTCTCAGCTATGCATTTCTTGGTTTTTCGTAGCTGTTCCAAATGTTTTTGTGAGATTGGAACACCGTAGTTCTGTTGAAATTTAATGGAATTGTTTATACCACGTTTGCAAGCTGCCAAGGCGGAATCTAATTTTCCCTGTCTTTGTAGCAATCTTTGTAGACGCAGATACGCCTTAACATTAAAAGGTTCCACCTTTATGAGTCGCTGCGTGTATTCCAATGCTTTACCGACGTCAGCCAGCTTCTCATAACAGGCACATAAGCTTTCCAACAGTATTGAGTATTTGGGATGATACACTGTATGACTTCGAGGAGAATTGTGTTTCGGAAGTCCCATTTGATTTCTCAATCGTATAAGCTCCTGTTCCGGGTACGACTTGGCCAACGAGAGGCATCTACGGAACAAGTCCAGCGCTTTACCATAGTTCTCACCACGATAGTACGTGCCAGCCAGATTCAGGGCCTTTTCGAGTGGCGTTTGTTCCATTTGGCAGTAGTTAGCATTAAGACTTATAAAATAATCTAATTTAATCTTTTTAATTAGGTCGGCCCCAAACACGCGCCTTAACGTAAACCACCCCCCGACCAAACTATGTCTTTCAGTGCAAAGTTAGCAGTACCACTGCTATTGTTCTTGGGTACGTTTGCCACAGGTGCATTGCCACTATACTATGCTTCCAAGGCTGTCAGTGAAAAGGGACTTGCCCTGATGTCTCAGCTAGGGTTAGGTCTATTACTCGGGGCAGCCTTCATGTTGGTGATACCAGAGGGGTTAGAAAGAGTTGATGAGAAATTTGTAGGGTTTGATTTGCTCTTGGGATTTCTTGCAACTTTTCTGGCAGAGTCGTGCAAGAACTTGACCGTTGGCAATCAGGGGGTGGCTCGCAAAGTGCTTGGGAATAGCGTTGTCGTGGCGTTAGTTACCCATGCCTTTGCTGACGGATTAGTCCTTGGAGTGGCAGCTGGGGAGATTCGCATGTTACTGGTTCTTTTGTTAGCGGTGATAGTGCATCGTATTCCAGTGGTGTTGTCGTTAGTGTCTGTACTGGTGTCGCGACAGCGGCTGCCACGCAAAGAAGTTGCTGGCCACCTGTTGTTATTTTCTGCGGCATCTCCTTGTGGGTATCTTTTGGCCTTGTTGAGCAGTGCTTTTGGAATGAGCAGCGGATTCAGTGGTCATCTTTTGTTGGCTAGCGGCGGGTCACTTCTTTATGCCGGCTTTGCCCTACGTGGCAATAGCGGTTGTGATAGTACCGGTGATAATACTAAGAGGGAATTAACGAGGCCCAGTCCAAGTCCTGGTTTTGGTAGAGAAGGCTCTGACGGATTTGTCGTCTTGGAACCCCCTGCTGTAGAGCCTGAACCGCAAGCCCCTGGTCCCCAGTGGGTTTTATTAGGAGCGCTGCTACCAGTGATAATTTCATGGGTTGGTGGTGAGGATTAGGAGCACTGCACTAGTTCTCGATGCGATTTTAAACTTATAAAATAATTGGTTATGGTATTTTGTTTATATTATTATTAGTTTTTTTTTTTTTTTTTTTTTTTTTTTTTTTTTTTTTTTTTTTTTTTTTTTTTTTTTTTTTTTTTTTTTTTTTTTTTTTTTTTTTTTATACGTTTTTAACCAGATCAAATACGTTTTCATTTGAGGAACTCATTTCTTACATTATTACAATTAAGTCGGTAAAATCAAATTGTACTTACTACACACCTGCAAACGTAATTTTTTTTTGCGTTTACCTTCTCTTAAGAGCTTTCCTTTTCAGCCATTTATCCCTGTCGTTTATAGTCAATTGCTCGGCTTTGGGCGGCAGATGTGCGCTCTGCTGCAGCATTTGGACCGTCACCGGTCCTTTTTTAGCCGTGGTAGCTCTCAGTTTTGCCAATGTCTTCTTTTTCCGCATCGGATTGCTCGTAACAGGCGCTTCATCGACCAATTCTTCTTCTTCCTCTTCTTCAAAAGTTATGTGTTGTTGGGCAGTTCTCTTGGGGGTCTTTTGTTGAAGTTCCTCGGTCTTTTCAAGACTCTCCAAGAGTTCCGAGGGCATCTCAGCTAATTGAACCTCTGTGCGCGACTCCTTTTCCTCTTTTTGTTTCGTAAATAACTCAGCTTGTCTACGTCGCTGTTCTTTGAGCAATCTTTGTTCACGTTTCCGAGCCTCTTCTCGTTCTTGTAGCTGTAGCTGCACATCTTTTTGCCCAGATTCCAACCCTTCTTCTTCAGGGGCACTATCGCTATCACTGCTGTAATCTGATTTGCTCATTGTGGGAGGGAAGCAGGCTGTGAGGTGCTCTTCAGATCGGTATCACCAATTAATTTATCTTGGGTTTTGTATGTATTTTTGAAGAGCGATGAGCTGCTAAAATTTGACAATTTAGCAAATGGACGTATAGAGTGACACACGAACCGATGAGTTTCCCTCGTGGAAAATATTCCACTACCTGGTACGGCAGAGAAGGGAAGAGCACCCCTTGGTTATATGAGTTGGATTCCTGTGGGCCTTAGTTGCAACCAACCGGCCCTGCTGCCAATTGGGTTCCTCAAGATGGCGTTCATGCTATTTTTGCTCCCGCAAAGTGATATGAAATGCGAAACTGCATTGCCAGCGCCAGGGCGAACTGTCATCGACATTGAGTACAAGATACAACCACCAGGCGTTGCCATGTGCCATCGTGAACAACACACAAAAACAAGTAGTAGAGAAAAAAAAAATTCGAAGGAAACTTGGCAAAGGTATGAAGAGCCAGGAGGAACAACCATGGAGCACTGCCGTGGATAGTTATTCTCGAACATAAAACACTGGCGTCTCAACAAGACGAACGGTAGGACTGCCACAGCGCTTAGAACATAGTTGGGAGTGTCGGCGTGCTTTCGAACCACTCCAACAACGAAATTAGCTTGTTCTAATAGTGTAGTGGCTATCACGTTGCCTTCACACGGCAAAGGTCCTGAGTTCGAACCTCAGTTAGAACAGTGGTTTATTTTTTTCTCTTGGTTTTCCTGTCCTCAACTTTCTCCGCTCCATCGCGGATGGCTAAATGCCCTATACATATTACGTTTCAAAAGCCTGTGCGTTATTCCAGTAAAAAATGTGAGGAACAGTGCAAAAAAAAATAGTAAGATTCAGAAGTACCGTTACCTGGCGGAGCTCACTGTTTAATTGATAGACTACAATGAGACCACTCAATCTTGAACGATGGTTATACATAGCTTCTGGTGCTTTCTTGTTGTAAAAAAAAAAAAACAAAAAAAAAAATTATTATGTATGTATGTATGTATAGGAGGTTGTATCTCGTTCGTTTCCACGCTGAATCAGTGAGGCAAGCACGCAGGCGGCCCCCTTGGCTCTCGCACACCCTTCAGAAACAGCAGTACCCGCCGTCCACACGGATATCGGTACCCGTAGTGTAGGTGCTAGCATCGGAGGCCAGATACAGGTAGGCGCCCACCAGTTCTCTTGGGTTGGCTAGTCTGCCCAGGGGTACCAGTTCAGCCCACTGCTTGCGGGTCTCCTCTGGGCAGCGCTTGGTCATGGCGGTGGCGATGTAGCCGGGGGAGACACTATTCACACGGGCAAAGTCGGACCACTCGACGGCCAGCGACTTGCCCAGGTGGATCACGGCAGCCTTGGAAGAGTTGTAGGCGGCCTGCATCTGCGGGATGTTGACGATGTGACCAGACATCGAGGCGGTGAAGATCAGGGAGCCGCTCTTCTGCTTCTTGAAGTGGCGCCCGACAGCACGGGCCACGTAGTAGATGCTGTTGAAGTCGATGTTCACCACGTTCTCCCACTGTCTGTCGCACTCCTCTCTGCCCACTTTCTCGCAGTGCTCCACGATGGATCCATAGGTCCAGTCAACGCCGGCGTTGCCCACCATGATATCGATCTTGCCGAAATCCTTGACGATCTGGTCCACCGTGCGCTCGACAGCGCTGCTGTCCGAGAGAGGGCAGTGGTATGCTCTAATGGTCACGCCGTACTTCTTGGACAGGTCCCCGACCTGCTCCGTGATGGCAGGGTTCGAGTTGTACCACATGGCCACGTCGGCTCCGGCCTGCGCGAACGCCAGAGCCACCTCGTAGCCGATCCCGCCGGAGGCGCCGGTTACCGAGGCCACTTTGCCCTTGAGCGAGAAGAAATCTAGAGCGTTGTCCGGTAGAGTGTCGGTGTTGCTGCCTGGCATACTGTCTTCTTTTGCTGTTACTATTTTTTTTTTATTGGCTCGTGAAAAGACCTGCTTAGCGACCTCTCCAGCCTGAGACCGAGCCCTGTAGCAGCGATCGAATGGGCCCTGCCTTTATACGTGGGCCCTGCGGCAGGGGGCGGGGTTAAAAGGGATACGTACAACGTGTAACTTTGGCGTGTTTCGAAAGTGTTCCGCAAATAAAGCGGACTTTCAGGGAGGAGAAGGGGGGGTTCTATTATTGCTATTCTCGCGCAGCGCGTGGCGCGAAGCGAGCCGGCGGGGTGTGGAGCGCCTGCGCTCCCTGCGCGATCCTTATGCGCAGGGAGCGCTCGAGGAGTTCGGAGAAGCACTGCGGAGATTGAGGAGGCTCGAGAATTGCGCTCGGGGATGAACTGTGCGCCGGCAGAGTTCATCCCCGAGCGGTTGAGAGCGGCAGGGAGCCACGCAGCGCAGGTTGAAGCAGACGCAGCGGCGGGCAGCTCTCGTTTGCCCAGTGCAGGGACGGGCACGACACGGGGCGTTTCGGCGGCAAACGCCCGCACGTGACTGCGCGCGAGCTTTGCGTATCTCCGGCGGTTCGCTGGCGCGCCCGGCACTCGCATGCTCCATTTGAGGTAACGCGCACGCACGCACGCGCGCACGCACGTTCCGGTTGCCGGGGGTACTCTTTTTTTTTTATTACCTGTCGGGGTATTTACGAGCGCCGTGTTACATTACCCCGCCTTTTTTACTGGATCGGGAAGCGTATCTGCGGGACCACGAGATTTTGGCGGCTCGCCGGCGGCGGAAAAGGAATGACCTCTCCCGGCGCTGGCGTGCGTTGCTAAAGATAAGCGCAGGCACACCCCGCACCCCGCGTGCCCGGAAGGTGTGGAAAGTCCGATATTCGGTTCGTGTGGTCGGCCTCCGCGGGCGCGGGCGCGGGCGCGGGCGTGCTTGACGAGTTTCAAGCGCAGCAGGGCTACTGTCGGGGTGGCAGTTTGGGGCTGCAGCAGCAGCTGGCACGCGGCGGTTAGCGCGGCGGTTAGCACGGCGGTAAGCGTCTGGTGGGGCACGTTTTACGGCCGCTAATTGGCCGAGGGCGGCTACCACGGAACATACACGGGCTGCTCTTTTTGTCGCTGTACGTCTAGTGGTGCTGGCCTCGCGTGACTGGACGCGCCGGAAAGTGTGTGCCGCTCCTTTTCTGCTTTGCGTATGCACTGCTAGCAGTGCCGGGTCACACGAGGTGCGCGCAACGAGGCCAGCTGCATGCTACAAACAGCGCTGTCCAAGAGCCACGGCTTGCCACCGGCGCATCCGCGCGGGACTCGACAGCGGCGCGAGCTGCGTATATCACGTTCGGAGTAGGCCACGCGGCGTTTGCAGCCGCGCTGATCAGAGTTTTTCTTTTCTTCCAGAACGTTTGCGGGTCGCGGATCGCGGTCGCGGATCGCTGGCCGCTTGTTGGTTGAGCGAGTGGGCGGCTACCGCGGCACTCGTCTTTCCCAACGCCTCCCCCCTGCCCAGGAAGCTAGGGCAAAAAAAATACAGAGTTTGGGCTCCCCTGTTTTTCTTTTGCCAAGGATCGGCGTCGTCAGCAAAAAAAGCCACACCCTTCGGGGGCGGAGGCAGATGGCAATGTACAGAAAGACGGCAGCGAAAAACTATAAAGATGCTCTATGGTATGAGACTTACTGTATCTCTTGTCCTTGGGGTCCTGGAGACCCACAAACCAGCCCAATCGCCATGCCAGAAAAATCTCAAGACACCGACAAAAAACCTCAGGGATCGTGGGATCCGCGCCATGCGTTTCTGCCAATGGGCGTTCTTCCACCTACGGGCAACAGGGATCCCAGAGAAGACAAAAAGACCGGCCAACCACACGACCCGAAGGTGCCTAGAACCCCAAAAATTCCCGAGGACTAGATTCAGCTTTTGGCTCAGCTTTTGGCTCAACTTTAGGATAGCCTTTTTTTTTATGTCTAATTTTTTCCGTCCGGTCGGGAGAGATTGAGCATTGCTTCGGTGCTTTTTTTTTTTTCGTTCTCCCCTGCATGGAAAGCATGTTTCCATGCATCGTACATAAACAGCGGTAAAATGGGCAGTATATATCGATTTGCATTGGTTTTTACGATTATTATGATTCTTTTTCTCTTTTAGACAAGTACTGGTTTGGCACCACCCACCACACACTTCAACTATGCCCAGCAGGACTCCACGCGCCCCCAGAGAACCCAGAGCGCCCAGAGCGCCTCGAGAGCCCCGGGAGCCGAGAGTTCCCAGGAGGGCACGCACGCCCAGGAATTCTGGCCCGGCATACATCCTACTTGGTACTGGACTAACTGGGCAGAGTTGGGAAGTAGACCCCGTCCTACGTAATTATTTTCATAAATAGCCTTTCA
Source organism: Zygosaccharomyces bisporus (assembly GCA_003707595.2). NCBI lineage: Eukaryota > Fungi > Ascomycota > Saccharomycetes > Saccharomycetales > Saccharomycetaceae > Zygosaccharomyces > Zygosaccharomyces bisporus. The sequence continues at coordinate 103,930 of PPKA02000027.1, forward strand.
ACCTTCTTTAACTTTATAGTTTCAATGATCTGCGCTGTATGGAAACGAAAAAAAAAAAAAAAAAAAAAAAAAAGAATCCCTGCAGGATACCTAGTCGACATCGCACCATTAGCAGCTGGATAGAGCTACTAATAGCGCAATCTTGATCGAGCGTGCATCTGCACTCCGACCTCGGTGCGTCTTGGCACCTTGCTCACGTGCGCCGGCGCCGGCGCCTGCTCACGTGCCCGGGCGCTGTTACTCGGCTTATTCAAGCACATCCTCTCGCCAATGAACCTCTCCGTAGCAGAGCCACTAACAGGTTCCGCCCCCCAGCGAACTTCAGATGAGCGAGGATGCCAGCGTTTTCTTGAACGAGCTGAGTGGCGACCCGCAGGACTCCTGGGGTCAGCAGAGTGGCCTCCCACCGGCTTACGAAGAAGATTACGAAATCGAGGACCACCATCCGGATGGCCATGGGGATGACGACGACGACTTTCTGGACATGTACGAATTGACGCCGCGCCAGCGGCTTGCGCGCCATCTGAAGCGGTCCTGTGCGAAGCTCGTTTACCACTACCACAGGTTACCCTTCTGGCAAAGGGCGTTGCTGGTAATTGCTGCCCTCTGCGGACTAACGCTGGGGATCCTACTGCTCGTCTTCCATGCCCCCATGTTGCATTGGCTGGTAGAAACTTCTAACGAGCTAAGGGCAAAACACAGGACTGCGTTCGTGCTAGTTTTGCTACTCTTCGTCGTCTCTTTCCCCCCATTGATAGGATTCTCCTTCCTTAGTACCTCCACGGGGCTCATATATGGCGTCTCGTTCGAAGGATGGGTCATCCTGGCATTTGGAACTATCTCCGGATCCATAGCAGCATTTGCGCTTTTCAAAACGTTGCTGCGTTCAAAAGCTGAGAGGCTGGTACACTCGAGCCCTCGTTTTGAAGCGTTCGCTGCCATACTGCAAGAGAATCACAGCTATTGGATTTTGGCGCTCGTCAGACTATGTCCCTTGCCCTACTCCATCACCAACGGTGCCGTTGCTGCCGTCCATGGGCTCTCGATTCGCAATTTCGCCATCGCACAATTCATCACTACTCCAAAACTATTCATTTATCTCTTTGTCGGCTCTCGCATTAAGAGAATGGGTGAATCAAATTCAACCGGGTCTAAACTATTCGACTTGGCCAGCATCGTGATCACTGGTTTAATCGTAACTTTCACTGCCTGGGTGCTCTACTTCAAGACGAAATCCAAATATGCACAGTTACAACGTCAGCGGCAGCAGCACGCGCGGAACCGGTCCCCCGTGCCTCCTGACTCAGAGTTCGAGATCTGAACCCAATTTTACATAAACCATACTTAAACACCAAAAACGTTTTTTTTGTGAATTCTATTCTTCTTCTTCGCCTTCTTGGCGTTTGGAGTTTCGAGCGTCAAATGAATTTTCCCCTCGGAAGGTAGAACAGCGGAGTCTCGCGGTACATGGTGTATCTCTTCCTCTCTGTGCTGCTCGATATTTTTAAAAGAATTCTCAATCTGTCTCTGGAGCATGATGGCTTTCAGCTCTTGCGCTTTAGGCTCGTTTCGCTGCAATTCTGCGAGTTTTTCGCTGCGCAATAAATTTTCCTGTGAACGGTCGATGTAACTTATAAGCAACTGACCCATATCAATCTCGTCATCGTCCCACTTCGAGTCTGCCACTCCGTGAACTCTTATTTTGCCCGCTTTACCTAAGTGCTGTATGAATCGGGTCAAAGACGTGAATCTCGTAGCATTCATGTGGATATGATTTTTGTCCTGGATGAACTCATTGTAGAATTTATTAGCCTCGATCTTCTTCTCACCATGCGTTAGACGCAGCGTTCGAAGAAAATCTGCTTCAAAATTTTTGGTGTACTCTTCGATGTCAGCCTGCGAGATTTGGGAAATCTTTCTCACATGAGAAGGTGACTTAATGTGAGATTGGAAACCGTTGTCATCTCGGCACTGCTTCTGGCATACTTGACAATAAAATCTCAACTTTTGAAGGCCCCTTGCCTTCATCTGTTTGCTCAGATACTTAGCACTACCAAACTCAGCCCTTGCCATAGTTGAAAAAAGGTGCTGCAGTGGACTCTAAACCTGAGTTCTCTGTGGGTTGAATATTCAATTAAGTTAACATTGGTTTTGACGGAGAGATGCGAATTTCCAAAACCGCAAGACGACTTTACTACACTCTCGGAAGAACAGAACATAGTATAAGAAGTAAAAAATAAACACTAAATTATGTTCAAAAGGCTGACAGGCTTGGCACCCCCTTTCACAACAGCTCCTTTTCGGAGAGTTTGGACATTCAGATCTTACCAGCAAGCTACTTACAGGAGGTTTAACGGCAGACAACAAAACTTCAATTTCAACTTTTATGATCCTAAAACAAGAAAAGTCCTAGGTTTTATACTTGGTGGTGGTGGAATATTCTATCTGGCTAATTTGAAGGAGGCTCCTGTGAGTGGGCGCCGGAGATTTCTATGGGTACCGTCCTCCTTGGAAATGATGATTGGCCAATCCAGTTATAAATCCATATTAAGGGAGTCGAGGCCCTATTTGTTGCCAGATACCCATCCGACAACTCAAAGAGTGACGAACATCTTTTCAAGAATTGTAGACGCGGCATTAAAGGACCCCACAGTGGATAAATCTATGTTGGAGGGAATCCAATGGAAAGTGCATATTGTTAATGATCCAAGAGCGCCTCCCAATGCATTTGTGTTACCAGGCGGTAAGGTATTTGTTTATAGCTCGATCTTGGGTATTTGTCAGAATGATGATGGCTTGGCAACTGTTTTATCGCATGAGTTTTCGCACCAATTGGCAAGACATACGGGTGAAAATTTGTCCAAGGCACCAATATATCTCGTTTTGAGCACATTGCTCTACACCGTCACTGGTACCGAAGTTTTGAACAGATTACTATTGGATAGTATAGTCAGAATGCCTGCTTCAAGGCAAATGGAAACGGAAGCCGATTATATCGGATTAATGATTATGTCCAGGGCATGCTTTGATCCACACGAATCCATCAGACTCTGGGGAAGAATGAGAGAATTTGAAAAGAAGAATATAGGTGCAGGTGCGCGGTTTGAATTTCTCAGTACACATCCTGCTAGTGAGCGTAGAATTGAAAATATGCGCGAATGGTTACCTCAAGCTTCGCAATTGTATAACCAGGCAGACTGTGGCCACTTTGGTAGTTACTACAAAGGATTTCAAGACACTTTCTTTGGGTCTTCGGAACCACCAGCTATTCTCCGTGGCTTTTAAAAACGAAATAGAGGACAATATATGCATTGTATAGATTTACTAGTTACCGATAATTATTCAGAACGGACGACGTCTTTTGAAACCTATTAGCACGGCTGAGTGGTCAGATTTCCTCTGAGAAGTGATTCTATCGCTGCCATCACGCATGGAGGAAGTCTTTTCACCATCCTTGACGCGCTGCAGCGCAGAATCTCTTGCGGCAAGACATCTTTCGATTTTGAGGTCCAGCTCATCCGGTTCATTTTGTCTGTCATCTTGTTCGTCGCCAATCAATCTCATGAACCCTTTTTCGCTGCCTTCGTCCATGTCCTTAACCCTTCTGATTTCATAGAGAAATCCTCCAAAGTCCATTAGCCAGAAAGGATCTACGGACGTGACGCAGTTAATGTATTCCTTCGTTGTCATCAATAATTCGTTATACACCACATAAGGTGGAAGATCACCCATACCATACAGGGCACTCGTCGGATGCAGTTGGACCTCCATACCTGTTTTCAAGTGGCTGTATTTTCCTAAACCTGATATTTTAGCAGCCTGATGGGCAAACCCTGAACAGATACACTTTCTTACAATATCCCATTCAGTACCAGATGATGCAAGTTGAATCTCTTGTGACTGCATAATTTTCATGAGCTGTTCTCTGATCTCACGAGCTCTTTGTAAGGACCTAAATTGCAAAAAATGTCTACTGCACCATCTAGCAGAATAACGATTGCTCTTCCATTGAGAATAAACATTCAACAAAGTTAGGTGATCAGATTCAGGAACAAAAAATCTACTTCTGGCACGATCAGACTCCTGTTGTCTTTCTGATGGTCTATAAAAAACGAGAGGAACCGACAGCATTGATACAATAGTCACCATTTCTTCACTGCAACCGTTCCTAGCTGAAATAAGTAACGCTTTGGAAAGTGAGGGTCTTAACGGAAATTTTGACATTTTATTCCCCAATGACGTCAAGTTGCCACAATTATCCAGCGCTCCAAGGAAATGCAGTTCATACAAGGACGCTAATAAAGTCTGCAATGGTGGTGCATCAATAAAAGGAAACTGCAAAATGTCTTGCACTTTTAATGATTTGAGGAGCAGAACGGTGTTGGACAAATTAGTCCTCTGAATTTCAGGAATTGCCTGACTATACATGTCGTCGTAGGCTGCATCTTCGGTATACATTCTATAAGCCATACCAGGCCCTGTGCGACCGGCCCTACCAGCTCTTTGGTCTGCATTTGCTCTAGAGATAGGAGTAATGGCGAGACTATCTAATCCTATCTTGGGATTGTAAAGTTTCAGTTTGGAGTATCCACAATCCACAACATACTTTATGCCATCGATAGTTAAGGAAGTTTCAGCAATATTAGTTGCAATCACTATTTTTCTTTTCCCTTGTTCTAACCTTTTGAAGATGCGATTTTGGATATCTGCAGGTAAAGCCGAATATATGGGAAAAATTTCCACGTCTTCAATTTCTTCATAGTGTGATATGCCGCAGCGCTTGGCGTAAATCTCTGTCAGCCTCTGTCGCAGAGTGTCCGCGGTCGCTTCGATGTCTTCTTGGCCTGTCATAAATATCAAGATGTCCCCAGTATCGATGCCTGTAGACAGGTGGATTCGAACTGCTTGCATAACCGATGACTCCACGTAATCGGCAACTGGACTATTAGAATAGATAATTTGAATGGGGAAAGTTCTGCCGGGTATAGTGAATAACGGAGCTCCACCGAAGAAAGTTACAAACTTTCCGGCATTTATCGTAGCCGAGGTGATGATCAATTTAATATCCCGCCTCCGAGCCAACAGTCTTTTGAATAGTCCCAAAATAATGTCAGTGTTTAAAGATCTTTCATGTGCTTCATCTATGATGATACAGTCATATTTTTCCAAAGTCTCATCCATCAAAGCTTCGCGCAAAAGTATACCATCAGTCATAAATTTTATTCGCGTTTTACTTGAAGTACAATCTTCAAATCTGATTGAATATCCAACTTCCTGGCCCAGCGTGACCCCCATCTCTAATGCAACTCTGCTGGCAACTGACATAGCTGCCACCCTACGCGGCTGAGTGCAGCCAATAATTTTACCACCTTGACAAAAACCGGCTTCGTTAAGGTATTGAGCTAATTGAGTAGTTTTACCAGATCCTGTTTCACCAATCACAACTGTAACTTGATTATCTCTGATAGTTTGCAAAATTTGAGACCTCATCTCATAGGCAGGCAGGGACTGGCGGGCTTGATCAATCTCTTGTCTTGTAGGTGCTGTAGAATCGGTAGCATCCATAAGGGAGTGATTCCCAGGTGTACCTTTATCATTCTCCTTAAGCCCCAATAGGTCACCGAGTGCGGTGCCTACAATATCAGCTGCCTCCTTAGACCTGTTATTTTTGTCCTTCTGCAACCTCCTCAATGCCACTAGATGACTTCCCTTTTTTGCATTCATAGAAAGTTCACCGTCAGGATTTTTGAAAGGATTTACCAAGCCGCTTTGAGGTGATTCCAAAAATGACCCAATGATGGTGGCACTACTTATACCTTGTGAAGCATAGTTCTTTTTTAAAAAAGGTGGTAGAAACTCTTTTCTTTTATTGATGGGCATGGCATAGAGTTGCACAGCCATGGTAGGCAGCTTGAAATCCTTCATTGCACCAGAGGAATGCTTAAAATCAAGGTCTCTAGCGGCCTCCTCTGATGCTACCGGATTGCCATAATCATCATCTTTATTGTACCATTCCCGATCTTCCGATATATGCTCTTCTGATGTGGAAGAATCGCAATTTTCAGTCTCAGGCAGCTCAGCTTCGTCCTCTGAATATGTTTGCATCCTCGGTAGTTGGTATGGCTTTTGTGGAGACATTTGCTTGCTCCAAGAATCTCGGACAGGTTCGGATTGCTTCGTACCATGAGCGGTTTCCTTCATAGATTCCTTGTTGTACTCTCTTAGCCGCTGTGCAGTATCCTTACCAATCCTTTTAAATTGCAGGGGCTTTTGAGGTAATCTGCGCGTTTTTGTAGGCAGGATATCCTCCTCATCATCTTCGTCCTCATCGTAGCTAAGTTCTAGGTTAAGCTTTTTCTTAGGCGCTTTCAAAGGTAGGCCCCCTAGCTTTGCAAACAGTCTTTCAGAAAACTCTTTCTCACCACTTAACCCACCAAGAGCTTGACAGCCCGCCGTAAACCTGCTTAAGTCGCCCCTACAGTTCTGAGCCAACCTTTGTAGCGTGGCAACAAAGTTGGGCGTCACTTTCGAGTTGCTATATCTTTGAATGAACCTCACCAATTGTGCATCATCAGACATGCTTCTAAGAGCTTCGCAAGGATCCGGGTTCTTTCACGTTTGAAAGCTCTTACATTTATTGACCATCTCATCGCTTGTTGTCAAACGTACTAAGCGATTGTGTTTTTTTTTTTCGTAATTTTTCAATAGCGATTAACAACTTGGAAGAGTAGTTGGCTGAACAAGCGTTGTTCTGTAGTTGAGGAATACATCTTGCAACTTACAAGTTCAAACGTCCCGCGATGCAATTGTTTGTAAGACGTTTTCATTATCAACGTCCCTGCCTTAAAAATCTGTCCAAGTTCGTGGACAAAACCAAGAAAACTCCTGAATTACGTGGAGCTCCTACGATTTACAATGCCAAAAGTTCAGCTTCCAATTATAAAGGCTACATGAGAGCTAAAGTGCCTCCGGGGCTGTATCTGAATCGAGCACAATCTTCTCCTACTGGTTCTATAAACAGTGAAACCATCCCAGTCTCATTTCTGCCACAGACCGACCCAAGAAGGCCCTTAGCCAAAGAACTTGCATCCAGTGATGTGCTGGCCAATCACAACGCCCCACCAGTACTTCCAGGTCATAGCACGTTGCAAGCGGGTGGCAAGAGGTATCATTTGAAACCTGAGCAAATCAATGAGATCCAAAGGCTGAGGAGCGAACACCCTGAGAAAAACAGCAGGAAGGCTCTTGCTAAACAGTTCAACGTATCTCCCTTATTCATATCACTTGTTTCTGAAGCTCCTGAAGAGTGGAAGACCGAAATGAACTCACGCTTAGCAGAAATCAAGACCAATTGGCATGACAGAAGAGCTTTGGCTCGGGAGGATAGAAAGAAAAGAAAACAGTTATGGTACCGTGCCTAAATAATCTATCAAACATGTAAATAATAATATTACAAACCTTCAGTCCCCCATCATCTCCGCTAAGATCTCAAATTCTTCGCTAATCCTACATACAACATCTCTAAACCGTCTGTCCTCGACGCTTTCAGTAAATCTCAACTCTAATAATACATATCGGTTTTCTGAACACTGCATCATAACCCTGTATCTGTCAACCCACTCGCCAATGGTTTCGGTCCACTTGTGAACATTATCTACCACGCCGGTCCTGCAAAACGTCTTGCTCGAGTTTTGACACCACTGAAACTTCAAGACATACCTCGGCACATTCCTCATGCTACTAGAAGCAGTCATATTCAAGTATTCCTCGAGGACGACATTACCACGAAATAGTTTGCATCGTTGAGCAGCAAATGCGCTTTCACTTGTCAAATCTGATGGCAACACATTATAGAGCACACCATTATGGAACATGGTGCTTCTTGCCAGGTATATCGAGCTTTTGGACGGCATGTTGGCCTCGTGGTTACTCATAGTTGTAGTTACAGCCAACATCTCATCGAAAACTTTCCCGCTACTTGATAACTTTGAAAAGAACCTCCGATTTTTTGTAGCAGCTTAAGACCATCGATTATTACTACGACTTAGACGCTAGCACCAGTCGGCTTGGTTATCTTACAGTCCCTGACTTCACCGTTAGTCAATGTTGTAGTCATACAAGCGATTTTTTTTTTTTTTTTTTTTTTTCCTTCCCACCGTATCGGCGAAAAAAAAAAAGGATTATACTCTACAAATTACATTATTATTTTGTAAATTGAAAGGCTAATAGAACAACTAGATTATAGGATAGACTATATTTGAAAAGCTACTAAAGTCAACATGGCTGGATATGATGACGATGATGTTATGGATTATGAAAACGAATTGCCTGACTTTGAAGAGGAGGCAGATTTGGACGATTATTTAAATGATGATGAATACGAGTTGATGAATGAAATGCTTCCTCAGGCCAAAGAAGGCATGGTAGATTATCAAGGTTGGGACAATTTTGCATTAAAAAGGGAGATTTTGGAGTGCAATTTCGATCTGCCGGAGGCCTTAAAGCAGTTAAAAAGAACTTTTAAAAAAAAGAAAGCACCTGAAAGTATGTATAGCCACCATTCAAGATTGGCATCTCATTCTAGTCTACTAATTAACTACTGGGCCCTGCTAGGTCACTGTGAGAATGAGAAATGTTTAGGATTCGGACTGGGTTCAGTTATTAACGCCGTTCAGTGGGCTTAGGAATTCCTTCAAGTGGCTTGTCCAGATTGGAGCAGTTGGCTAGAGCAAGAGCTGCCAGGAACAGCATAGCGAATAATGATGAGCGTAAGAATGAGGATGACAGAAGTGTTCTGCTCCTGTCTCGGCTGAGGAACAGCGGACAGAAGAAAGCCCTACCGTCCACTTCTCTAAGCGACATGCTCAAGAAAAAAGCATCACTGAAGAAGGTCTCTCCTCAGGAGAGTCTAGGCTCCAAGCTATCTGCATTGCGTGCAGGGAATGCCAATTTAGAAACTCTGGGCTCCAAGCTTTCTACACTGAAAAATCAAACGACTCAGGCATCTTCCCAGGAATCCAACTTGTCCGGCACCGGCATTGAACGGATGCGGAAATCTTACAGAGACCATTTGGGGGCTATCAGAGATCTGAGATTAGCCTTCGGATTAGCAGATAGTCCTAAGATTGATGTCTCAGATTCATTAGTCCTAGCGACAGTAGTAATGAAGCAATCCGAACCGCAAGAAACCAGTGGAAAAGTGCAAAAACGGAATTATGATGAGATGTTCAGTGCTTATTTTCCTAATGACGCATGTTGTACTAACAATACCAAACTAGCTAAAACGAAGGCAGTTGAGAACTTCAAGAAGCCTAGTCCCGACGATGTAGTGCTAGAGGCTCAAGCAAAAGCTCTAGATAAAGCTAGCGAGGATGTGGCGAAATTAAGAATCCAGGAAGAAAAGGCAAAGCCCGAGTATAAGAAGGCGATTAAGCCTACGAAACCTTTAGATCCAATTGACATTCCTAACTACCTGAACAAATCGAAGCCTCATTGTAGCTTTGTTGTGATTGGCCATGTGGATTCAGGGAAGTCGACCCTCATGGGGAGGCTGCTGTACGATTTAGGCGTGGTTGATATTAATCATTTAAGAAAATTGAAAAGAGAAAGCGAGATTGTTGGTAAAAGTTCCTTCCATCTGGCATGGGTCATGGATCAAACTCCAGAGGAAAGAGAACGCGGCGTAACTGTGTCTGTTTGTACCAGCGATTTTGAGACTGCTAATACTAGGTTCACCATTGTCGATGCGCCGGGGCACAGAGATTTTGTTCCTAGCGCTATAGCAGGAATATCTGAGGCAGATGTAGCCGTTTTGTCTATTGACTGTGGTACAGATGCGTTTGAATCAGGTTTTAACTTGGATGGTCAAACTAAGGAGCACACGCTTTTGGCTAGAAGTTTAGGAGTGAGTAGTATAATTGTTGCTTTGAATAAAATGGATACAGTGGATTGGTCCAATGTTAGGTTCGACCAGATTAGAAATGAATTGGGTTCCTTTTTCGAAGGAATAGGATATACGCAAGATCAAATCAGTTGGATACCGTGTAGTGGCCTTAATGGAGAAGGTGTATACAAGAAGGCATCTTCAAATGCGCAAAATTGGTACACTGGGCCGACATTGGTGGAAGAATTGGAAAACAGAGCAGCAGAGATCGCCAGCCTCTACAAGAAAGATGTAGTCAATGCGCCTTTTTTGTTCTCTATTACCGACGTCATTTCCGTAGGCAAAAGTGAAGAAGTATTGGTCTCAGGAAAAGTGGAATCAGGGTCAATTCAACCTGGTGAAACGATCAACATTTTTCCTTCAGAGCAAAGTGCTGTGGTGAGTAAGATTGTCATTGACAACAATGAAAAACAGGTCCCTATCATCTCAAAGGGAGACTTTGGTACTCTCAAGTTGCGTCACGCCTTTGCTGATATAATTGAAACGGGTGACTTAGCTGCCTCTCCAAATATCGATATTCCCGTAAGAAGCACTTTTAAAGTTCAAGCATTGACATTTCAAATGGATCGCCCATTACTACCGGGAACGCCGTTCATGTTTTTCAAAGGTGTAAATGAGCAGCCGGCTCGTGTCAATAAGCTAATCTCCATCATCGACAAGCATGACCCTAGTAAGATAATTAAAAGAAAGGTCAAGCACTTGGGCTCCAACCAGGCGGCCATATTCGAGATCGAGTTACTTGAGGAGAAGAGATGGATCCCACTTCTGATTTCGAAGCAGAACAAGCACTTAAGCAGGATTGTCTTAAGAAAAGAGGGTAGGACCATTGCTGCTGGCACCATCATTGAGTGATGACTGCGCTTATTAGCTTATATAGTCTAAGAAAAGAATCATGAAACCCATAATAATAGCCATATATGTAGTCATTTTGGCTGCCCTGCCTGCGGATTTTTTCGCTTTGGTTAATTGTTTATTGCCTTCTCGTATGTTCAGTTCCACGTCCTCTTGATTATCCATTACACTGTTAATATCCTGAGATTGTTGTTGCAAGTGGGTAGATATCTCTTGTTGAATACCTACAATATCCATGATAGTTTTATTAAGCTTTTCTGCTTTTTTCAATTGCTCACTCTTTTTATTTAGCATTTCCTCATGCTCAGTCTCCAAGAGTTGTATTTGGTCCTGTGTCAGCTTAGAAACAGTTTCCTCGTAATGTCTGACTTCTTCCTGAGTACTCTCTATCACTGGGCTCTGTGATACAGAAGAGACACTAATCACATCCTGAGCCTCCAGTAAAGGTTGCAATCCGGAATTGAAATCTAATGTTTCAAATCTCCTTTGAGCATCCAACCGCTCTTGTTGAATAGAAGAGAACTCGCTAGAAAAGATACTGAGCCACAGGCTAAGAGATTTCAGAACCCCCAGCCTAAACTCATTGTTAGCTCTGTGAAACAACTGCAGTCTCTCGGAGCTAATTCCCTGGAATATGTTTTTCAAATAAGCCTTTGAAGATAAGAATTCCTCCGAAATTAATTTCTGCCTTTGGTCTTCATATCTTTCCATTAGTCTGAATTTTTGTATATACTGCTGAAACTGTAGTCTCAATTCGGTATCCACTTCATCCTTCTCCTCCTCAGTCATCTCAGTTTCACTCATGTAACTAGGCTTCACAGATCTCACAATTTTGCGTAACTCCGACAAGGATCTGAGTAAATCATAACATTCCTTAATAAATGAGTCGTTGAGTCTTAGTTTCTCACTTTCGGGCGGGTTTTTGGTGCTAGAGGAAGGTTCTTTGAAGCGAGTGTCAGTGTTGTTTCCAATTATCCTCAGATAGGATTGAAACTTATTTGTGAGATCCGTCATTTGGGTTAGTATAGTCCTTGACCCCTCCGTTTCTTTGTATCTTTGGATCTGGTCTGGCCCCTCCTGTCTAGCGTACTGGTTTACTTATCCTGCGGTAGCATTGTATCATGAACATAAAGCGAAACTTTCAGATGTCTTGAAAAATTGTAATCCAAGCTTAATCGCGTCAAGTTCTCTTCAAAGAACGCGTTACAATACAAGACAGCTTGCCATTCGAAAAAGACTTTGGTCTTAGATTAGCGACTATGACAGAGCAGGATCAGGAAAAGGACAATAACGTAAACTGCAATCAGGAAGAGCAGCAATATTTGTACCTGGTTCAGAGAATTATACAAAACGGCGAATTTAGGCCTGATAGGACGGGCACAGGGACATATAGCATTTTTGCTCCGCCACAGTTAAGATTCAATTTGCAAGATGATACCTTTCCCCTGTTGACCACCAAGAAAGTATTTACTAAAGGTATAATAACGGAGCTCCTGTGGTTCGTTTCTGGCTGTACGGACGGTAAGAAGTTGTCCAACCAAGGAGTAAAGATTTGGGAGGGCAATGGTTCTAGAGAATACTTGGATAGAATTGGCTTGCATGACCGACGTGAGGGAGATTTGGGACCAGTTTATGGATTTCAATGGAGACACTTTGGCGCGGAATATAGAACCTGTGATGATGATTACAGCGGGCAAGGTTTTGATCAGTTGCAAGATGTAATCCATAAATTGAAAAATAATCCCTACGACCGGAGAATTATTATGAGTGCCTGGAATCCACCTGATTTTCATTTGATGGCATTACCACCATGCCATGTGTTTTCGCAATTTTACGTTAGCTTCCCAGAAGGAGGCAAGCCTAGGCTCTCATGTTTATTATACCAAAGATCGTGTGACATGGGACTTGGTGTCCCATTCAATATAGCATCTTACGCCCTGTTGACCCGAATGATAGCACATGTGTGCGATATGGAGGCGGGTGAGTTTATTCACACCATGGGTGACGCGCATGTATACAAGGATCATGTGAACGCGTTAAAAGAGCAACTAAGCAGAACACCAACTAGTTTTCCCAAGCTTAAAATTACCAGGAAAGTGGAAAACATTGACGATTTTAAATACGAAGACTTTAAAATCGAAAACTATAATCCACAAGGTAAAATTCAAATGAAAATGAGCGTTTGAAACATATATTCTCTAGAAAGTATTAAAAACTGTTTACGGTTTCGAAAGAAGAAAAAAAAAAAAAAAAAAAAAGGGAATTCTAATGAAACATCAATAGTGCTGCTCTGGTTATACTTTCCTTCTCGATTTAGCTCTGTATGTCTTTTGGGGGTGTCTGACTTTTTCAGAACCTATTAAATCAAAAACTGAAAGGTCTTCCTCATGCAAACGGAAGCTTACGCAGCGCTCATGAGAGGAGTTATTGGAATCCTCAGGACGATCGCTCAGATCGTTAATTATTGCATTTTTCAACAACTTCTTTGTTTTTGTGATTTTGGGCTTTGGTGTGTTGGTAATATCTTTTAAAGCCTTACTAGAAAGACTACTTTTTTCTTCGTAGCCTACCTTGCCTCCTGACAAGGAATCCCTTTCGATAATATTATCTGTAATACTGCCGGCTGAAAATTCCATACTTTTTGAATTCTTCTGTCTGGCATTCTGTTCATCGTCTTTGGTTGGCTCTTTTTTCTCTACGCTTTCGAACATGCCAGCGTTACGTTTAGGTTCTCCCGGTTGTGCATTTAGCTCAAGAGTTCTGTCTGGGGAAATTGTGGATTTTCTGGAATTGTTTTTGCTGCATTTTTTTTCAGAATGTGTAACCTGGAGATCTTGTATATTGGTGATAGTAGTGGCATCTACCAGCTTTTCTGATGGGCGTCTCATCTTGGCTCTCAAAGACGGTAACGTATAGTCAATAGCCTTTCCACGAGTTCTGCGGGTTCTTGGAAAGTCTAGATTGCAAGCTCCGTTACCATTTGTACTAGGCATTACTTCGTCAAATTTCTTTTTTCTAGTCTTTGTATTCAACTGTCTCATAGAATGCTTTATTTTGCTCTGAGAAGCTTCAAGAGGCATGAATGGCGCATCGTTTATCTTGTTTGCATTCGCTGCTGGTGCACTTGGATTTAGCGGATGTGGCGCTGGACTCTCCAGTTCATCTTTGAAAATATCAAGCTTTGAAGATGAAGCTGGCGTTTCAGCATTGGCACTTGTGACGGGATCTTCGTTGGTGACAATCTCTTCGGGTATAGAATAATCAATAATTGAGTTGGTAAAGTTGATTGATCCATTAGATCCATTCTCAATTTGAGGAGTCACTGTACGCAAGTATTCTTCTTCGGCTTGAAATTGTTTGGCTTCGTGATCATCTGGAAAAACTGCTTCTTGATATTCACTTTCTCGTTGCTCATTTTCTTGATGACTTTCTCGAGGTTCACTTTCTCGATGTTTACTTTCTCGTTGCTTATTTTCTTGATGGCTTTCTCGAGATTCACTTTCTCGATGTTCGCTTTCTCGTTGCTCATTTTCTTGATGACTTTCTCGAGGTTCACTTTCTCGATGTTCACTTTCTCGTTGCTCATTTTCTTGATGCCCATCTTCTTGATGCACAACGGAATGTGCGAGCTCAAATGCTGGTTGTTGCTCTACTTGATCCAGCGTTGAGAAATCTTCATCATATGTAAATTCAAAATCTCCTGGTATGAATATGGACTCTCTTCTCGAACTCTTACGTTTTTTCTTAACCTGTACTTCTTCTGAATTTTTCAGCTCCACCGACCCTTCCGGCTGAAAATGTATCGAAGAGGCCCTACCAGACGACTGCCTTGATCTTTTATTTCGCAAGATGGATTTTGGCCCGCTGTTGCCAAGTGTAGCTGTTGGAAGATTTTCCTTCCTTCTTATGCTGTTAAACATGTGAAAAATTTCTTCAAATCTTTGAGAAATACCGTCTTCTAGAACTGAGATCTTTTCATTCAGCCTCTCTTTATAGTTGATTTCACTCATTGAGACCTTGGATCGGAGAATAACATTTTCTTGTAATAATTCACTGATTTTTTTTTCAAAATCCGTCAGTTTCATCAATAGTGAGGAATTGTACTTAGCCAACTGGGAGTTTTGCTGAGAGTAAGCCTCCTTGACCGCATGTATCTTATTTTTTTGAGAGTCCATCAGATCTTGAAGTTCCTGGATCTGAGGTGGACCAGTGGTAGTGGCGGCAACTTTGTTAGTGGCGGCAGCGCCATCACTTCCGCTGTTGACGTTCCTCCCCCTCCTTCTGATCGTTTTCGCCATTGTTGAAGTATCCTGGTTCAATTGCCAGCAAGTTCAACTAGCTTAGAGCCTCCCGAACCCCACTGTACTTCCTTTTTTTACTCGCAAGAGTTATTGCCTGTTCGCCTTCTGTTTGTTTATTATTTCGAAGTTCCCACAAAGATGAAGCTCATCTCATCGTCACAATCAACGAGAAGGAAATTTAAACACACATGGACAAAGGAGACAATCAATTCGTGTTGATCTTATGGCACACGCAATACTGCTTATTTAGAGGCTTATTCATTATCTCTTGGTGAAGGTGGAGCTCCCCATGGATGACCAGCTGGAAGCTAAAAAGAGGGAGCTGGAAGCTCTCAAAAAGATCACAGCACTGACGGATGAGATGAAACTCCAGCTTGACGAATTGGCGGGCCAAGTTCATCAGATGAATTCAAACGCTGCCTCCGTGTCTCGAGTGTTAGAGAACTGGAATTCGATTACAAGATCTATATCTTTAGCTGGATTAAGCCTTCTACAATATGCCGAGGGCGATTATGAGGTGGGAGCTTGGAAAAATAACGACAACAATGAGGACATGGAGCAGGAAGATAGCCATGGTCCTCTACCGGAGACACTTGTAAGGATTAGGATGGACGAGAAAAATTAAATAGTATACAATGTTTTCATGATTTTATTACTTGCCCCAATTTGACAAGTGATTTGTTTATGCTATGAGTAGAACTCTATTGCATTAGTCTCATAATTGATGATGCACTTCTTACCAGTGCTGTCATTAGCAGTTGCGATGATAGATTGGATACGTTTTTCGAACTGGGATCCGAGCGATTCTGCGTTTCGGATCTCCTCATGAAGACAATCGCTTATTGAATCCTCCATTGGGTGGTAGATATAACGCATATATTCTGGTGTCAATAATGAGCTGTCTGTGATCAAAGCATAGCTGGGAAGTGCTAGATTTGAACGAAAGAGTTCTTCGCTGAAAAATTTTCGCAGTACGAGATAAAGTGAACTCTTTCCATTATCCTTTACTGAATCCCAGTCGTCCATTAGTATGCATCTCCTCCATGTAGTCGCAATCAAAAATTTTTTGGGTTCATAGCCTAGAGAATCGCCGCTGAACGCTAGTAATTTCAGAGCACAGTAAAAACTATCTGTGTCGCCTAGCATGCTGTATGCTTCTATCAATTGTTGCAATGGAAGGCTCTGACAATTTTTAATTTTAGCAACAAGCACTTGAAACAAGTTCTCAAGTTGTGTGCCGGCAAATCGAGCAGCCATATCAACTCGTGAATCCTGCAATTTGAGAAGCAAGTTCTTTTGACCGTCCACTTCATCGAGACAACCTTGAATTGCTTCAAGTTCGCTAACCGAAACAGGCTCTTCTACGAGTGTTGCCAGCTTGGCGATGTTCAAATATATTTGACGCACCTCTAAAGATTGGCCATTAGCAGTTCCACTCTGCGAAATACCGCACAACGTCTTACTAGCCGCCGTGTAATCTTGGTCCAAAATTTCTTGTATCCATGCAACGTTGCCATATTTCTCGGAACTATTAAAGAATTGTACCAGCAAATCGTGTTGTTCGGGAAATCTGTAGAATAGATCGTCCAGTTTGTTTTGATTAATATAGTACTCGAAAAGAGTCGAAGCGAATTCGTACCCAAATTTTTCGAAATAGAGGGAGTATATTTCCTGTGAAACAGTCTTATTCAACGATTCTAAAGTTTCCACCAAAACTTCTAAGTCCTGATAGAATTCCGCAACTTGCAAAACATCTTCCTTCAAATCTAACTCGGCCAATGCTTGATTCCAACTCAAATGATTATCTAAGAAAAGATTTTGAAAATCGCGGAAGAGATCCGTGTCTTTCCGTTGCGGCAGCTCCTTGAACCAGAGATTAGCTTGATTGAAGAGGTAATACATCGTTTTAACAAGAGTCAACAGTCTCTGTTTATCTTCTTCAGATTTTGTTGTTGACGAGAAGTTATCATTGAAAAAAATAGTGTTTATAGCCTTCAAATTGTCATAATTGATGAACCATGGTAAATCTTGGCTCAATTCCAACGGGTCTAATTTGAATAAATCATATCGCAGATTTTTTTCACCCTGCTCCAATACAGCATCATAAAAGCATTTTGCTAGAAGTGTCGCAGTAGAAGTTTTTAACGAGGTGGATGTGGGTATTGACTTATCGCTCAATTGGATCAAAAATTGTGTAAATACTTTTGGGAATTCAGAGAGTCGATTAATGGCGAGATCATCCATTGTTAGGCTCCCGTTTTTCATTTTTAAATTTTTCGTCCATAATTCCTCCAGCTGTGGATGAATTTTCAGAAAGTTACAAAGCTCCAAACAGCAATTCATTATTTCAAACTTTTCCAAAAGATTTAACTTCTCATTTGGTGATATCTTAAAGTTAAAATTCTGTTCCACAAAGTATAGCAAATTCTTAAAAAGATCCACTCGCAGATTCAAATGTTGGTTTAAAGTATTCATCATAGGCGGGATATACTTTCCCTTAGAGTAAAAAATTTCTTCACTAGCAGAGCGCAAATCAGCTTCCACTTCATCCGCCTCCAGAGAAATTCCTTTGGGTAAATTGAACTCAATTGGATTGGAGGATATACCAGAGAAATATACGGCCTGATCCACATGTGATTTCACGAATCTAATTTCCTCCATGGTATTTTCATTTTGGTTTAGTTCTCCGCTAACATTGATTTCCACTACTCCAATCTCTTTACTCATAACGCAAACCGAGTCCGAGTTATAACCTGATCCTATAATCTTAACATCATCTCTAAAACTTATAATGTCTTCCCATTTCCTTCTGAGAGGGTACGAAGAATCCAGTTTGGAGCTCACCTGCGTAAGCACTATAGCATTTGAAAACAACACAAAGACAGTTGTGGTATCAGTGATTTGATCACCAACAGCTGCTGGTATAAATAACGCTGGCTTTTTATCAGAAAAGGGTGAAATATACGTATTCAGTCTGTAGGTGGAAAAGATTGTGAACCCACCAGTTTTTTCATCTAGAACGATGGTAGACAAAATGTAATACATCTCCTTTTCGTCCTTAATGGCGGAAAGAACCAAATGCGAGGAGGAAGAGTCTGGAAACAATGGATGTGAATCAAGTATTTGCAGAGTACCGTGGGCAAACGGGTACAGACCTTCCAACGAATCTAAAATTTGACCAAATAAGTCGATATCTGATCTTTTGAAACAATTGATGCCAACAGACAAGTGCCATATTTGGAAATTTCCACCTTTAGTGGTAATGTATAATAATCGTTCACCTCTGCCAACCATAGGCCCAATTTTTAGAGATACAATTTCTTTCGATGCATTAAATGAATGAAAAAAAAATCCCTGCTGTGGTTTGATCAATTGTTGCTTTAACTGAAGTCTGGGTTTCCCAGTGGAGTCCCTAATTGTTACAAACAATACTCTTCCCAGGGAGGTAGCAATAGCAATTCCTGCTGGCTCGCAATTCAGCGCTTGTATTACGGACTCATCTTCCTTCAATTTGAGATTCAAAGTATGGGCCTTTCTGTGGGAAAGTTGCAAATGAAGATTGTTGATCGAATCAATATCCTCGTAATATATCAATTGGCTATTCTTGCGATGTATAATGCAAATTCCACCAGAAGAACCTATGGAGCTTTCCACAAAAGGTTGTGTCGTTTCATCCATGGCTGCGGGCCACGTAAAGAGACATCTAGGTGCGTACTTTAATACTGCATTCTCTTCGTGCAATGGGATCCTGCAAAAATTTGTATTTATCTGGCTCGAGTAGTAATCCCAAATGTACAAATAATCGTTGTCATTGATTAGTGCTTTACCTGAATGTGTATCAATGAGTCCCTCTGCGCAGGAAGAAGAAATGGGTAATAGCGAAAGATCTGGCGCCAGTCTTTTCACGACGTATTTTTCATTTTCAGTCAAAATCTTGATGTTATTAAAAGCTTGCTGGTCTTCATGATATGTATCTAGCGAGACATCTACTGTTTGATACCCTTCTCCGCCTGTACTCGTCGAATCTGGCGTGTGATTAGCTGCGTCGGCAATGGATAAAGGAACGCTAAGCTCTTTCCTCAATTGAAATAAAGGCTGGTCAGTGCTCATAATTATTGCAACCTTTAGAGGGAATGTCCTTTCGCCTCAATTCACGGTCTATAAAACAACGAAGTACTTCAGTTATCCTTTACGAGAATATCAAGTTCTTTATTTTGACTTGAAAAAAAAAAAAAAGTCAATCATGGACAACGATGAAAAATTTTTGGGTTCAAGCTCATCTCATCCCAGCTCATCGCTTATTGAGGTATAACATCTAGAAGGTGATCCAAGTTGAATCAGCCACCCTGAGACTACTATCAACAGTTCAGGATGATTAGAACAGTGTATGTTATCGTTGTTAAAATTATAAGGTTAATTATTGGCATGTTTACTAACTTGTGTTTAGGAAACCGAAGACCGCTAAGGCGAAAAGAGCTCTCCAGGACAAAGAGCCCAAGCTAGTAGAAAACGTGAAGCAGGTATTATTCATTCCAGGGCAGACATCTAACAAAGTACTGCATGATGCCATGGTAGACCTGAGCGCATTGAAAAAGCCAGACATCAAGAGATTCGACAGAAAGAACAACATCAGACCCTTCGAAGACCCTGCCCCGCTAGAGTTTTTCAGCGAAAAGAATGATTGCTCCCTAATGGTTCTTGCCACTACTTCCAAGAAACGCAGGAACAATCTGACGTTTGTGCGCACCTTTGGCTACAAGATTTACGACATGATTGAGCTTCTGATCGCCGAAAATTACAAATTGCTGGCTGATTTCAGAGCCAAGACTTTTGATGTAGGTTTGAAGCCAATGTTTGCTTTTCAAGGATCTGCTTTTGACAGTCATCCGGTTTATAAGCATGTCAAATCTTTGTTTTTGGATTTCTTCAGAGGTGCTGTGACTGACTTATACGATGTGGCCGGCCTGCAACACGTCATTTCTGTTACCATTCAGGGGGATTTTCGAGATGGTGAGCCTTTGCCTAACGTTCTCTTCAGGGTTTACAGGCTGAGAACATACAGGAGTGAGCAAGGCGGCCGCAAGTTGCCTCGTATCGAGTTGCAAGAAACGGGACCCAGATTTGACTTTAAAATTGGCAGAATTCAATCAGCATCTCCGGAGATGGAAAAGGAGGCATACAAGAAGCCTAAACAGCTAGTGACAAAGACAGTAAAAAATGTAGACTTGGATCCAATGGGTGACAAGCTTGGTAGGATACACATGGGCAAGCAAGACTTGAACAAGCTTCAAACCAGAAAGATGAAGGGTCTGAAATCGAGGTTCGACCAAGAGGAGAATGACATGGAAGAGTATTTAGATGACAATGAGGAAGCTTTGAATAATAATTCCAGTTCCGAAGAGGACACTTATGGTGAGGAATTTGTCACTGCAGAGGACATCGACGAGCCTAGTACCAAAAGACAAAAAAAGAAATAGCTATTACTATAGTCGTACGTTTCGTTTATGTATAATAGAATAGATAGATGAATTAAAAGAAGCTCATTGCAGCGTCTTGGATTTTTCGGCATTCTCAATTAACCTAAGCATGTTTCTCAAGAGCATAGATATGGTTACTTTGCCTGTCATCGGAACATAAAGGGATGCCTTAGTTTTTACACTTTCTTCAAAGTTCCTATGCGAGGAGAAATTTATGCAAACAGCTCCTTCTTTAATGTAGTCTGTGGGGAATTTGTAACTCTCAGAAGGCACGCCAGTGATAATGACGTCGGCCTGCGAGCAGCATTTTTGTAAAAGCTCATTCGAAAAGGCACCCAAGTCTTCTACATGATGCTTTTTAAATTTGAGACCTTCGCCACGAGTAAATTTTTGAATGTTGTCGATGTCAACAGAGTAAACTGTAGCGCCGTCATTGGCCAGGAGCGCTGCGAGGGGTCTGCCGACGATTTCGGACCTATTGACGACAACACATTTCTTGCCATAAAGCCTGTTTCCTTCAGGGAGAAGATTGTTGTAAACCTTTAGATATTCCAGTATTTTCACGATGGCCAATGGCGTACAGGGCAGAATAGATTTTAAGTTGCTATTAGGGTCCAGAAACCTAACATTATGGTACATGTTCTGGTAGTAGACGTGATTCAATCCTTCTACATCTTTCTCTTTGGCAACTACTTGTTGTAAGTACTGATCCTGTGCATTGCCAAATACAGGGTAGTATACCATGATACCATCTACTTCAGGGTCCCTGTTAGCCTCGATGATGGTCTCCTCGAGGAAATCTTTGTTGTCAACTTTTCGCAACTCGTAACGGAACCCCATACTTTCACTGGTCTTCTTAGTCCAAGAAGCATACATTTCAGCCGCAGGATCGTCATTAGCCAAAAACCCTACCAATAAAGGACCCTGCGGTCTGATTGCTTGAATAGCTTTCACTTTAGAGGTAATTTCGTCGACATAAACCTTAGAAATCTTGGATGCTAGCACTGTGATACCTGGTTTGATAGCAGCGGAGTCCGACATAATAAAGGTGAGTGTTTTGGCACAATGGTGAGGAAAGGTAAGTCAAATCAGAGGCTTAAAAGCTAAATGTCCATGAGAAACTACAGGAGATATAAATAATGAAAACTTCCGCGAACAAAAGAAGTCTAGACGACTAAGACTAATTTATTTACAAAGAAACCTTGAGATTAATAGGTATATTATAATTCAGTCTTTAATTTCTGGTTTTTTTTTTTCTCATCGAAATGGAAAATTTAAGCATAGTGAAAGCAAATGACGCAGAGTCAAAAAAATCAGAAGGGAGTCAGACAAATAAAGTCAGGTGGAGCGGAAACGGTAACCATGGGTTACGCGATATTACGAATCGAATAAAGATCGTTTGATCGATATGATCTAGATAAGCAGTTAGAAGGCATAGAAGATAACGCAATTATTAGGCAGCTGTTGTTTAAATAGATGATAGAAGGAAGAGGACTCGAGCATTCAGAACTCTACAAAATCGTTTGAATACACTCCCAATTCAATGGGTGAGAACTTTTCTTCTAAACATGAAGATCAAGCGTTTACTCATGTCTCACCTTTCTTTACCTTTTGTGAAGCACTTTCTCGGAAGTGCCAAGCAGGACATGTTAGTTGAGCAAACTTGACGAAGAAGACTATCCGCTTGGTTCGGTGAAATACGCAATCGCTAAGCATAGTGCAATCCACACTATATAAATGTGAAAGAGTCTGTTTGCCAGCAGCGAAGGACGCAGAGAAAGTGTGTCAGTTTTTTCAAAAGACAGTTCCTAAAACACGCCTTTTAAAAATTCAGTTTGAGAACATGATAGCAAAGCTTCAAGGCAGTAAAACGCAGTCTATATTAAGCCTAATTATTTAGCTGTTGGAGGATAAAAATGTTCATATTATGTAGGAAGCAGTATATGTTATGCAAATAGTGTATACGGTCTAATGAAAAAGCTGTTATTTATTTGCCCTTCATGTAGTTGAACTCGGTAGGAACTTATATAAGTGGCAAGGAACGTCAGTATAAAAGTTGATAGTTCACAAAATACTTGCTGGAGTGTTTCCCTTTGTATACTCCCCGCCTAAAGAAAGGAGTTCCTGAAGAAATAGTGCGTACTTCTATATACCTTTGCAAAATAAATTTCAATTCTTTTGTCTTTTCTTCCAACCTATTTTATGTTTTTTTTTTTTCTTGTACTACATTCAACATATTCGATTTGCTTTTTTTAACACGCTAGAGCACGATTATGTACAGGCTAGAAGATTAGATTTTTTTAATTTCTTCTAACTTCCCACCAGGAGTTAGAGCAGCAAAATGCGATTTCGTACATATTTGGCCACAGTTGATTAGGGCTTACTTGATCTTTATCGTTTCAAAATCGAAATGGATTACGTGAAGTAACTTGAACAATTCAAATACTACAAATGTCACCAATTTCTCAAACCCGATTTTCAGAAATATTGCAACGATAAGCCTTTCCTTAATAATACGCTATTCATTTGTATAAGCGATACGTTTCATTTATTAATCTGAGTGCAGCTTTTTTTGACTAAAAGACAGTACCACGGTGAAGAAAAATAAAGAAGTTAGCAAAAACTGTATAAAGTAAATTAGTTGCTAACGTCCAAGTGGCGTAGGAAAATTATAGGGTTACCAACTGAATCTATAAGGATGATGACAGCGCATACTGCCATACCTGCTGAGACAGAATCAGGCACGTTCACAAGCAAAAAAAAAAAAAAAAAAAA
>PPKA02000028.1:0-122805 GCA_003707595.2 Zygosaccharomyces bisporus
CCCCTTCACAGGCCCGTCGTCGTTGCCCGCAGCATGACTCGCGTCGAGGAAAGGGTTGTGGAACTGGAACGCCAGGTGGCGATGCTCGAGCGCATGATCCAGCTGCTCGGAGATACGCTGGATCGCCGCTTCGAACGCTACGAGAATGTGATCGAAACACAGGGGCACCGCATAGCCGAGCTGTCGCTCGTGCTGCTGTCGCTGCTGTCGGGCCAGCACAAGCAGAGCGCGGCGCTGCGAGAGCGCGTCGCGCAGCTGGCGCGGACTTCCCGCTCATGCTGCATGGCCACCAGCACCAGCACCAGCACCAGCAGCCGCAGCCGCGGCGCGCCGCAAGATTCGAGTTTCTCAAGAGCCCGCACTCCGTCGAGGAGGTGTGGAGGGAGTACGTCGACGGCATCAACGGCCAGCCGTCGATCAAGGAGATGGAAAACATGTACCAGACCGGGTGGCGCAGAGACCCCGCGGTCAACAAGCGGTACGCGAGGCGCAAGGTGCTGTGGCGGGCGATCGAGAACGGGCTGGCGCGCGGCTACGAGCTCGAGTACATCATCAAGCTGCTGGAGGAGTACCGGTACATCGACCGCGAGAAGGGCATCAAGCACCCGATAGGCTGGATATGCCAGAACCAGAACATTCCCGAGGAGTTGCGATGACCGTGCGCGAGAGCGAGTGCGAGAGCGAGTGCGAGAGCGAGAGCGAGTGCGAGAGCGAGTGCAAGAAGTAGTTGTAGTTGTAGGATTAGTGGTGGCAGTTGCGCCGTTGGCTGCGCGCAGGCTCGCACGCTCGCACGCACGCGCTTCGGCCCAATGACTGCCCTCTTGTGATTAGTTCTGTCTTGATAAACGAGCTCCATTCGTCAACAAGACCCAATATATTTTTTTTTTTTCTCCCACGAGCGCCCGAAGAGAAAAAAAATGGCAACTTCAACAATTTCTCGCAACTGCACCGCACTGCACCGCACAGCACCGCACAGCACTCCACGATAAACACACGCCATGAGCAGTAACGACGCTAATGACACTCTGAGAATGGTCCTCATCGGCCCCCCAGGCGCCGGCAAGGGCACACAGGCCCCCAACTTGGTCGAAAAATTCCACGCGGCCCACCTGGCCACGGGCGACATGCTGCGCTCGCAGGTCGCGCAGGGCACGCAGCTGGGCATCGAGGCCAAGAAAATCATGGACCAGGGCGGCCTGGTCTCCGACGACATCATGGTGAACATGATCAAGAGCGAGCTGGCCAGCGACAAGTGCAAGCGTGGCTTCATCCTCGACGGCTTCCCCAGGACGATCCCACAGGCCAAGCTGCTCGACCAGATGCTCCAGGAGCAGGGCAAGCCGCTACAGAAGGCCATTGAGCTCAAGGTCGACGACGAGCTCTTGGTGTCGCGTATCACGGGCCGTTTGGTCCACCCTGCCTCCGGCAGATCCTACCACAAGACTTTCAACCCACCAAAGGTCGAGGGCAAGGACGACGTCACGGGCGAGGACCTCGTGCAGAGGTCCGACGACAACGCCGACGCTTTGAAGAAAAGACTCGGCTCCTACCACGCGCAGACCGAGCCAATCGTGAACTACTACAAGGAGAAGGGCATCTGGGCCGGTGTAGATGCCTCCCAGAGCCCCTTGAAAGTCTGGGGCGACATCATCAAGTGTCTTGGGTTCAATGCCTGAAGCCTCTAGCTAGCGAGCCTCTTGCCTTTTTTTTTTTTTTTTTTTTTATTTTTTTTTCATTCAGTTTTGTATAGTTTGCAATCACCATTTACGTGTGAAAAATTATAACATCGATGGTGATGATCAAGTCGATGCGTAGCCAAGTACCTCCTGCACGAGATGCATGGCCGCCAAGATGAGGAAATCCAGTCTGAGCAGAGTTCAACGTAATTTCCAAGTGTTCAACCAGAATGACCACGTAAACAAGTACGAAAGTCTGAGAGATATACCGGTGATAGACGTGAGCGACGAGGAGAGGCAATCGCCAGAACCACAGGCAGCGCCAGAACGAGAAACAGAGCCACAGCTCGAGACGCAGACGGACCCAGAGGCAGAGGCAAAGCCAGAACCGGCGGAGCAGGCAGAGGAAGGAGCAGAAGCGCTGCAAAATAATGCCGATTTTATAGCACTCTCGGATAGTTCAGACGACGAGGAACAGCAGGGCGACGGTAGAGGCGACTCACAGGAGCACGATCAAGGGCAAGAGCATGAGCAAGAGCATGAGCAAGAGCACGAGGATGGGGATGAGGGCGAGCAACCGCAGCTGCTGCGTGGCAAACGACAGGCGGAGGCCCGCTCGATCAACACGGACTACCCTTGGATCCACAACCACGACCACTCCAAGCAGAAGGAGATCGCAGATTGGTTGACGATGGAGATTCGCGACTTCGTGGCTTACATCTCCCCCAGTCGACAGGAAATCGAAGTGAGGAACAACACCATCCGCACGCTTCGCAAGGCCGTCAAGCAACTGTGGCCTGACGCCGACTTGCAAGTCTTCGGCTCCTACGCAACAGACCTGTACCTGCCTGGCTCTGACATCGACTGCGTCGTGAACAGCAAGTCGCGAGACAAGGAAACGCGAAGCTCGCTGTACTCGTTGGCCAGTTTTCTCAAGCAGCGCAAGCTCGCCACGCAGGTGGAAGTCATCGCCAAGGCACGAGTTCCCATCATCAAATTCGTGGAACCAAAATCGCAAATTCACGTGGACGTGTCCTTCGAGAGGATAAACGGGTTGGAAGCCGCCAAATTGATCAGGTCCTGGTTGGAGGAGACGCCCGGACTGAGAGAGCTCGTGCTTATTGTGAAGCAATTCTTGCATTCGAGGCGGCTCAACAACGTACACACGGGTGGTCTCGGCGGGTTCAGCATCATTTGCCTCGTCTACTCGTTTCTGAGGCTACACCCGCGTCTTGTGACAGGCGAGATCGACCCACAGGACAACCTGGGGGTACTACTGATAGATTTCTTTGAGCTGTATGGCAAAAATTTTGGCTACGACGACGTTGCAGTGACCGTTTCAGACAACAGGCCAGGATACATGGCCAAGAGCGAATGGCGCGATCTGCAAGTGGCACGCGGCACTTTCACTTTGGCCATCCAGGACCCAGGCGACTCTTCCAACAATATCAGTAGGAGCTCTTTCAACCTCCGTGACATTAAGAAGGCATTTGCCGGTGCGTTTGACCTTTTGACCAACCGCTGTTTTGAACTCGATGCTGCAACTTTTAAAGATCGGCTTGGTAAAAGTATACTCGGTAACGTCATCAAATACAGGGGCAAACTGAGAGACTTTAACGACGATCGTAACCTGGTGGCAAATAGGGCCATTATAGAGAACGAGAAATACCACAAAAGACGTAGTAGGATAGTACACGAGGATGTGTTTGTCGATCCCAGCGAATCCGAGGGCGAAGCGCTTAAAGAGGAACAAGACATCTACCGCGTAGAAGAACCTCCTAAAAAGAAACATCAAACTAAGAGCGTCGATGAGTTGATGGGCATCAGTAATGAGGATGAGGATGACTATAATCCGCTCAGTAGAGAGGATGAAGAATCGACCTTGAAAAAAATCACGGTTGACGCCCAAACGAAAAGAGATTATTGGCTCAATAAGGGCAACTCCTTGTCGAAATGAACGTACTTCAAATCCCCGCCACCAAAAATTCGTAATAAGAAGATTCAAAAGAAGTGCTATAGAAAAGAAAACGATTCAAGAAAAGACAAAAAAAAAACAAAAGCAAATTAGAATAATGAAAGGAAGCAAAAACAAACAAGCAAATAAGCAAACAGAGCTGAACAGCAGAAATTGACAGCAAACTATAGTAATTGTATTGAAATTGGATATCTGGCTCTAGCTACCACAGATCTTTCTTGTTGCGAAGCCTTTTCTTGCTACTTTGGAGCTTTTTCTCTTGAATTCGCCTTTCGTCAGCCTTTCTTTTAATTCCATCCCATTTCTCCACAGTGTGCCTGTCGGTCTCCGCCGGGAAAATGCATAATTCTCTAATGTGATCCACGAATTTCTGTACACAAAGTCTCCGGTTTACTTCTCTAGACCTCGACTCACTCGCTTGTATCACCAAGGAATCTCCAGAGGGGGCATAATATCTCGAATTTTTTTCCACAACCTGTCTTCGCACTTCTTGAGGTAGCCAGGAACAGAGAGAAAAGTTGTTAAGCATTATAGTGCACTTGGTGTTGACTTTGTTAACGTTTTGGCCCCCTGGGCCACTGGCCCTGTCGTAACGAACAGCGAACAAATTTGGGGGAACTCTTTTGTAGTGAAGTAAAGTCACCCATTCACGAGCAGCTCGAATATGTGGTCCGATACCTATAGAGAGGAGTACTTGACATGGGCGCATCAGCGCTAATGAAATAACAATTCATGACTGAATCGAAGCTTGATAGTTTTGGTTCACCTTTTTTTTTTTCTCAAGTTTTTCATAATGCCCTAACTAGGGCAGACAATCGCAGATACTCGGAGTTTTTACAACATGAATGAAAATAACTCCGTGCTTAAAGAATTTTTTACCATCATAAAGCGTTAGTATGAGGAAATGACATAAAGCTAGCGAAGCAGTTTGGTGATGAACTCTAGTCTTTACCATGAGGACGCTTCATTTACCGTGTAGGATATAGCATTGACATTAGAACTAGTTAAATTTGTATGATTAAATTGCAAGTGTCACGGAATTTATAGAGATTTTCAAGTATACGTTGACAAGAGCTAGTGCAACTCTACTTAAATTCCTAAAATTTCAGGCGATCGGCTTGTCTATATTTCGGGCTGATATGCACATGGAGTTAAGCAGATATTAGCTCTTTCTTTCAAGATATCTCAGTGGTAGATATTCCAATTTCTCTCACCCAGCACTTCGTGAGACCTATTATTAAATTACAGTATTTAATTATCAGATTATTATCTCTTGATCGTAAGTAACTTAAAAGATATTCTAAAACAATTGCCCATGCGTTAGGGCAAGACCTCGCTACCGTAGGAAATTGAAAATCAGAGACACCGAAATCCATACTTGCTTGAATCTTTGAAGCAAGACAAGGAGCTAAAGAAATTCGATTCAACGTTCATTTCTCAACGTCAAAATCGTAATTTGTAGCTGGCATCATTTCCATTCTCATTTCCGTTGGTTCTCTTTCATGCTGAAAATAAAGCCATGAGCAGCATATTTGTGAATGGATGGTTCAAAAGATGAAGAAGCTAATGTTAATGTTAATGCACCCTTTCTATTATTTTTTTTTTTTTTCGTTCTGATGATATCGCCGAACGACACACTGACACATGGTTGAGAAAACGCCACGGCTGAGGCATGGCGGCAAGAAATTCAACGAGGCCAGAAAAGAAAACGAAAGCTATAACTACTCTCTACTTGATAAGAGAAATAGTAACAAAAAAATGATTAATAAGAGGCCAGTGGTTTGTGAGTGCTCAAAGGTCCATGTCACAACAGAGGGACGCCACGATGCTACCTTTGACATCTCGTGTTACTTCATACTAGAACTAGGAATATGACATGTCAACGCTTTGGCCT
Organism: Zygosaccharomyces bisporus; assembly: GCA_003707595.2. Classification (NCBI taxonomy): domain Eukaryota; kingdom Fungi; phylum Ascomycota; class Saccharomycetes; order Saccharomycetales; family Saccharomycetaceae; genus Zygosaccharomyces; species Zygosaccharomyces bisporus. The sequence continues at coordinate 5,546 of PPKA02000028.1, forward strand.
GAGAATTAGTGTGACCTAGACAGAAGGTTTGACAAATATGCCAATTTCTGAGACTCTCACGCGGGCAGATAGGGCTATTCTTCAATATCTTAATGTTCAGTTCCTCATGCTTGCCGCCAAAAATTCAGCAGTAAAGATAGCAAGCAGGACCATTTATGATATGAAAATGTTTCCGTCTTCGTATCACTCCGTTTCTCCCATGGCCTCCTCGCATATTGATATTATCCAAACTGCACAAGACAAAAGTCACTTTACGCTCAACCGACGTTTTGGGCCCGGTGACTACACGCCGATCGAACATTTACAAAGAAATCTCAAGGAATTTGCTATATACAAAGGTAATTCCAAAATTACACCAAACTTACTCTGCAAGAAATCTTGAGCAGATAGAAAAAATGAATCGAGCTTATTGCACTACTCTAACTAACTTCTAACCGAGGAACATGACACTATCATGAGAAAGCCCCCAAGTTCCTCGGTGTGCTACAATGCACGAAGAGCAGCAGATTGGTCGCAAGGACAGGCATAGTGGAGCTCAGATACAACGCGAAGTCTTAACTCCTCATCAACAGTAAAAATCTCCACTGTTGTGCTCAAAATTATATTTTCGCGTTTTATCTTTAAAAGGAAATTATTCTTATAAAGATCTTTTGGCTTCCTAGTGAAGAAAATGTTGAAACGAATCTCCAACGCTTGTGAAACAAAAGTGAAAAAAAAAATAAAAAAATGAAGAAAAAGAAAGGAAAGGATTCGGAAACCCTGTGAGACAGACACGTCCTTCGAACCTGGAGTTCTTGTGAGGATTGGTTGCTATTGCAGCTGCTTGGGTCGATAGTGAGATGTATCATTAAACACCAGAAAATCATTTTGAAAATTGTATCAAACAACAACCCATCACAGTTTGAGAAGAAGTGTAAGGTGTCGGACGAGACAAGGATCCAAGAGACAGACAGAGAGAGTACAACCTGATTTAATAGGCCACTCAATAAAACAACACCATGTCGCTTTCGGCAGCTGCGAATAAAATATCGGATAACGATTTTCAAAATATTGGACCTGCTCCCCGACCACCTGGCACAGGAGGTAGTGGATACAATCAGACGAAACCGATTACCAAATTTCTAAATCAGTTAGATCTCAACCGAGACGGAAGTGGTGTTAAATCCTTATCTCAGAATAGCATGAATTTCAAGAAAAGGACAGGATGGATCTCCTATAAGGACGATGGATTGTTATCGTTTATTTGGCAAAAAAGATATTTGGTCTTGAGTGATTCCTATCTGGCACTTTACAAAAACGATAAAGTCTCCGAAGATCCTGTCTTACAGATACCTTTGACTAGTATTGTGAGCGTCTCGCGTACTCTTTTAAAGCAGAATTGTTTTGAAATCGTACGTACCAGCGACAGGAATTCCTCTAACTCTCTATCGTCCGCTGGCTCTGGCAGTTCAGGAGGTGGATCGGATGCAAGCTCCAAAAAGTCTATTTATATTGCTACAAAGACAGAGCAGGAGCTACACAGTTGGTTGGATGCAATTTTCGCCAAATGTCCTCTATTGAGTGGAGTATCTTCGCCAACGAATTTTACTCATAAGGTGCATGTCGGCTTCGACCCGGAAACTGGTAGCTTTGTGGGGATGCCATCGAATTGGGAAAAGTTGTTGAAACATTCCAGAATTACTGGTGAAGACTGGAATAACGATTCAGCGGCGGTCATTCAGGTGTTACAATTTTATCAAGAGTACAACGGCATTTCGGACAAAAATGAGAGTAATACCAATCTTGCTCCTGCAAACGCCTCCCAGACTTCTCTCAATGGAAACAGCAACAATAATAGTAATGACAAGATACCCAACGGAATTGGGGGCTACAGCTCAAATAGTCCTGGAAGCAGTGGTAGTTCAGAATCATTGAGAGCCAATAGTTTCAAACAACAGTCTTCCGCTAATTCAAATGGCTTACTACCACAGAGACACCCTCCAACTCCACCTAAGTCAAAAGGTACTGCATCTGCAGCTGCTGTACAACCTGCGAAGCCAAATTTAAACCCGTTGAATACAAAGGCAGCAGCTCCATCGCCTCATGGAATAAACCATCAACAGCACCAGATGAAGATGCAGCAAAAAAGACCGGTGCATTCTCCCACCACCGGATCTTTCTCACAACGCAGCTTACCAAGGAATTATCCACCTCAGCAGCAGCCGCTTTATCCAAACCACCAATATGCTCAGCAACAGCAGCATGGTCCTCATGAGATGAATTCTTTCAGGCCTCATCATAACATGGTGAATCCTTATGCCAAGCAACCAGGTTCGTCAATGAACAGTGGTCCTGGTAATTTACCCAGAGCGTCACCACAAAATGGTTACGTGGACAAAAACGTCAATATACCGACTAGACTTCGTCCTCAGCGTGCAGCACCACGACCACCCCAAGCTGCTGCTGCTGCTGCTGCCGCTGCAAATCGCCAACCTACTGACTCAGCTCAACCACAAAATGGTGCATCTACTAATGGAATACCTAAAAATGGACCAGTCGTTACAACTAAGCCATCTCCTCAAAAACAATTAACGAATCTTCCTCAACCTCAGAGGCAAGCTCCAAAGAAACCAGAACCCAATGCTCCACACAAAGATGCTGGTGTCACTAAGCAAAGGAAGCCAGCTAAGTCCAATTTTTCCAACGCGGAAATTATGTCTAAATTGAAAAGTGTCACCATTGAAACGGATCCTTCTTCCTATTTTAACATGATTGAAAAAGCTGGTCAAGGAGCCAGTGGATCTGTATACTTGGCTAAACGTGTAAAACTCGTTCCACACACACCAGATGACACCACTAACGTGGATCCCCCTCAAGTAGGTGACAAGGTAGCCATTAAGCAGATGATTCTATCAAAGCAACCACGCAAAGAATTGATTGTTAACGAAATCATAGTTATGAAGGATTCTCGTCACAAAAACATTGTCAATTTTTTGGAAGCTTATCTGAAAACAGACGATGATTTGTGGGTCGTCATGGAATACATGGAGGGTGGCTCTCTTACGGATATCATTGAAAATAGCGCCGCAGTTGGCTCGCACCACTCGCCTCTAACAGAGCCACAAATTGCGTACATTGTCAGAGAGACGTGCCAAGGGCTGAAATTTTTGCACGATAAGAACATCATTCACAGAGATATTAAGTCAGATAATGTGTTGCTAGATACAAGGGCGCGTGTTAAGATTACTGATTTTGGTTTCTGTGCCAAACTGACGGATAAGAAGAGTAAAAGAGCTACCATGGTTGGAACTCCATATTGGATGGCGCCAGAGGTTGTTAAGCAGAGAGAATATGATGAAAAGGTGGATGTTTGGTCCATGGGTATCATGACCATTGAAATGCTGGAAGGAGAACCGCCATACTTGAATGAGGATCCGCTAAAGGCGTTGTATTTAATTGCTACGAATGGTACACCAAAGTTGAAGTCACCAGAGAGATTATCCCTAGAAATTAAAAGATTCTTGAGTGTCTGTCTCTGTGTTGACGTAAAATACCGGGCGTCTACCGAAGAACTTTTGCATCATTCATTCTTCAGCATGGCATGTTCACACGAAGATTTAGTCACTTTGCTGGAGTGGAAAAAATAATTTTCCTCAACCAAAATAAGCCCTCGGCCTCCAGCACAACATCTTTCATTAACGAGTTTTTGTTTTTCGAGTCTTTCTAATAGTTTATTGCACTAAATTAAAATTAATACATATATATATGTGGTACATGATATATATCAAGGGTTTTCAAATTTTTCTAATCTTTCCTACACATTACTCATTTAGAAAGCTTGGTGAACCCAAGCGACAACTCCATAACTTCATTTTGCAGAACGTTCAACTTGTGAGACAACGGGATTGCTCTTAAGATTAAAGGATGAAGCAGCTTGAGAGTATCGACTACAGCGTGTTCTTTAATGCGATCGTCCACCAAAAAAAGATCCAATACACGGTGCAACCCTGGAAGTAAAATTTCGAGCTCCATTTTCCTAACTTTGGGAATGGGTGCACGCCTGACAAGAGATTCGTTTGAAACATAACGTCTTAGTACAAATGCCACGCGAGATACTAAAAATGGGGCTGACAGGCGCCTTAACCTTTCGAAATTTGTACCAGGGATTTGTATGAATCTGAGCATATCCTCCAAACACGCCAGCGCACACTTGTACTTATTTAACAAAGGCTTTTCCACCGTGCACCCTGCAATATCTGAAAAATCAAACTTGGACAAATTTTCTGCAACTTGGTAGAGAGAATCACTATGATTTAATACTTCTTGCTCCACCTCGTCTGTCTCAAACAAAAAGGAACAATTCCAAACGGCTGAGATGAAGATCTTAAGTTTGGAATCCTCGATAAATTTTATGACACTTTCACGTAAAAGTACATCCCGAAAATTGGCATACTCTTCCAAATCGGCAATTACAGTTTTACTGTCGGTGGGTTCATCAAGCTTTTTCAAAGAAGAGGTGGCAACATTGATGAAGACAGAAAAAAATCCTTCTTTCTTCTTTTCCGAAACATCAGCCGCTGTAAATGAGCCAAACAAACGAAGAAACAAATCTCTGAAGCATTGTGATGACAATATCCAAAGGGGGGCGGTTTTTTGCGTGCTCAAGTCGATTAAAGATTTTCTGCTAGCAACTTCGCCAAGATTTCTCATCACTTTTAGCATAATTTTCTTGGTAGAGGCTGAAGAAAAATCGAGATCAGTTTGTAAATCAAGTCTACGTCTTAGTTCTTCAAAGGAATAGTAGCTAATCGCTTCGAATGTAGGAATTCGACCTTTTTGGGAATTAGAAAGCTTAGGCAAAAGTTTCTTTTCAATTTTTTCACGGGTATCCAAAGGAAGCGTAATCATGACACTGAGCTGAAGAAGTACTAAAACTTCTAGCTCACTTTTCTGAGTAGTATCGAAAGTGTTAAGCCCTTTGAGAACTGCTGATTGAAGGGAAGAGGGCTTTTTGTTGTCTCTAGTGTGCTCAGGAAGGAGCGGATACCGTACAGCAGAATAAAATAAACTCAAGGTTTTTTCAACAAATTCGACATTAAGGCTGTTATATCTTGACATTGTGCGATACAGACATGGGAAACCAAGGACCAATTCCTCAATGCAATCGTATCCGCTTTTGTTCGAGTAGCCACTTGAACCTGATATATCACCATAAACAATGTGATACCCACACCATAGGTCAGTACATTTATTCAGGACTTCAGCTGGGAAATTATCGGTTTCGTCAGCGAACTCCAATACAGTTCTATAGTTTTTAATTGCCACATATGCTAGTTCCGTAGATTCGGACGAGGAAAAGTGACGAAGTGCAGCAAGTAGTATTAGCCATTCTTCTATTGCCACTGTACTTTCTGCAAAATTAGAAAAATTAGACTGATAAAGTTTGACCAATCCGGGAAGTGTGTGACTCCAAAAATCTGAGCCCTTTGCAAGCTCTTTATTATAACAGTGGTCAGTGAGAAGAGGTTTCACTACAACTAAGAACAACAGGTCCCAATTTGGGAAATAACTGGAATGGGAATCTATGATCCTAAAGAATGTCTGAACAGCACCATTTTCAACTTCAATCCGCTTATCTTTCGAGCACTCGACAAGTTTTTGCAATAGATATAACCAAAGACCATTGTATATTTTGTAATAGGGTGAATCTCGTGACGTTATTGTTCCTTCAAGTTTTCCTGCGTTTATATCTTGAATAAATTCATCTTCCATTTGATTATCATCTTGGCCCTTTCGGACTCGCAAGTAATCGCCAATTAGCCAAAACTGACTAATCGAGGAAAAAGATATGTTCAAGTCTAATTCTTGGCTGACAAAATTCATTAATGTATCGATTACTCCCTTGATGACATCTAAAGGCAAAGCTTGCAAGAAGTCATCTGATATCAACTTGAATACTTCATAAGAGACTTGAATCATCTCGCTACGCTTTTGAATGATCCCATTTACTAACGAGGTGTTATCCTGAAGGGTGACAAATACCGGATTTGCATCGATTTGGCCCCATTCAAAAGGAGCGTTGATGATCCTGAAAACAGTTGACCAGCTGTGACCTAATAAGTCGCCAAACTCGTTCAGCAGATCTTTTAAAGTCGTTAAAAGTTCAAAAAGTATCTCGGATTCTGCATTAGCAACCCCGTGGTATATTTCGTCTTTTCCCACTTCAAGTGTTCTAAAAGCATCAATGACGCCCATTAAAGAATCCATCACTAAGTTCTCCAAAACACTAAAATGCTGGCTTCTCAAATGTTGATCCTCGGTATTTCCAACTTCAATTGAAGTTTTTCTGATGATATCAGTCAAAATTTTATTGGCATACAAACGAAAGGCCACACTTTTGAGCTTTCTATCGGAAATTAGCAAAGTCAAATAATTCATTATGGTTGTCCAGTTTCTTCTATCGTTTTGATTTTGTAAGAATCTGCTGCAATTGTATATGGCTAGCTCTCCAATTTGAGCAACAAAGAAAATTTTATTATAAGTACAAACAGAGACTCTCTTCTGCTCTTCTGGGTTCAAGCCTTTGTCTTCAATTTCCATATCGGTAGCGAGTGTTTTTCGAGACTCTGAAATTAAGGCGTTTAAAAGATTTTCCAATGCATTGTTTGAGTACGTGATTGTGCTTTCAAACAAATTGGCGACACTGTTTTCGATAGAAAGCACCTCGCTCTTTGTCATTGATGGAGGAGGTGGGACATCTTGCTGGTAAAAGTTTTCCATGAAATCCGCAGATGGACCATAAATGAAATAGGCGACCCATTGCCATGTTCGAAGAATATATTCCCAGCTTTGAAGCTCCAAGGAGCCTCCTAGCGACATTGAAAGAGAGATCAAGGCCCTGAAGAGGCTTATGTGCCTTTGGTTAAGTGCCCTTAAAGGTAAACCTTTTCTTTCAGATTCTGATCCTGCGACTTTCTCTACTGGTGTGGTTCCGATCAATGTTTCGCTTAACGTACTTAAAACCGTGGAACTTTGTTGCAAATCGACTTTGGATCGTTGCCTCGTTAAATCAACATTCTTCACAATTGCTACGGAAAACGACTCCAAACATTGATTTAGTTGATGATTCATACAAAGAATTCCGACTGTATGTGCCAGCTTTTGGAACGCTCTAATCAAGGAATGAAACAACCCATTGTCTAAGGATGTTGAATAGAGAAATTTTTCATGCAATCTGAATAATCCTGGAAACATACCATTTAACACCTCTTTCATTGAGTTTTCATCGCCTTCTAATGCATTTTGGGAGAAGTGGAGCGCAGCAGTGCTGAGGCTTTCCGATACCTCGTTGCTTACGAGCAGTATAAGCCATATCAAGTGCGTTGCATTTACAGGCGGTGGTGTCGACTTGTCAAGCATTTGAAGAAAATTTGTTTTGAGTGCAGAGGTCTCCGTTGATATTAGCGGCATGTCCATCTTTTCCACGATGCTCGATTCGCACAAAAACTGTGTATATTCTTCAGTTTGAAGCAATTGTAAGGAATCTCGCAAGAAATTGGACATGATGTGTTTTTTATCTGGGAAATTATCGTAGGTCATGTAGATACCACATATAAGATTATAGTCCTTGGATAGTTCCATGAACGTTTCGAACGAAAGAGCTTTCTTCCAAAGAGGAGCATCTGAGTCATGCGAAATGTTGTGGGTTAAAAGGGATAATATGACTTCCAATTCTAACTCCAGCACTCCTAGATAGTCTTGAATGATAAGCAGCCGAATGCAGCGATAGCTTCTTACCACGGTACTAAAACTTTTACTCGATGATATGAACCTAAGCAAAAGGGGTACTGCTTTGATCCTCAGTAAAAATTGCAAATCCTGATACTCCATGAATACACATTTGCTGTTGGCCAGTACTGACTCCAAAATCTCCAATCCATAGTTCACTGGAAGGTTCTTGACGTCCAACACAACGTCTTTGTTGGGTTGTTCCGTTGGAACAAATGAGGAGCAGAGATCCGCAAAAAGTCTGTTTGCGTCAGCCCGGTAGACATTTACCTTGGTGAACTCGTTGTTTCCTACTAGAACTTCGTAATTTTTTTCGTCCTTGATCGGATTGTCATCGTCTTTCTGCTCAAGCGACAACCTTTCAAAGATTTCATCAATTAGTTGTTGCAGAGTAGCACTTGCTGTACCCACTACCATGGATGATTTGTTGGGTAATTGTAAAAGGTCAGAACAGCATCTCAAGAGTTTCATGCACAGTCGACCATGTACATATTTGCCATAGACTTTGAAAAAAATGGGCAAAACTTGTAATACTTTCAGTTTAATATCCATGGCCAGCTGGTTTGCTTCTATAAAGGCATCGAGCACATCCGAAAGCTTTTCAACGGGAATACAAGGAAAACTAGCCAATTTTTGAAAACACTGCATTGATATAGTTGTCAGCTTAGCATTCTTGGACGAACAGGACATCACTAATGGCGCAACAAAATCTGGGTGTCTCGAAAGTTCTTCATAACTATGCACAACCTTCAAAATCTCAATGGATTTCTCGCTAGCATTTCTTATGGCAGTGTTCCTCTTCTTAGATTCAGAGGAAAGCGAATGCAGCTCCGCATTGAGCTGCTTCCAAAAGCTACCAAACTCTCCCCCCATAGAAGACATCGTCAAACGAAGGAGTCCACTGTATTCACCCTAGGGAGCTTCCCTTCTATCAAGATGAATTTAGTACTTATCGATGTTTAAGGTTAGTTGATCAAGGGCATAACAAGACTCCTTACGTACTCGTCAGACGTGACTAGAGTAACTCCTCTAAACAGTAGGATACTGCCAAGAGTAATCTATAAAATGAATTGCCCGCTGGGAAACACTGCATATTAGGCTCCCTACCTGACAGAGTGTCAGCGTCATGTTATGTTAATCGAAGGTTATCGGTTATTTTGGCTGAAAGTTGAAGTAAGTTTTTTCCTCGCCTGGCCGATAGCTCTGTCTTACAAACAGAGGATAGATATTGGCACCTCTAAAAACTTTAAACAAGTTAAGCATAACAATATCGAAACGAGAAACTCTAACCTGACAGTTTTATTTGGAACTTTAAGGGATGTTGCGAGCCAGTTTGAGGCCCCTCGAGTGTACACGACTCTTGATTAATAAAAGAAGGTTTTATTCAGCAAATTCGAAGAATGGGAATGACAAGGCCACGATAGACAATAAGGACCCTCAGAGTACTGCTAAACAACGGCTGCTAGTGCCGAGGGTTCCATCTACAGATTACATCACTGTACCTGAAATTCAAACGGAGGGTTTATTCGCGGGGTATAGACCATTATTTCTAGGCAATTCACCTATTGGCGAGAAGCACAATTCAGGTCCTTTAGACAATTTTTTCACTTCATTTGCAAATTTAAAGCTAATGGAAGAATCTGACCGTGTTGGGGAAGTTAATGTTCAAGAAGTTATAGAAGACTTGAAAAGAGATGTACCTTCCAGGCACATGAGTAACAGTAAGGGAAAAAATCGGAAGCCTATAATACCCTGGGATGCTTCCATTAGTGGAATGGTTTATAACGATGAGCCATTTAAGCATGTGCCGAACAACGTTGTGTCGAAGCTGAAGCCATTCAAGATGGTTAGAATCGAGAGGAAGAGCGACCAAAAATTTTCAAAGCCTGACATGGTCAGGATGAAAGTGCATAATTCCAAAGTTAATGATGAACCGGAAATGATTAATGTCTTCAATACATATGCCAATAGAAAAAAATCTAGCGGGTCAACATGGAACGAAGGCGGCAGTGGAGCCAAAGACACATACGAAACAGCCAGAAGGAGATATGATCGTGACGTAACCCATTTTAGCGATAAGCATAAGTTCCTGAGAAGTGACCAGCGGGTTGTAAAGCAGGATACCGACAAGCTCAACAGACTATTGGCCAAAGAGTTGCACAAATTGACAAATTTAGCGGTAAACATCGATTTCAAAGAAATGCCATTGCCCCTTTACATTTACGTAAACAAATCTATGTCCGCGAGACAATCGTTGCGCCGTTTGATAAAGAAACGTATTCTGGATCACATTCAACCAGTGTTTTCCATGATTATGTCCGCCTACGACACGGAAGAGCAAGCTAAAAGATTTGAAAGAAAGGTGCGTGCAAGAATAAAGCATACCCTGCGTGATTTGTCTGAGAACCTGCCGTCTGCCTTTTTTACACGCGATTCTACTGACTGCGTGGTGAGCTTAAGTCCCATTCAGGGATTTAGAAGGATGCATTGGTTGAAATCTCGTAAAAGGGAAAACGTCTTCAGGGGTAAAAATTTCGATATGGATTATATGTTTACTCTGGATGGCACTTTCAATGTGACTCGCAGCGGCGTCAAATATATGAGGTACCCTGTCACCTTAAATTGTAAGAACTTTGATGAGGCCTTCTCTCAATGGGATTATATCGCATAAAAAACATCAAACATCAATTGCAAATAAAAAATTAAAGAAATTCCAAAGTAAATAACTCATTAACTACCTCATTCTTCATCGGAGTCAAAGACAATGTCTTTTGTCGAGTAAAGGTAAACTTCATTGGACCTGTCAAGACCTATTCTTTTCCTGACGATCTCTTCGCTTTTTGCGGAAGCTACTTTTTTCTTTGATTTAAAGTTGACCAAATGAAACCCATTCCGCTTCAGCTGTTTTGTGTAAATGATGATCGTATGATAAATATCAGCTAGACGTTGCCCAGCCACGTCTTTAAAAGCAGGTCTCTGATTGAATTTGACTTGATCGAGGCTTGCTCTCGAATTCTTGGTATTGGAGAGGTATAAGGAGCACGAAGTTTCCGAACTCTGTGCATCTTGTAAAAAGCCCGATTCCCGTTCAAATTCTTCGCCATCCTCATAATCCTTTCCCAAGGCGCGCTGAACTTCTAGAGCGTATCTTGCAACCCGGTAATTTTGTTGCTCGTCTTCATAGATAGGTCTTCCTAGTATACTCTGTGCTTGTTCATGTCTTTCCATACTGTTCAAAGCCTCTAACCATTTCCAAACAATAAAGGCGGAGCCAACATAACAAGTAGTGTTGAACAGCTCGCCCACACCTCTTAGCCACGCATCAGAAACGTCCGCTAGGAACAGCGCTGGTTGCAAAACCACAAGTAATAATGCTAAAACAGTTAGCATTGCCATGCGGAACGAAGAAAAGCAGAAACGTCTTTTGATGAAGGCATATGATGTTATTGTGCAGGCATAAGAAGTTGAAAGTGCAATGCGGAAAAGATACACGAATGGAGGAAGAGTTTCCCAATGATGCTTCGAATTTTTGACCTGGGCAGCAAACCTTGGAATCGCCCACAATACATTCGACACTACTACTAACGGGACACCCAAAAATATCACTATTCGTTTCTCTAGATTTCGAGGAAAGAGCCTATTTATAATCATGACCTGGCACAGCTGGATCATGAACACGGATATGAGATCCAAGATCGAGAAAGTCAAATCTGATGTGTACATGGACATAATAGATTTTGCCGTGGACACACCGTATTTCTCGTGCTCTTCTTCCATCTTCTTTAAAGCCCTTGTCACAAAGATTATTATATTAATAGAACTGATTGTAGACCCAAGCTTTAGCAAACGAGAAGTGTACTTGTACCTTTTTCCATTAATATTTAGGAATATCAGAAGCGTCAAGAACACAGTAATGACAAAGTTCGCCGTAAAGGACAGTACTACCGGAAATACTCCATATGCAAAGGATCCTTCATGGTAGCCATTTCGCCCTACGTAAGCTTTCCAATCTTGTACCACGTAATCTAAGTAGTGGACTGTGGCCGCATCATTTTTGGCTGTGTTGTACACAGGCAGCTCATGCTCGCAGTAGCTTTGAAAGTGCGCTTCATCTATGAATGTAGCTGTATCCTTTAGAATGTCTCCTACCAGCAGCCCACTGCCTAAATTCTGGTTCTTGCAACTCACGTAGGATCGCTTGATAACAGCTCGATTCTCCCAAGAGCTAGATTCCACCATCTCAACTCATGTAGAATAAGTAGTAGTTGGTTTCCAGGTCCAATAGCCAATTAAGCTTGGTTCTTTATCCTCTGACTCTCGTAATAATGTCAGTGAACGACAATTTGCGACGGGGCGTTGAGTTCTTTCATCTGGAACTTTTCAAATCTCTACACAACAACACTTCGAGTTCGAGAATAGCAAAGACCAAGGTCCTGAGAACATTCAACAAGGCTTTAAGTGGCACTAGATAATGGAAATTGAGCGACTGAGGCACTCAATCAACCATGGACCTAGTTCAGGACTTCTCAAACAAACGCAAGGAGGGACTACGGGAAACGGATACCCGAAGAAGTCACCATCCATGCCTAATTTCCACGAGAGACCATTTGCGAGCAATAATATCAGCGAGCCAGTGCTAAGTGGCAAGGTTGATGGTGAATATATGTCCACCATATCTCATGTGCCATCTTTGACAGAGGGAGATGCTAGTTTGAGTGTAATTGAGATGTATGGCGATGAAGTAGAGTCACGCCGTGCTGAGGGCACTGAGCTAGATGAAGACGAGGATCCTGATAGTGATGATGCGGAGCTGCAGAATACAGCTATACCTCCGACAGCGTCGATCACTCCAGATTCTCAATATTTCGATAGATACGGGTTCAAAAAGCAAAGCAATTTTATTACAGAAGAGGAATACAATGAATGGTGGGAAGAATATTCGCAGTATTGTATTAGGCGTAAGCACAAGTGGAAACTCTTTTTGGAGAAAAGTGGATTACCCATGGACAACGATTCACCGAATCGATTCCCGTCTAGAAGTGAAAAGCTAAAGAGGTATGTGAGGAAAGGTATCCCAGCAGAATGGCGAGGAAACGCTTGGTGGTATTTTGCAAGGGGTCAAGAGAAGCTGAATAAAAATAAAGGCATATACGACAAATTGTTGTTAAAGATGGAAGGCATTTTGAAGGGAAAATCAAGGTCATTGCCCGACTTAGATATTATAGAGCGTGATCTTAACAGAACGTTTCCTGATAACATACATTTTCAAAAGGAAACATTTCAAGTGCAGGACCCTCCTATGATCAAATCTTTGCGCCGTGTGCTGGTAGCATTTTCCCTTTACAACCCAAAGATTGGATACTGTCAGTCAATGAATTTTCTTGCCGGCTTGCTTTTGCTGTTCATGGATGAAGAAAGGGCATTTTGGATGCTGGTCATCATCACATCGAGGTATTTGCCTGGAGTTCATAATGTGAATTTGGAAGGTGTCAATGTGGATCAAGGAGTTCTTATGTTATGTGTTAAAGAATATTTGCCTGAAATCTGGCAGTATCTCGTTCCACCACCTCCCAAACATCAATCGCACAGCTCTTTCAACGGTTCTTCTCCATCTTCGCTTGGTAATAATGATTTTCTCTACAAGTTGCCGCCCATAACTCTTTGCACCGCCAGCTGGTTCATGAGTTGCTTCGTAGGCATACTGCCTGTGGAAGGCACATTAAGAATATGGGATTGCCTTTTCTACGAGGAGTCTCATTTTCTCTTCAAGGCCTCCCTGGCAATTTTCAAGTTATGTGAACCAGATCTAATGCAATTACGACCTTTGAAAAGTTCAAAACCTCATAGTGCTGGCCAGAGAGGCTCTTCCATGAGTAATGGGGAAAGTGAAATGGAAGTCTTCCAAGTAGTGCAAACATTCCCCAAACAAATGATTAATCCAAATGACATTTTTGATAAAGTCATCTTTAAGAGAAGGGTCTCACTCAACAAGCTGGACCAAGACGAGGTGGACCGTTGTAGGAAGTACGTGGCTTCACAGAGATTGAAATACAAGCATTATAGCGAGATCATGGGTACTGGTCATCGTAATAACAACAATGGCATCGGGATTGCATCAGCGTCCCCGACCACAGGTACCGGGGATAACAGAAACTCTAAGATGGCGGGTGATATCATCAATGATGCTCTCTCATCTGAAGTCTACGGTTTTAAGAAAGGACTCAGTGGCGTTCATTGGAACAATAGTATAAAGGCCAAAGTGAAGCAGATGAGGAAAAAGAAGGGCTGATGCACGTTCCCCCGGCCCGCATTCCCATTGTGCCGTTCATGAGTTGTAAATAGTGTTCTCTCCGCTTTTACATTCTCCTTGTATTATCAAAATTAATACATATAAAGTCGCATATATACCAATGAAATACCCACGTCATTATCGGTTGGTCATTTCCCATCCTTTCTGTAACCTGGCAAGTGCCAGAGCCACTTGTTTAGAGTCTTTGAGTTCTGAAGCCAACGCACTTTCAATTGCTTCCCAAGGTAATTTTAGTGTAGATTGGCTTGAAGTAACGTCCTCCTGCTGCTTCGATGGATCTGGTGTAGGAGGCTTGGAGATCATCACGGTAATCACACCTGAATCCATGTTGAAACTAGATAAAAGCTCACTGTCGTGCAAAACTTTTCCCTTGAGCAGTAACTTCAATTGGTTTACTTCTTGCGCCTTGCCTTCGGAGACCAAAGATTCCTTGACCTCATGTACCGTATCATTACGATCAAATTCGTGGTCAAAGACAAACTTAGGAGGTCTCACGCTTTTCAGAGTCAACTTGATTACATCATGACCAGGAATAATGGTACTGGAACTTTTCTTCGGGTTGTATTTGTATTTCAAAGCAGGTAATGCGACACCTAGACTATTGATTTGAACTAGCGGTTTTTTGTAGTCTGAGGGGAGCACTGGCTGGGAAAGTGTTGCCAATGTCAAAAATCTTGAAACGAAATCGTGCTCTGGAGATGTCATGCTCATGTTGGACTTATTTGGTTGGTTAATTCTTTTGTTTTATTATTTTTGTCTGATTCATATATGTTTGAGTCCAAAATTATTTTATACAGTGCACATAGTAGCGCCCAAGAAACAACATCACAAATTTACTCGAGAAAAACAATTCGAAACATTAGAGCCAACCGGGAGCACAAGGTGTTGGACTATTTACGTCAACACGGCGAGCAGTAGCATGTTCTCCCATAGTAATGGTGGGCTCTGCAAAGAAGCACAGCATCCCGCTGATTCCGGTCTGAACGCGGAGGGCCCCATCTTCTTCAACTACCATGAGTTTGCCGAGAACTACTATGCGGATTTGGATGCCCCCCAGGATCTCAAAGAACATGATGAGGAGCATGGTCTCTGTATAACGCATTTTCCTAACGTGTACGTTCCAGGTAATTCTCCAGAGTTCCAAACTACTCGTATTGTAAGAGTGCCCAGAAGGTTCGAAAGTACCCTCGATTGTCCTGTTATGAGCACACTTCTCCCTGGGGTGGAACCTGGGGCTATTTCTGGGGACATCAATTTTCAACCGCATGGTTATTTCGACGATGATTGTCAATTGTTCGGGTACTCTTCCGTGAGTCCTCTTTCTGGTTTACTGAGGCAGGAGAAATTTGAAGAGGTCGTTTCCACCATCAACAATTATTTACAAAGTGCATTCTACATCTACTCGTGGTTCAATCTGATGGATTTCTTTCTAGAAGTTGTATCACTGGGACTTTGGCGTCTGGTATCTAAGCACATTATTAAGCATCCTCTGCTGTATTTAGAGGACTATGTGGATCAAGTAAACGAAAGTGAGGAGTTTAAAGAACGAGGAGTCAAAATAATATCGCCAAGAAGGTCTGGCTACCTTTCCGTATGTGTTGCTCTTGAGACTTGGTTACTGTTACTTTACTAACTTTTTGTCTGCAGTTGGACTTTCAGTTTCCGAGACCATCCGTTTGAAAAAATTTTGAATCTTTCGACTTATGGAATTACAGACCTCGAGCCTCTAAGTCAGTGTAATAGGGGTCGGCAGTGTAAATTTTTATACAGTATGAATGGCATTTTTGCAATTGAGAAGCCCAGTGGCATTACTTCGAACCAGTTTATGATGAAACTACAACATGTCTTGACGAATAGTCACGTATTCTCCAAAGAAATACAAAGAGCTACCGCGGAAAGAATGAAACAATATCAGGAGCAAACAGGTAAGAAAGCTAGCAGGAGGAAATTGAGAAAAGTATCTAAGGTGAAGATGGGCCACGGGGGAACATTAGATCCGCTAGCGTCTGGTGTTCTCGTGATTGGCATCGGCACTGGTACGAAAAAACTGGCTGAGTATTTGTCCGGAACTGTTAAAGTCTATGAAAGCGAAGCATTATTTGGTGTATCGACGACTTCCGGTGATGTTGAGGGTGAGATTTTGTCCAGGACTTCTGTGCAGCATTTAAAGCTGGATGACTTAAAAACTATTGAGGAGAAATTTGTTGGTTCTCTGATGCAAACACCTCCCATATACGCGGCACTAAAGATGGATGGCAAACCTCTGCATGAATATGCTAGAGAAGGCAAGCCTCTACCCCGCGCCATAGAACCCAGGCAAGTGACAATTTATGACCTACAAGTGATGCCCCGCTCATTGAGTAGAGACCATCAGTATCCTCTTTTAAGACCTTCTGGTGAAACGCTTGAGGATTTAAAGCGGTTAAAAACTAGCATGCTGGATGACAAACTATATTTTTCAAAAGAATACTGCGAAAAACAAGGTTGGCCTAATGAAGAAGCCCGCGTGAAACAAGCGATAACCTTAACTGAACAAGAAGCACAAGATATTGAATCCAAAGCCGATTTATACCGTGCACCCTTATTGCATTTTAAGGCCAAAGTGTCTTCTGGAACTTATATACGCTCTTTGGTCAGTGACATAGGCAAAGCAATGATGAGCTCTTGTTATATGGTGAAACTCATCCGGACACAACAGAAGGAGTGGTCTCTAGATAGAAAGAATGTTTTCCAGCTAGCTGATTTTACTGAAAGGGACGAAAAGGTATGGAGCAAAGTATTAGGTTTAGTCTTGGAAAAAGGTTCTCAAATAAATGTTACGGAAGAATTGGCCAAAGCACAGGAAGAGATTGCAAAGGAGAACATGGTAGAAGCTCAAAAAAGGGAGATCGAAGGGATAAATGATAGCGAAGCGCTGCAAAGGCAAGATACTTCTTCCCTGGTCGGTGAAAAAAGAAATGCTTTAAAAAGAAATGCAGACGATTTATAAATACCTCCATCAATTTTATATATTGTCATTATTTATTCATTCTCTGCAGTTAAATATAAATCTGTAGTATTACCAATGAAGTTACAGGTGATTTCCGATTTGCTGGGGTCATAATAGTTGTAGCTGCGTCTAAATAAACCTTCGTAGCTATCCTTACTAGGACATGCAAACCCAAAATCGCTGGGGCAGTCTCGTACCATGTAGTAACACATTTCGATGCAGGGTGGTATTTCGTAATAATCACTGAGTGGCTTGATATTTTCATTAATAAATTGATTTCGATTCTCTGTTTTCTTGCGATAGATGTTGAATTCACCCTGAGTGACGCCACAGCGAGGTATTGTAACCGCGCAGAGCCAGTCTTGATAGGAACTCCTACAATCCTCACAGGTTCGGAGTGGCGAATAGCGTGCGTCTAGCTCCATTTCGCATGGTATGATCTGCAATGCCTTACTAAAATTTTGGAAAAGGGACGAAGCATATTGATCAAAAGTACTTGCTAAAAGCGTCTTGTTCAAAGAGATGGACGACGTGGGTACAGAGTAAGCAACTCCAGAGCAAAATTCAAGATCAAATATTAGTGAGCAATTATTGGAAGGTTGCGTCTGGAAAACTTCTTTTGCGAAGAGGACACCGCCGTCCTGGGATAAGTTTCCTTTATTGCCAACTTTTTTGGTCAAGTATGCTACGTACGTGGTCGATGCATTTAATCCCGTGATGTAAAACTGTTCTCGAACACTACCACTCCGACGAGTGATTGATTTCAAGATGCCCAATTCTGTTCTCTCTAATGGGTGGGCATCTGACTGCCCAGTATTAACTGATGAAACCAAATAATTACCACGTTCCATAGCGCAGATAGATAGATTCAGAGATTGTTCCAAACTTGCAGACCCCTCCTCCGAGAAAACATAAAGGTCGTACAACGCAGGGTTATAAATGGAGTAGTTGTACTGGCTATCTGTTTCTGCGCTCACGTTACCAGTGAGCAAAAGCGCGGAGTCATGATCAGTATCTAGTACTTGCAACCAAGACCTTGAATCCCATTGGTACACCAAATCATTTTCTGAGATACTCATCTTATACTCCCATGGATCATCAGTAATAGCAACTTGCGGATCCAATGGAACTCCAGTAGTCTCATTTATCGGTGTCACCACGACATACAACGTGGAATATTTAGAGGTGGCATTGTTATCCTTGGCTTCCAATGGGCTGAGAGCCAAAGCTTGTAAATATCCATTATTAAATCTTCCAAGCTCACCTACACTGATATTCCCAAATAAAGTCTCATTAAAAGAGTAAAAAACACCCAGGGAGCTTCCCTCTGCATTGGTTGGCTGTTTACAAATGTTCCCACTGATTAGAATTAGGATTTCGTAAGTGGATGCAATACCAAATCCTGCCGTGCCTGCATTTATATCAAATACGAATGTATCTCTTCCCCCAGCAATCAGGTTGTTAGTTACCGGGTTCCATTCGTAAATATTGTTGGGATTTAAAATGCTGGACGTGTTTTCACTTGTTTTGAGCGCTTGACTTAGCAAATCACGCTCCATATAGTCCCCTTGGATCACACTAGGAAAATCCAAGGCATCATCCACTCCGTCGAAGAAAGACGGCCTACCACATCGTAAAATGGCCAGCAAAACGATGAAGAACCACCACATTCCACCAGGGATGCCTTGAGATATCTAAGTAAGGTTTTTTTTTAAAGCTTGAAAAGTCCTCTTCTCATGATGGGCATCTCGCAGTCTTTTTTTTTTTAATGCGAGATCATAAAAATGACGAAGGCAGTATATCTGACCTCCACAAGGAAACGTAAGCGACAAAAACTGCTGCAGCGAGATTGCCCACTAATATACTAGAGTCAGTTTGCGATGACTAGTGGTGCACAAAGTAACTCCGAGTCCCTTCCATGGGTGGAAAAGTACCGTCCCGAGACGCTGGACGACGTTTATGGTCAAGCAGATGTCATCAATACGATTCGAAAATTTCTGAAGACAGGCAGGTTGCCACACCTGTTGTTTTATGGACCTCCAGGTACCGGTAAGACTTCTGCCATCATTGCTTTGGCTCGAGAGATTTATGGAAAAAACTATTCTAACATGGTTCTAGAGCTGAATGCCTCTGATGATAGAGGTATCGACGTGGTTAGGAACCAAATTAAGGACTTTGCATCCACGAGACAAATATTTTCTAAGGGTTTTAAACTGATTATATTGGATGAAGCCGACGCTATGACCAATGCTGCGCAGAATGCCCTCCGTAGAATCATCGAGAGATATACTAAGAATACCAGATTTTGCATCTTGGCTAACTACGCCCACAAGCTGACACCGGCACTTTTGAGCCGTTGCACAAGATTTAGGTTTCAGCCACTGCCACGGGAGGCTATTGAACGTCGCATCGCCAACGTATTGGTGCGAGAACAGTTAAAGCTGGCCCCAAATGCTCAAGACGCCCTCATTTCGCTCTCGAGGGGCGATATGCGTCGGGTGCTCAATGTGTTACAGGCTTGCAAGGCTTCAATGGACACCCCCCATGAAGAAATAACCGACGACCTCATATACGATTGCTGCGGCGCGCCACGGCCACAAGATCTCGAAACCATTCTCGACTCCATCCTAAAGGATGATTGGACTACGGCCCACTATACCCTACAGAAGGTGAGGTCCGCCAAAGGGCTCGCCCTCATTGACTTGATAGAGGGAATCGTGTCCATCTTGCAAAACTACGAACTGAACAGCGAGTCCACCAGGATTCAGCTACTCACAGGCCTGGGCGACATAGAATATGCCATTTCGCGCGGTGGTAGCGAAAAAGTGCAATGCAGCGCTGTAGTGGGCGTGGTAAAGTCATCTTTCGAGCATGAAGCTGCGAAAACTCATTCCTAAGTACCTATAACGTAACCAACTTCAATTACTGCCTAATGAAGAGAGTAAATTCTATATTTTAACTCCATTCTGATCACGAATTGGTTCCTCATACCTCTCTGCCTCCTTCCCCGGAGCTGCTGCGGCCTGCATTTCCTGCATTCCTGCATTTCGTGTCTTTGTCGCTGCAATGACGAGCCGAATAGGGAAAGTTGGCCACGAAATTTTTCATTCCTGACTACGAAAAAAAAGCGACTCGATCATCTTGCCTCAACTAGAAGTGCAATTCGCAGAAATGGGCGTCCCCAAGGACGCGACCGCGAAATATTTCGAGCATCAACACAGAATTTCGTTGTTTAGCGTAGCCGGTTGTGGTAGTTTTATGGTATATGGAATGTGGATAGTTGAATGATCCATTAAACTCCAAGATCATATAAAAGGATGAGATGAGGGTGAGCATAAGATTAGCATTGTTGCATGGGAACCAGAGCATCAACAGCAGTACTAGCAGTGATAGCTCACCTATACAAACGCACACCTAGCAACGCATTGATACATGACTATGCAGCACCAGATGTCTGGCTATTACAAGGCGCTCAATATTCTGATGAAGTCTCCAGTGACGGATGACATGATCAGGTTCCTAACGAACACCACGCTCAAAGTTCTACCTCAGAGCAACTACCCTTCCCCACCAGGGTCTCCCTCCAAGAACGGTTCAAGACTTCCTTCGCTTATGAGTTTTATCAGCAGGTTGGTGAGGCACACAAACGTCTACACCCCCACACTGCTGACTACCGCGTGCTATCTAAACAAGTTGAAGTGCATCCTACCCAAAGATGCCTCGGGATTGCCCTCGACCATCCACCGTATCTTTTTGGCCTGTTTGATACTCAGTGCCAAGTTCCACAACGATTCTTCTCCCTTGAACAAGCACTGGGCAAAGTACACCGATGGCCTCTTCAGCGTCGAGGATGTCAACCTCATGGAAAGACAGTTGGTGCAACTGCTCAACTGGGATTTGCGTGTAGCTAACGACGACCTCATACTGGATCTCAGGTACCTCCTGGAGCCCATTGTCGAGGACATCGAGCGCACTTCGGCGCAGCGCAAGAAACTGCAGAAACACATGCAGCTGCAGAAACTGAGGCACCAGCAACATAAGCAACAACTACAATTACCACTACAGAGCAAAACGCGAGTCGCTTGTGCAGGCACGAGTGATCGTCTCGGAAGCGTGAAGACTTTTGATCATCAGCGCAATGCATCTGTGTCTTCAGATCTCAGCTCGGCCACGTTGGTCAGCGAAACGAGCGATATCGACATCTGGAACAAGGCTGATTTAGGTAAACCACTCTCGAGGCTGTCTAGTGTGAGTACAATGAGCTCTCTGGACCCCTACGGCTCCTACCTTTGGAATTACGAACAAGAGGCTCTCTTACAGCAGCAGCAGCAGCAGCACGCTCTTTGAGTCAACAAACCGGATGAACAAACGTAAATAAATACCCTAATGAGTTTTTCGTGGTCGCGACGTCGCGTCACCGCGTCGCGGGGCAGTCGCGTTTTGGTTGCTGCTGCTTTTGATAGAGACGCTCTTCATCAACTGTATAGTAGATATAAACGGTAATGGTAAATGATTGAAACAATATTCAAGCTAGTGAAGGATTGAAAAGCATGTACAAGCGCATTTGCGCATAAACACACACGAAAACGTTTTTGCACTGGCGATGCTTGCGCGTTCCTTTCGACATTACACATGATCCGATGCACTACTCGGCTATTCACCGCTCCGCATCACTTATCACGTCAGCATCGATTGGCCCACACAGCCCTAATCGCCCCGACAACTGTAGGCCGGGTAACGAAAAAAATTTTCAACCTATAAAAGGAGCCACAAAGTCTGCCCATTCCCAGAACTACTTCTCGAGACTCATTTCACTGCCCCTTCAACAAAAGATAACTACGTTAGGCGGGGCTCCCCATGCTCCCCCTTTCTGTAAACACGCCGTCTCTCGACACTCTTGCCACCCCCCGACCGAGCCTGCCAGTAAGTTTACTGGCGGTTTGATCTTGAGGAATATGACGATAAAAATGCTGTGCACCAGTCTGTAGGGACACATGTACTCAGTCCCCGTGAAGCATTAAGTATACCCAAATTTCTGATTCCTCCAAGCTGTAACACCACTGTGGATCGTGGCGCAACCCGTAGCAATGCCACAATGATTCTTCCACGTTCGCCTCATCCGTCTGCGTTCTTCGTTCTCCGTTCTCCGCCTCTGCCTCTGCCTCTGCCTGCTCGCGGCTGCTCGCGGCTGCCCCGTTGAAGAGCATCGCGCTATTGTCCGGGTAACCTCATCTCGGCCAGCCACACGGCGCTCCGCCCGCTTTTAGGCGGTGCCGCGTATCCGCCCAGACAGCCACGCAGTGTTTTATCGGGGGGTGACATGTCAGATTTGGTGAGCCGGGTGGCGGCAACTTTTTTGTATATAAAGAGCGTGGATCCCCCGTAGTTTGCGCTCATCTCTCTTTCCCGTTAGCTCTTCTTTCCCCTGTGGTTTTTGCTTTTGTTTTTTTTTAGATTACTTCTTGTTGCTTGCTTTTTTAGTTTACTTGCTCCTTTACTTGTCACTAAGAAGTCGTTGTTTGCAAGCAAGATAGTAAATAGAGGATTGTAATATGTCTGAAGTTGAGAACAAGGTCGAACAGCATGTTCCAGAGCAAGTAGCCGAGGCTGAGCCTAAGGTGCAGAAGGAGGTCAAGGAAACAAAGGAAACAAAGGAGCCCATCAAGCAGGAGGCGAAGCAGGAGGTGAAGAAAGAAGTCAAGAAGGAGGAGCCCAAGGAAAAGAAGTCGTTTTTCAAGAAGTTCACCAGCAAACTCAAGTCTTTCGTCAACTAGATTGATTGGTTTTTGGAGGCTTCCATTTGAGGTTTTAGCAAAGTAGTTTTTTTATAGGTAATGCGCTATAGTAATAAGTAATAACTAATTCGTGCCGAGTGAGGCGTCGCAGCTGGAAGACGAGGGAGGAAGAAAAAAAAGTGTCGATGCGTTTTAGCTCGGACACGTAACAGGAACGAACAAATGAATGAACCAAGTAGTCAACGAGGCTATGTTTGCGCAGCCTGGTTACAACAACGTTAGCGTGCCCCTACCGATGATGCCTGGGCAGGTGCCGGGGCAGGTGCCGGGCCACCAGCCGGTGCCTCTGATGCCGATGCTGCAGCAGCAGCAGCAGCACCAACAACACCAGCAGCAGCAACACCAGCAGCAGCAGCAGCAGCAGCAGCAACAACAGATGGAGCATGCCGTGCATGCACTCGACGACCCCAATGTGTACCACTGGATATGCCAACTGACCTACGGCCCTCAGAAGGAACAGGCGCTTCTGGAATTGGGGCGCAAGCGGGAGCAATTCGACGACCTAGCAGTGGTCCTCTGGTCATCTTTTGGTGTGATGACCTCGTTGCTCGACGAGATCATTTCTGTGTACCCAATGCTGCAGCCGCAACTTTTGTCCAACCAGCTCTCCAACAGGGTGTGCAACGCACTGGTGCTGTTGCAATGCGTCGCATCGCATCCAGAGACAAAGCATCTGTTTTTGCAAGCACATATACCTCTTTTCCTGTTCCCTTTCCTTAACACTGCCTCTAGACAACGAACTTTTGAGTACCTCCGGTTGACGTCTCTCGGGGTGATTGGCGCGCTGGTCAAGAACGATTCGCAGGAGGTGATTAATTTTCTCCTGCGAACTGATATCATACCGCTGTGCCTCCGTATAATGGAGTCGTCTTCGGAGCTCTCCAAGACTGTGGCCATCTTTATCCTACAAAAGATTTTGTTGGATGACGTGGGCCTGCAATACATTTGTGCGACGATGGAAAGGTTTTATGCGGTGACTAACGTGTTAAGGGACATGGTGGATCAGTTGACAGTTCATACACCGCCTGGCAGGCTGCTGAAGCACATTATCAGGTGTTACCTACGGCTAAGCGACAACTTGGAAGCTAGACGACTGCTGAAAGTGGCGCTACCAGGCAAGTTGAGAGACAACACATTTACAGACGTACTAAGGGATGATGTGGGGTCCAAGAGGTGTTTAGCACAGCTGCTGTTAACTTTAAATGAAACATGAACTGCTAAACTATGCATAAGTGCTTTTTTTGGTTCCTTTTTTCTCTTGGAAAAAAAACCATGTGTATATCATAAATCTTTTCCTAAGGAAAATTAATAATATTAATTTGTTGCTAGCCTTTTTCCTTTTTTTTTTTTGTCGTAGACGTATGTCTACTTTACCTTTCGGTGGGCGGCATTTGTTTGTGGCATTCAAGTGCATCATACATACGACCAAAATATAAGTGTTGAAAGAGCTCTTCCTTACTTCGAAATCACACGCACACTGTTCAAAAGTCAAAAAAATGTTCAGGCCTCATCTAACAGGTCAATTAGGGTGCTGGTTAAAAATATCACGCCCATATCAAGATTTTTTGACAAAAGGACTTCGGCGAGAAAAAAAAATTATTGAATAAATTGTATCGGTCCGCTTATTCACTTAACAATTTTCACATCTCGATTCATATCAAATCTTCAAAAACTAGATTTAGTGGGATATGATTAACTACTCGTTTTTGGTTTCTTTTCGATTTTTTGTTTTCGTTTTTTTGAAGATGTTCAAACTTCTTGCATATTGAGAAACCATACATAGCGAAGCAACGCTGTCAATAGAAACTACTTGATGATTCAGCAGGTTCGAATTCTGCTCATTTCAAATACGCTTGAAATACTGTCTACATTCGATCTTAGTCACCTTGTACGTATCCGTCTTCTTTTTCTTTCATAGACGATTTTTCAGGAGGAATAAACAACACGTCTAAACCAATATTCAATTCGTTGAAGGTTGGAAGGCTTAAAGGATCGAAAACAGCTCGGATCAAGCTGCATTTGGGTCAATTACATTTGTATGTCCACCCACACTTACAAGAAGTTTGAAAGTTCCGGGTCTGGGGAACTCCCAGACCGGATGACCATATATCAGGACTGTATGAGTGAGTTTAATGAATCGCCCGTTAATGCAAAGAGGTGCCGCTTGTTGATCTCTAGACTCCTAAGACTTTTGGCTGAGGGTGAAACCTTTCCTGAGAATGAGGCTACAGCCTTGTTCTTCTCCATTTCTAAACTTTTCCAACATCAGAACGACGCCTTAAGGCAAGCTGTATACCTAGCCATCAAAGCTCTAAGCAGCATTTCTGAAGATGTGTTGATGGCTACTTCTTCTATCATGAAAGATGTGCAAAATGGTTCTGATTTGGTGAAACCAAATGCAATCAGATCTTTGACCACGGTTTTAGATGAATCCACGGCTTTTTCCGCGGAGAGGCTGTTCAAGAGCGCCGTAGTCAGCAAGAATCCGTCTATTTCATCTGCAGCTTTAATTTCCACCTATCATTTGTTACCCATCGCTGAAACTACCGCCAAGAGGTTTGTGAATGAGACTCAAGAGGCTGTAATGGATCTAAAACCCTTTCCTCATCGCAACAACGTTGGCGATTACTACCCCAACTCGACTTTTATTACTCAGTACCACGCTTTAGGACTTTTGTATCAATTGAAGAAGACGGACAAGATGGCGTTGTTGAAGTTGATCCGCCAATTTTCCGATAATAATACTTTGAAGAGTCAACTGGCTAAAGTAGAATTGGTGAAATTAGTTAGTGAGTTAGTCAACAGAGACCCTCAATTGTTCTCTTCATTTCAGTCCTTGCTGAATAATTGGCTCACGAACAAATATGAATCAGTGCAGTTAGAAACGGCTAAGTTGATCACTGCTTTTGCGATACAAAGCCCACATTTGGTTTCGGCCGAACTACATGCCTCTGCAGTTACGACTTTGCAGTCTTTATTGACTGTACCTCGAGTTTCTGCTAGATTTGCTGCGTTAAGAATATTGAACAGAGTCTCGATGGTGGCTCCAGAAAAGATCGTTGTCTGTAATCCAGAATTGGAATCGTTGATCAATGACTCGAACAGGAACATCTCCACCTATGCCATTACCACTCTATTGAAAACTGGTACCGAAAATAATATTTCGTCATTGATCTCTACTATCACAAAGTTCATCCATGAGGTTTCGGATGATTTTAAGATTATTATCATTGATGCCATTCGTACATTGTCCTTGAATTTCCCACAAGAATGGAAGTCTATTCTTCAGTTTTTGATTGACGTCCTGAAAAATGGCGAAGGTGGCCTCAAGTTCAAAAATAATATCGTGGAGGCATTGATCGACATGGTTTCCTTCGTACCTCAGGCTAGAGACATGGCATTGGAGAACCTGTGTGATTTCATCGAAGACTGTGAGTTTAATGAGATTTTGGTTAGAATCTTGCATCTATTGGGCAAAGAAGGGCCTTCGACAGCGACGCCCTCTCTTTATGTGAGACACATTTACAACAGAGTTGTCCTGGAGAACTCAATTATTAGGTCAGCTGCCGTTGTAGCCTTATCCAAATTTGCATTGACGAAGAACGACCCCACTTTGTGTGAATCCATTGTGAGCCTTCTAAGAAGGATTGCAAGTGATCAGGATGATGAAGTGCGGGATAGAGCTACCATTGCCTTGAAATTCATTGAGTCAGCCAGGCAAGAGGAGAATGTAGAGGCCAAAGAGTTTGTTCAGAATAGATACTCTTACGATCTACCTTCTTTGGAATCGAAGCTTAGTGCCTATATCTCTTCTAATGCAGACTCATTCCAAACGCCGTTTGACGTTACCAACGTGCGCAAATACACAGAGGACGAGGCTAAGGCTATTGAGCTGAAGAAGAAACAAGAACAGCTGCTCAAAGGCAGCTTGGAGAACGGTTCCGAATCTACTCCTGGTCTTGAAGAAGGTGGCAAGAGCGAGAAGTTGGATTCCTCATTTTCAGGTCCTTCTTTAGACGAACATCAGGAAGACTTGCTCGCCACAAAATATGCCGACGAATTGTTGTCTATCGACCAAGTCAAAGAATTCGGTCCCTTGGTGAACAGCTCAAAAACAATCGATCTTACCGATCCAGAAGCAGAATTTGTTGTTCGCGGTGTAAAGCATTTGTTCAAACAGCACGCAGTCCTGCAATTCAATATCACAAACACTTTGACTGATATAGCACTTGATAATGTTACTGTGACCTGCACCCCAGAAAATCCAAGTGAGTCCGGTCTAGAAGAGTTATTCTCATTATCCATTGATAGGCTATTACCTTCACAGGAGGCGGCCTGCTATGTGGCCTTTAAAAAGTCTGAAGACATCGTTATGGAAGGTTTCTCTAACAATCTAACGTTTACCACCAGAGAGGTGGATCCTGAGACCCAGCAGCCATTGGATGACACAGAAGGCTTCCAAGATGAGTTTGACATTGATGCGATCTTTTTGAGCGCTGGAGACTATATTAAAAGTAGTTTTGTGGGCGATTTCACCAGTGCGTTCGATGAATTGCCCAACGAGGAAGTGGCAGTTTACAACATAAAGGAAAACATAACATTACAAGAGATTGTAGATAGACTGGTGGTTAACACAAGTTGTCTACCTCTGGAAAGCACACAGTACGCTCCTAGCGATTCTAGTTCTCATACGGTTAAGATGTTTGGTAAAAGTGCACTGAAAGGTGCAAAGATCGCATTAGTGGTCAAGCTGATCAAGACTTCTAAGGGGATTGCCATAAAAGCTCAGGGGAGAAGTGAGGACGCTACGCTCTGTAGCTATCTCGTAAATGGGTTGATGTGAATATGTAAAGATTTTTGCAAATTTTTTCATAGATAGATTTTATGTATGAAAAATCCGCGATAGTATACGGATTTTCATGTTTTTAGAGGGTTTAAGTCGGCTTAAATCTCTGCCTTTGCACTAAAGGCCCATGGAAGCGGACGAGCTGGCATTGAAACAAGAGCTCAAGAAGCTCAAGCAGCAGGAATTGGAGAAGAGAAGAAGGAAACGGAATGCAGAAAGAACAAAGGAAAAGCCCGAACCAAAACCGAACGCTATATACTTATCGAATCTTTGTGTCAACAAGACCACAGAGAAACAATTGATCGAGGAGTTTTCGAAATTTGGAATGATTAAGAGAGACCAATTATCAAATTTGAAGTGCAAGTTGTACAGGGATGGTGATGGCAAACCCAAAGGTGATGCCCTCATAGTCTATGTAAGGCATGAGAGCGTCCCATTAGCGATAGATATGATGAATGGATACATTCTGAATGGTTCACAAATCAAGGTGGAAGTGGCCAAATTTGAAAACAGGAAACGAGGCCTTGAAGAGGAAGAGGATAATAGGAACTTCAAACTTGCAAAAAATCAAGATAGTGAAAGAGATGAAAACGAAAGGTCAAAATGTACCGTGAAAATAAATAACGTCTTGGACCTTTATCATAACTTAAATGAGACGGAGTTGATTGATATTAAGCAAGACATTTTTGATGGATGTAATGAAACTGGCCGCGTCAGGAGAGTTGATCTTCATCCGGAAATAGGCGAGGCAGAAATTGAGTTTGAGGGTCAAGAAGATGCTCTGGCTTGTTGCAAAGCAATGAACGGGCGATACTTTGATGGTAGAAAGCTGTCTGTCTACAGGATTGCTGAAAAGGAAGCCACCCCTTCTAGCGAAGAAAGTGCGCAAGAATCATCCCAAGAAGATGACTTGATTGAAGTCTAATTTGAAGTAGTTAGTAGAAAAGGATAAAAAGGTGTAATAGTAAGATTCATTTCGCAGTTGGCTCTCCAGCGAGTTACCATTAAATAAAAAAATGGGAAATTGTAAAAATATGAGCGGTACGAGAATCGAACCCGTGTCTCCACCTTGGAAGGGTGGAATGATAACCACTACACTAACCGCCCTTTGGTTTGTTGTGGTGAATGGATAACAACACTTCTAGTATGTACCAAGGATGTAAATTTAAATCTCGATGTGACCTTTTCATAATAAATGGCAATATGCTGCTCTACCGACCGGCGGAGGAAAAACATCTTTCTGCAGCATCAACTTTGATGAACTAGAAGCAGCACCAGCGTATAGCTTAATGTCAATTTGATCAACTAGTGGTTGAAATTATTAGTAAAAATACATGTAATAGTAGTTTGGGCTGCCCTCACACCTGCGATACTGCGTTCTCAAAATTCCGCTCGAGCCTCCTCCAATTCTTTTGAAGGGTCTACAACATGTGCCTTCGCAGCTGTGCCATTACTATTGTGTAGTAAAGCAGAGCCACCAGACGTAAAGAACTACGGTTCGGTTGACTTCATCACGTGTACTACCTTGGATCGGTAGTAAATGAATTATATTTTAGGTATTTGATCTCCTTCGACTATGAGTACATTAGGTAGAGATCGTGAGTCTAGAATCCTTCTATACTTTTGTACTGTAGCTGCAATATAGCTTCAGTACGTAACAATATGAAACGTCCAAGGGTTTTGGTCAGCTGACTTGTCATGTCTGCTTTTGCCAAAATGATGCTACAAACCACACTGGTAAGTCATCTTGCGGGAGGCCCGGTTATAGAATATTATAGACTTCGTGGCCAAGCTGGTTAAGGCGTGCGACTGTTAATCGCAAGATCGTGAGTTCGATCCTCACCGAGGTCGATATTTTTTCACATCCCACCGATATTTTGCTTGCAGATAAAAACACAATTAAATTATCTTCCAACTATTAATTTTTGTATCCAAAAGTTATTTTAAGGTCTATTTATGGTCTATTTCTTCATCAATCGTAATTCGTAATGCATTTGTGGGAGCATGCTCATGTGAATCTTCAGCATCACGGGGTTTGAGTTCCCATACCAGATTTTCTGGTATTTCGTAATCATTGTTGCCCTGCTCTTGATACTTCCTTTCCAGTTGTCTCCTAAGTCTCAAATTGCTTCGGTACAGCCAACTGAGATGATTGATAGTCTTGAGGTAAATGACCAACTCGGATCTGTTTTCGCTTGGCTGTAAATCTGGAATCACATTGACCAGATCGTCATATATTTTTCTAACCATTTCTCGTCTCTTCTTTTCTGATGATACATGATTCTTACGTACTTCTTCCTTTGACAACTTGTTAACTTTCTTGGTTCTAGGCTTTCTCTTTTTCTTGGGTGGTTCTGAAGATTCAAGCTTCTCAGTGCGCGGCTCGTTATCTAGCTCCATTCCGTGCTTTGAGCGCTTCCTAATGATAGAACGATGTTCTCAAGATCCTTCTTTGGTAGCATCTGAGTTAGTTAGTTGTACGTTGTTATTAGAAAGCATGTGAAATTTTTTATGAAGAGAACATTGAAAAATGCATCACTAACAAAATCTGACATACTAGGAAGAACAAAGTAAAGCGCTCTGCGTCTAAAACGTAAGACCAGCCTTGTAAATCTCAAAATGCTATTGGAGAAGATTCAAGCTGTTTGTTTATAGCTTTCTGAGCATAGATATGCAAGCCGCAAACATCACTGGGGGGAAGGGGGTCTGCACAGCAGTACTGTATTGTATCTATATCTGAACAGTGCGCGTAGACCTGTCAAAAAAAGCTTCTCTTCTCGTTGTATTGCATGTTAAATAACGGGTTCTACAATACTTTTAAGGATTTATGTTTAGTTCACGCATGATTAATTACTCCTTCCTAAGAAAAATCAAGTTAGCGCCATCTAACGGATGTAACATAAAAAAATCAACAATTGCAGTAATCAAAAAAAAACAAGGCAACAGAAAGCAAAGTGAGTTCGTAATAAAGGAGATCGTAAGCTTTGCAATGAATAAAAATGGATTGAGCTACAGGTCTTACATTTCAAGATACCGAAATAAGCAACTCAGCTTTTAGTGGTTTGATATGAATATTTGGGCAAATATAGAAATCTGATAGAGCGAACATCTCGGACAGATCACTAAAATTTGATAATTTCAACAGTTAATATTCACGTTACATGTTATCAAGGTCAAAACAAAACAAATTATATAAAACTCATGCGAACATTAAAAATATCTGCTATCAGGAGCAAACAAATGCCGAAGTAATTGCTGACGTTGACTTAGCTGGAAAATAGTCTCCACCAAAAATTTTGTCCTTTATAGTCCCAATTGGTAGGGAGGTGTTTCAACAGCAGTTTCCTCTAAGGAATTGCTATTTTCTATTGAACCATTACCCCCGAAGTGAACGCTATTTTAACTAGGCTATGCATAAATTATGAAGACATCAAAAAATCGATCGGCAGTTCCGTTCAATTTAAACTGGCAGTGATGAGTATTGTCAAGTAGAAAGTGCAATAGCAGATAAAAAAAATATTCATGACCATCATCCCAGGTAATATACATCAGATCATTTTCAGTCTCCAACAAAAACTAGCTCGTGTGGCGTAATGGCAACGCGTCTGACTTCTAATCAGAAGATTGTGGGTTCGACCCCCGCCATGAGCTTTTTGCCCCCCTAGCCTCAGTAAAAGAGGCTAAGCGAAAGAAATGTATTAAATATCAACTTAGCAAGATTCACACTCTTGTGCTCATAAACCTCACTACAATTGCACATGCATTCTATGAAGAATAGAGTAATTGCTCGACCTTCTGTCAGGACTCTATCACAATGAGGTACCTCGAGTGCAATCATATTCAAATTGATGGATCTGATACTCTTTTTGATTGGCGCCGTATTCCCCCCGCCACGAAGTTTTTAACCGTAGGCTACATTTCCCTGACAAGTTCATTATTTGTTGTCAAAATTTTAGCATACCGGAAATCGAGGGATCCACAATTGCAACTAGAAAACATAGTTTCCCCCATAGTGCAACTTATCCCTAGCAAGGTATTATTCTACCCTCTGTCTCTAGTCCTATCTAATTTGGTTGATGTGAAGTTCTGGAGGCTAATACTTGACCTTCCCAATTTAATTGTTGGTGGTTCCTTCATCGAACGGAGTTGGGGTAGTGGGGAAGAAATGCTCAAATTTGTACTTTTTATTGGATCTTTAACCAATCTGGTGATCACAATGACAGCAATTATATTGAATTTCATTACTCCCCGCATACCATTAGATAGGCCACTTGATGAAAACTACAATTTCCTCATTGGATTTGCCATCATTTACAAGCAGTTGATGCCAGAGATAACAATTCTTAAATTAAAAAATATGGGTGCTTTATCCAAGACTTTTAGGTTCAAGCACTTACCGACTTTTATGATGTGCTATTTGACTATCATGTTTGTGATATTTGGTCATATAACACAAGTACTTTCCATTTGGGTTACATTTTTCTTCTGCTGGTTTTATTTAAGATTTTATCAAGTTTCACGCACAGGTGAACGCTCCACAGTGGGGGACGCTTCTGACAGTTTCCAATTGCTATTTTTTTTTCCTTACTTAGCCAGGCCTTTTTTGAAACCTGTCTTCAATAGTGCCTACTTTTTATTTTGCACGAGATTGCAATTGGTACAACCATTCCACTTGGAAGATATTGATAGAAGCAACACCCTTGCTGAGCAGAGGGGAAGCAACATAAACGCCGTCTCAGCGGAGGAAAGGCGTAAGCAACTGGCTTTGCAAGTTCTTCAAGAAAGAATTGTTTAAAAAAACAAAAAACAACACAACGAATTAAGTATCTATGTAATTTTTATTTACAAGCGGTCATAGCATATATCAGTTTTGCGACTTGAAATCTTCCAAACTGATAATCTTGGAATTCACCTGTACTGAATGATTGCTTTCAGGATCCTGTGACAATTTTTCCAGTTGGATCTCCAGCGGACTTTTCTTCGAGCCCTTCCTAGCCAGCTGAGCAGCACCACCCTGCCTGGCTTCCTTGAGTAGTTGCCAATATTCATTCTGTTCCTTGATCATATAACCTCTCCTGGATTCATCACTATAGTACTGAATATCCTTTCTCTTGGTAGGTCTTGCCTGTAATGGAATTCTACCTCTTTTTTCTAAGAACCAATGGGGCACAAGATGTGCTCTCAGCCCCAGTGTGCTGAAATAACGAGCAGTAAACTCACCGCCGGCGGCTTCGATGGCTTCGATAGCATCGGGCGTAGCCTTGGAAGCTTCAATTTTGATCGGTATGTTATATGTTGACTTACCATTTCCTAGGATTTTGATTCCGTGCTTTATTGGCCCGGTGACTAACCTCAATTCTTTCACCTTTTTCATATCCAGTACTTCGCCTGGTTGTAAACTCAGTCTACCATTATTGTGGAACCACTGTATTCTGTCGAGGTTCAATTCGTTCAGCGGTCTAGCGTTCACATTGGTGAAACCAATTTTTGGGAAAAGTTTGTAAATAGGAGTCTGGCCACCTTCAAACCAAGACTTCACTTTACCACGAGCTTTTTGACCCTTCTGACCCCTACCCGATGTCTTACCCTTGGAACTCGAGGGACCTCGACCGACTCTCCTAAAACCCTTGGTAGAGCCCTCAGATGGCTTCAAATTGCCCATGATCGATACATAGCGAGCACCTTGGCGATGGAGAACATTACTATTTACTGCCAGTGGATTCCACAGTTTCAAAAGGTTCGAAAGCATGGCTCTGCGACCTTTAATTATCTACAGGAAGGTTTATACTTACCGGTGTTCACTGGCAGCTTTTTGACGGCAAGCTAAATTTTTTATTTTCGTCGATTATGATAGTAGCGTGCTCACGGTAAGATGTCTTTTAAAACAAATATCTACCAAGGCCCTCGTATTGCGGAAGCTTCTATGGCCAAGTTGGTAAGGCGCCACACTAGTAATGTGGAGATCATCAGTTCGAATCTGCTTGGAAGCAATAGAAATCAATTGCTAACTTTTTGTCAACAAAATAAATATCAAAAATTGATCGTCGGTTTATCGTTGTTTATGCGATGTTAGAAAAGGCACGCGAACATTTGGACATTTCATTATTTATAGGTTTCTACTTTAAATCATTATACAATTACGGCTCAGTTGAGAAAATTAGTAAACTTTACACCGATCAAAACATGGGAATAAGGGATAGCGACACTGTAGACCCGTTGTCAAGATTCGAATATTTCAATAGTCGAAAAGATAAACCAGAAAAGCACTCAAATCGCTTCTAATGATTGAAGACCACATCTATTTACCCCGTCTCGTCATTTTTTCCTGTTTTTTTCTTGATTTCTCATTATCATGCAATACTCCTCATTTTAGTAAGATTTTGGCTCTTGGCCAATGTAGGACCCACCTGAACTACCAGCGCTAAAGATGTTGTCTTCTTCGTCTTCGTCTTCGTCTTCTTCGTCAAGTTTGCGTTGTGAGTAACGGTTTGCCTCGTCATCTGGATTGGCAACTCTCAAATTTCTCTCTTGCATCATATCAGGCAAAGAACCTGTACTAAACCTTTGGTTCCCATTGTAAATCGAGGGAGGCTCTTCGAAGACCGTAGACGGCAGATTTTGCCGGTTGTAATTATTGGCAACGTCCTCAATATTAAGCAGGCTGTTTAAACTTCCTTTGCCAACACTGCTACTGGCGCTCAGGAAGCCTGTCGGTACTCCCCCGTAAGATGACGAGCGTGTAGTAGAAGCCTTGCGCCAATTGGATGTATTTCTTGAAGGTGGGTAAGCCATTGGGTTGGCGTCAGCGTCACCGAAAGAATAAGGTTGGTATTGCTTCGTTTCCTCTATGTCTGGTTCTTGGTGAGACAAATGGCGTCTCCACAGATAAAAGAGTATACTTGCCGCAATAAGGATCACACCAACCACGACGCCTACCACGACACCCGCTATAGCTCCTCCGCTCATACTGCTGCTCTTTTTATTCGCCGATTTGCCGTATGCCGCTAGTGATGAAACTTGAACGGAGGTGGTCGTCACGTAGACCGTCTTACCCTTGTTGCCAGTGGTGACGTAGGTTGGAATGACTTTAGTAATGTAACCGACAGAAGTAGTCAACGAAACTGATTTAGAACTGCTAGTAGCTGTTGCTGGGTTAGAAGTGGAAGCCGCCGCGGCTTGGGTGACCGCAGAGGTAGAGCTGTAATAGCTAACAGCGAAAGAAGTACTAGGGCTAGTACTTTGTGAAGGTGGAATTGGAGAAGAAGTCGGGCTCGAGCTCAAGGCAGAACTATCGAAAGTACTCGAGCTCGGTGGAGCACTTGAAGTCGGCGTAGCACTCGAAGTTGACAAAATGCTCGAACTCGATACAATACTCGAACTCTGAGGGGCGCTCGAGCTCAACGGCGCACTTGAACTTGACGCAGCACTCGAGCTCGGTATAGGACTAGAACTTGCCGCTGCACTTGACATTGATGTCACGCTTGAACTCAGCAAACTGGATGCAGATACTTCACTCGAACTTGATATTTTGCTTGAGCTCGTACTCGAGCTCGGCGCCACACTTGAGCCGGATGAACTTGCAACTGAAGAGCTTCCGAGAGAGGAACTCGATGCGCTCGTAGTAGTGCTCGTTAACGCAACAAGGCTACTGGAGCCTGAGCTATGGCTGTGCGAGAGGCTACTGTCGACGTACACGTCTACAGAGTCCTCGCCGCCGCAGGTTGCGTAAGGCCATCCGTCGCACTTAACATCGCAAGTACCAGACTGCGCCGAACTCAGCACATCGACCGAATCCCCACATAAACACTCACCCCCATTCTTCAATGCTACAACGGCGCTCCCACCGCAGTGCTCTTCGCAGTACGATACCGTCTGCCATGTGTACTGCCCCAGAGACTTCAGACTCAATCCACTTGCGTCAAAGCAACCTTTGTAGACATAGTCTGCCCAGGCTCGACAGTAAAAAAGACTCAAAGCCAGCAGCCACTGCCTTCGAAATCCCATCAAACAAATGAACGAATGGTGCCCTTTATGTTATATGATATTAGCGAGGGAAAGACAAAGCGAAAGTGCTAGAGCGGAGCCATTGAAAGCTTTGACGGTGGTTGGGATTGAACAGATGTTGGAGCGTCTTTGACAAGTTGAAGATGAATTATAGAATTGAGAGTTGATCAAACATCAAACATCGCTGGTCCGTGAACGCACCAGTTAGAGATCGGCAGCAAACAACCGCGTGTGAAACTTCGACCTACCACCGATTGCCCCAGAAATTGACGCGGCGTGCTAGTCTCAGATCCAAGAGTTTCGCATCCATACGTTCCAAAAGCCATTGCAGCCAACTCCATGCGGTAACTCCTCGCGTTTCGCGGCGAGTGTTCTCGTGTTCGCGTCGAGTGAGAAAAAAAAAAATAACAATGATGAAAAAGCTAGCAGCAATGTATCAAAAGCGAACTCATGGAAGAGACGGCGAAACTTCGATCAAAAGAGAAGGATCGACACGAATGTCGCTAAAGAACCTTGATAGGCAACTTGCCCAACGCAGGCAAACATACCGTGCAGTTCTGGACAATCCGCTCACTAACGAGGGGGCGCTATGGCCTCACGTGAACGACCAGCAACATGTGTGGGAGCTAATTCAAACCTCCATACTGGCCCGCAGCGCCGTTTTGGGTACATTACCGGTACATGAGCAACCAGTGCACATAATCACCGACTTCAACGAGATAGTCTCACATCTGCAGAGGGAACAGAGCGGCGATGAAGCAGACAAATCGCAAGAGCTACTGCTCGCATGCCACAGAGACCCAGAGGTGCCAACGGTTATTTTGCAGCAGGTCCCGCTACTGGTGTATATGTCGCCAAGAAATGTAACACTGGTCCCTTTGCCGCGCGGGGCACTCTCCACTGCACAGCGGCAGTTACAGCAGTCCCTGGAGACCGGATTGATCCTTGTGACAGGAAAGGAGATAGACTCGTTGGCCTCTCAGATTGCTGCTAAAGTTGACAAACCACGATTGCCCTGGTTGGATCGACTGCGCTTCGAACCCACGGCTTTGAAACTGTTGAAGACGAGCGCTCCTTTGAAGAAAGCGATGGAAAAGACTGGAAAAAAAGTGACCAAACCAACTTGACAAAGTTCAAAAGTTGCATAAAAAGTGCACAACAGAACCGTCAGTGAAGAAGTTAGCAGCAGCTAGGAGCGCAAACCTCATAGGTTAGGATGGTAGTCAATCCCAACAACTGGCACTGGGTGGATAAAAACACTTTCTCTTGGAGTCAGCAGTATTTCGAAGAGAAACTGCCAAAACTGCAGGTGGAAGACGCGGACCGCCGTGTGGTCGTAACCCGTGTCTCCACAGTCACAGGGGATTCTAATGTATCCCAGCGCAAAGGCAAGCCGATCTGCTATTTCGATCTGCAAATCGCGCTCGAGGTGGCCGTTCTACAAGGCTCTGACGAGCTGGCAAGCGGCTCGATCGATGTGCCTGAACTGACACACGACGAAAAACCAGAGGTAAGATGCAATCAAGGTACATTTGGAGAGCACCATGAAATAGTTGAGACGCAGTTTTACCCGGTCCTCACGGCCGCGCTTTTGCAGTATCAACCTGACTTGCTCGAAGCTCACGGCGGTGCGTTAGGTAGTAGTATTTAATATAGGTAAGGCACGATCTTGTAAGGGACCTTAGATTCATACTCTTGCCAACTAGCTCCGTATTTCACACGACACTTATGGCTGTCACGAAGCTGGCGATGCACCAGCAGCGTTGCGAAATACGCAGAATAGTAGTAGGTCAACGGAGTTTGAAACCCTGTGGTGAGACACCAAGACAACGAGATGAGCCAGTCTCCGAAATAGTTGATATGTTGCGAAAGAGCCCACCACCCATCGCACAACAGTGCGGTGCCGCGGGCAGTAGGGATCGACTGTAAGTGGGGTAGTTGGCCGGCACGGAAAAGGGCCTTCTCGGTGTTGGACCTCTTGAAGATATAGAAGCCAATGGTCATGACTGCAAGGATGGAAGAGATCTGGGTCCAAGAAAGGTCCACAGGTGACACGCTCAGGTAGCGGGATTGTAAAGAGTATGTGAAGGGAACTAAAGTCAAATCACCGAATGCCAGCATGAAGCCGAAACCATCTGTCACAATATCCATCATGCTTAGCACTTGCTCCTCGTTGAGTACACCATCCATGATGTAAAGCCCCTGCAGGCCATTCAAAAGCAGGAGAGCATTGTTCACCTGACCCGTCCGCAAGTAGTGATGGTGCAAACAGGATAGATTGATCATGAGCCACAAAAGCATTCCAGGACGTAGCTCACAAAACATTTTAATGTCTAGAGGGCCCAAGCGAGGATTCAATTCACGTCCTACAAACCAATCATAGATGAGATTTCCAGTAGATCCTGGAGTGGCAAGGATTTTTTCATGACTGCCTGTGCCATTAGGCCCACTCATTAGCGGAACGAAGCTAGCAATGTAGCAAGCCACTGATAGAACAAACGCAAAGAGAATCGTAATAATGCACAGATCGGTCTGATTATTGTAGAGAAATTGCAATTCAGGCATTTGGCCCCCAGTAAGAGCCCAGCGAGTCGCGAGAATAAGGGCCAGTGCGCTGCTAATGGCAATTCCATTAATTTTGTAAGGGAGTTTTGTTCCATCCCTCAACGGCGATCCCTGCATGCGCTTACCGGGTAGCAGCACGCTCATTGCAGCCAGTGAGAAAAACCACACCGCATAGTACGTCCATAGGTCATAGCGTGTCAAATAGTAGTGCAGTGGTTTGATCCCGTTCCACAATTGCGCTAAATCAAAGTTGTAGAAAAGACCACGGACGAAATAGTCTGGCCTGACCATTTGGTTTAAAAAAACCGTAAACACTGGTAGTCCCAGGGATATCGCAAGTGCGCCAGCTGGGCCACCAAATTCGAAATGCTGCGTCTGTGGGTTGAGAGTCATTTGAAGAAGTTTCTTGTTGGTCACTTTGACTGAAATTCGCTTGTCGGAGTCCCGCCGTAAGGCTTTAAGTATTGCGCGAACGAACGAATTTTAGCGAGCGATGACAAGGGATACCCATGCGATGAGGAGGGGAACAGAACAAGGGGACAAGAACGGGTGACGGGAACCTTAATTTGTGCTTCTGTACATTGGAAAGGATACTAGCAAATTGTAACCAGAGCATATGATTAGGATACTTCATTGATAAAACATTCGAGGATAGCAACATTTACGAAAAACAACACTTTTCGTGTAGTAACAGCGGCAGGCAGTTGATCCAAACACATCCCGCACATGGATGACACTTGTACCTCCTGTAAGTGCAGTCCACTACCAAACAGAAGTATACCGTTTTTTGAGTCCAACCAAATGCCATGACTTGGAGCGGTCCCACCTAAATCCCTTTCATCTTCCTTCGCCAAATTCTTTAATTTGCGTCCCATATTGTCAACTGAACTTCTGCCACTGTGCTCAAAAACAAAGTATCTGGACCAAAATCTTTTAATGAGCCGATTAAGCCAAATGCGAAGAATGGTTTGAACACTTCGGCGATGGCCCGTTGTTCGCACGGAATGAAGCCATTGGCACCATTTGACCAGCAAATCTCTAAAGACGAGCTCGACATACGATTCGACCAATTTATGCCAATTGACATAAAGATGCAACAGCTGGCGTGAATTGAATCGTTCAAGCAGACTTTCAAATTTGACTACATGCGATCGCAAATGTCGTTCCGTGTTGAGATTGGTGGTTGTCCTGTGGAAACATAGAATCACTGGCAGAATGGACACTTCTTCTCTTGCAGTTTCTCCAATTGTGGTTCCCTCCCATGTAACTTCCTGGTCCAGAGGTGCATCCACCGGGCCTACTTCAAAATACTTGCTCAGGTCAAACCTTGATTTGCTTTTGTCATAGCACTCTTTGAATATTTGAAAAGGAAACTCACACGACTGCGAAGCATCAAATTTGAGCTGTACAAAATTTAAAGCATACAACACAAAGCAGCAGTTGGGACATTTAGCCAATTTCTTGTCTTGAATCGTCGTCAAGAAGTGGTCGGGCGGGAAGAGAGGTGGTGTCTTAGCGTGACAAGTTGTTGAATGCGCACTAGATGTGATGCGTATATCGGAATGCTCTGATTTGAACTCTGTATCAGACATTTTATTCAATATCAGACTTCGGTGGGGAGATGGTAATGGATGCTTTAGCCGCCCAGAATTGATGCGTTTTCATAGTAAAATAAATATCATCATAAACGAAACGTTTGTTTTAGCCTACATGGAAAAGACAAGAATACAAGCATAGCGCACTCTCATAGCCCATCTACGTGGATCGAGCTAAGTAGGTTCCAAGTAGCTGTTACTTGATTGAGATGGTATTAATATATGCACAGGATTTGCGGTCACTACAGACTTCCATGCTCCAAGAGCTGAACGACATCGGTTCAGGTCAAGCCGACGACAAGCACTCCAGTGCTTCCGAGATGATCACAGAATTTGAGTCGTTACTCAGGGCAGCTGTGATATGCTTAAACCAGGAGACCAGGTTTTTAAGGTTGCAATGGTGTAAGCAACCTGATGGAATGAGTCTCAAAATAGTGAATGATGCACCGGAACAATACCATAGCGTTTTGAAAGAAGTGGTGCAGCTGGTAAACCTCACCGATTGGCTTGCAGAGTATAAGATAAGATTGAAAGACCTGATTAGACGAGCGCACGCTGACTCCTTGGCTCAAGTGGATTCCAAAAGGGACGAAGCAATCCAAAGTAATGCCGTAGACCTGGAGAGTACAGCGCAAACCACCATTTCCGAGGATATCACTGCCAATTTCAGGCCCACTACAAAGGATCAGCTGTTAATTAAAACCAAACAGGTGAGTGCCAACCTCATTCGAGGCAACCAAATATTGCAAGCCGGTGTCCTGCAAAGCGATCTTAACCTGGATGAACTGAGACAACAGACAAGCTCGCTAACACGCATGAACGACAAATATACTCAACTAGGTACCGTGTTTGACAAGACGTCTCAACTAGTAAAAACCCTCGAGAGAGCCTCTCGCCAAGAGAAAAGAGATGTGTACCTATCTCTAGGGTTTCTATGCTTCTGCATCACCTGGGTTCTCTGGCGACGCATTTTCAAACTGCCCTGTAAACTCGTACTATGGGTACTATTCCGTTTCTTCAAGACTATACTGGCGGGAGTAGGATTGGTTACGTCGAGACAACCTTCTTCGATTCCGGTTCTGGCTACTCCGGCGAGTCTGGCTATTTCAGTTACCGCAAGCACAGCAAGCGCCGCAAGCAGCATGACAAGCCTAGCTAGCACAAGTGGCACTCAGGCATTGGAGCAGGCGGTCGACGAGGCGATGGGCCGAATATTTTCCCATGATGAGCTTTGATGATATCTCGCGCGGTTTTAGCGTGGTTACCGCATGCAGTAACCCCCCTCCCCTCTTTGATAGCACTCGTGGCTGATTTCGCCGAAATTTCGGCGAAATTGGGAAAGGAACGCTCAACAATCACATGGGAACTACACAATATGAGACGATTAAAGCTCAACAGAGTCTCAATGGCTGCAGCACTGCGCACGCAACATAACTAATGGTCAACATCTTGACTAGTAAGTAGCATATTCAATTGCACATGGCCTCTTCTGGACGTGACTTTGTAACCGTGTGCAACAGGAGTCCTTGCCCGGGTAACGATTTCCCCTCTTGGCAAGCCTCAACGAAAAAGAACTATTTCGGCGAAATTTTGCTCGGGCGATTTCCAGTCGGCGACTTTATGTATAAATAGCGTTGTAATTCCAAGTAGATTTGCTCTAGAGTTCGCCGAAACTTATTCCACGATTCGGATTTAGAGGACAAGTGTCAATCGTCGCAGTAATAGCATCGACACGCCATCATCCAACAATTGAGAGTACCTTGACGGTGGCCAAACTGGAATAACACGAACTGAAGTGAGGAAGTTCGAAATAACGTTCGTTTTTCAAAGCAACAACACGCACAAAAAAGGTCAATGCGTTTTAGCTGGGGTCATTCCAAGTCACCTCGTGAAAGCGTAGAGCTTTCTTCCCCAGAGGATGGCAAGGAAATGTCGCAACTAGATTCCATCAACAATGAGAAGAAGGAGAACGGAAGTCACATGACTAGGACTCTTACACCTAGTTCAGAGACCAAATTCGAGCTAGAGGGCGTAGAATACTCAAGCGAACGTGATGATAGTTCGTCTGAGGTTGTTGAAGGTTGGGAGAATGGAGTGTCGGGGTTTATCATCATCCTGACGTTTGTCTCCTCTATTTCCGGATTCATGTTTGGATATGACACGGGTTACATCTCGAGTGCACTGACGTCGATTAAAAAGGATTTGTCGCATGAGGAACTCACATATGGTGGCAAAGAGATCCTTACTTCTGCAACATCTCTAGGCGCCCTTATATCGAGTGTTGTCGCTGGTATCGTGGCGGACATCATCGGCAGAAAGCCTACCATCATGGGCTCCAACGTTTTATTTCTTGTGGGTATTATCTTGCAGGTTTGTGCTCACAAATATTGGCAAATGGCAGCAGGGCGACTCATAATGGGATTTGGTGTTGGTATTGGTTCGTTGGTCGCGCCATTATTCATCGGTGAGATTGCTCCCAAGACTATCAGAGGTAGGCTGACCGTAATAAACTCGCTTTGGCTCACTGGAGGTCAATTGGTAGCTTATGCTTGCGGCGCAGGCTTAACGCACGTCAACAATGGTTGGAGAATTCTGATCGGCTTGGCTCTGATCCCTGTGGTTTTGCAATTTTCTTTTTTCTTCTTTTTGCCTGATACCCCCAGATTCTATGTGATGAAAGGTGACACTGACGCAGCTAAAAAGGTACTTCGCAAGACCTACCGCAATGCTCCAGACTATCTTATCGATGCCAAAGTGAAAGAATTATACGAAATGAACAATGCTGTAGAAGGTAAAAATATCCTCGATAAAGTATGGAAAATGACCAAGGAATTGCATGTTAATCCTGCCAACTTTAGAGCGTTGATTATTGCGTGCGGATTGCAAGGCATTCAACAGTTCACTGGTTGGAACTCATTGATGTATTTTTCCGGTACCATTTTCGAAACTGTTGGGTTTAGCAACTCCGCTGCGGTATCCATAATTGTTTCAGGGACAAATTTCGTCTTCACTATTATTGCATTCTTTGCCATCGACAAAATTGGTCGTAGGCCAATTTTATTGGTCGGTATCTCTGGTATGATGGTGGCTCTGATTGTCTGCTCTATCGCGTTCCACTTCCTTGGAGTGAAGTTTGATGGTGCAAATGCAGTCGTCCAACATACTGGATTTACATCATGGGGCATTGTCATCATCGTATTTATCGTCGTGTTTGCTGCGTTCTATGCCCTTGGTATTGGTACCGTTCCTTGGCAACAATCAGAACTCTTCCCTCAAAACGTCAGAGGGGTGGGAACTTCATATGCTACTGGGACGAATTGGGCTGGATCTCTGATCATCGCCGCTTGCTTCTTAACCATGCTGCAGAACATTTCGCCAACAGGCACATTTGCCCTGTTTGCTGGACTCGCCGCAGTATCTCTCATCTTCGTCTTTTTTTGCTACCCTGAACTCTCTGGATTGGAGTTAGAAGAAGTACAAGACATTTTGAAAGATGGGTTTAATGTCAAGAAGTCTCAGCAATTGGCAAAAAAGAGAAAACAGCAAGTTGCTGCTGCCAAGCGCAAAGTTGCTAACAGTGAGATTGTGGAAGATTAAGCTTATTCCACTTAAAACTTATTCTGGCTGTTTCTTTTTTTTTTTTTTTGGCTCGAACTTATTTGTTAAGCGCTTGTAAAAACTACATTCCATAACGATTTTTATAATGATACAATGCATGAGTAAAACTGTAAATTTAAGGTGATTAAAATATTTATTATCATAGTCAAAGATCTTGGCAGATGCCGTTCAGTGGTATAAAGTTTCGTG
Organism: Zygosaccharomyces bisporus; assembly: GCA_003707595.2. NCBI lineage: Eukaryota > Fungi > Ascomycota > Saccharomycetes > Saccharomycetales > Saccharomycetaceae > Zygosaccharomyces > Zygosaccharomyces bisporus. The sequence goes on from PPKA02000028.1 coordinate 49,224, forward strand.
GGAGATGAGCTTTATCACCAGTAGAAAATTTTAAATATATGATGCGATGCGATGCGATGAGAAGAGATGAGATGGCCATCACATATCAAAGACATCTCGAAGTTGCATACAGAACCTCAAACTGTATTCTGAGATGGTTTCCAACGGTATGAATAGTAAAAAAAATGGGAAGCGCACTTTAGGAGATCATAAGCCCACTTCGAAGCCAGCCAAGAAGCCTAGAATCTCGGTTGATTCCTCTGATGAGGAAGAAGCGCTTCCGGCAAAATCTGCCTCTGTAGTCGACGATGGAGTTGAGGAGGAGGACGAATTGGATGAGTTGGACGAATTAGATGAAGAGAAAATCGATGTCTTGGATTCTGATGATAATGATGAAGGGGACCAACATCATTCTGACAACGCTGTGGATGCGGACGGTAAGCACAAAGAGCAGAGGAAGTTATTGAGGGACAGGAAACAGTCGAGAAAAAGTGGTACTCAAGTACAGCAGATCAAAAATTTGTGGGAAAAACTGCGTGTTAAGAGCACTCCAATGCCGAAAGCTGAGCGCCAGAAGCTTGCTGATCAAGTTTGGGACTTAGCCAAGGATTGCATTAGTGATTTGGTGTTGAAGCATGATGCTTCTCGAGTGGTACAGACCCTCGTCAAGTACTCTCCCAGAGATCGTCGTGAACAAATTGTGGATGCCCTGAGAGGCAAGTTTTATCTACTGGCCACTTCTGCATACGGAAAGTACCTCCTTGTCAAACTTTTGCACTATGGAACGAAAAACTCAAGGCAACTTATTATTGATGAGCTGCATGGCAATTTGAGAAAACTAATGAGGCATCGTGAGGGTGCCTATGTGGTAGAGGACCTCTACGTCCTATACGCAACCAATGAGCAAAAACAACAAATGATTAGAGAATTCTGGGGATCCGAATACGCCGCATTCAGAGATAGCCATAAAGGTTTGAGCATTGAAGAAGTATCTGAAAGTAGTGTGGAAAAGAGAACAATCATCGCAAAAAATTTGATCGGAACTATCAGTGCGTCTGTGGAAAAGGGATCCACAGGTTTTCAGATTTTACATGCAGCTATGAGGGAGCTTGTCCATATTGCGAATGACAAGGAGATTTCTGAGTTGATAGATCTTCTACATGAACAGTTTGCAGAGCTGGTCCACACACCAGAGGGATCTGAAGTAGCATGTACTTTGATTGCCCGGGCAAACGCCAAAGAGAGAAAATCGATTATTAAAGTACTAAAAGACCACGCTGAGCCCTTAATAAAGAACGAATATGGAAATGCAGTTTTTATAACATTACTGCTTTGCGTTGATGATACTGTGCTGGTTTACAAATCATTTGGCCCTTCCATAAAGGACCATTTGAAGGAATTTATTGTGCACAAGTATGGTAGGAGACCATTCCTCTATATCCTTGTCGGGTTGGATAGTAAATATTTCAATCCCCACGTTGTGAAGGACTTGGAAAGATATGTCCGAATGTCTGAAGCTACTTCAAAGAAAGCTCCACCACAAAAAAGACGTGAATTGCTGGGAAAATTTGCACCATTATTTTTGCAAACAGTTCTTCATCACTATTCAGATATAATCTCCGAAAACTTAGGTAGTCAGTTTGTTGCTGAATTGCTAACCAATGATGACCTGTATGAACAGCTAAATGAAAAAGACCAGATTTTATTCCAAGAAGTTGTCGATACCATTTCGACTATGTTCAAGGGTGATATTGCTGAAGAAAATCATCCCATTCACAAGTCATTTTCCACAAGACTTCTTAAGTCTTTGATTCAGGGCGGTAAATGGAACAATAAAGAAAAGAAGTTCGAACCACTAGAAAAAGTGCCCATATTAGGTGCAAACTTCGCCCAAAAATTTTATGAAGAAATCATAGATGCCTCGAACTTGCTAGACTGGGTCAGTAATGGTGACAGTTCTTTCACTATTGTCGCCCTTTTTGAAACTTTACAGGGCAAGAAAGAAGGCGAACAGTTTTTCAAAGATTTCAAGTTGATCAAGAACAAAATTGACAGCGATGAATCTAACAAAGGTAGCAATCTGCTTTTGAGACTAATAAAAGAAAACAAAGTCTGAGTTGCTTTGTGACTGAATAAATAAGGAAATAAGAATATTAACTTGTATATTAACAATTTTACTTTACCTTGAAGACCTTTAAATATATTACACCTCTACACCCATGAAGGCGATAGTGCAGTTCCAGCTTTAATGCACAAGGAACTCAAGTCAAGTTATAGGGCTTAATGGTGAGTGCCCACAATCCAATCCTCTGGAGTTGAAATGAAGAGTGGCGAAGGACAGCAATCGAATATTAAGGATGCAGAAGAGCAAGAACGGACAGAGCAAAAAGGGGAATCAGAGGAACGAGAGGAATCAGAAGAGGGAAAGGAAGCAGAGGAAGCAAAGGAAGCAAAGGAACGAAAGGAATTAACGAAACCAAAGAAACCAAAGAAATCAAAGAAACTAAAAAAACTAAAAGAATCGAAAGAACCAAAGAAACCAAAAGAGCCAACAGAGTCGAAGCAAGTCAATGAATCGAAAGAAACAGATGAATCAATTGAATCAAGGGAATCACAAAAAGCAAAGAAATTGGGATCGGTAGAAACAGAAGAACAGAATACGCACGCTAGGCGAATAGAAGCGGAGCAACCGGATCCAGAGCATCCAAACGAAATAGTGGGTGAAAAGGATCAACAAAATTCTAATGCTATGTCAGAATCGAACTTGGAAAATAATCCAGAGGATGATAACAATAACCTAAGTATAAGTAAAGGTCCCTTTGAAAGCCACCAGCTGATTCAAAATTTACCCTCTAATTTGGAATACACATGCTTTGAAGCTTATGATGAGAACGTATATCTTGGCACCAAAACTGGTGACCTTTTGCATTACTTCGAGATTGAGCAGCACAATTACATGCTTGTTTCCCAAACTAAATTTGACGATGAATCCAATCATCCCATCAAGAAGATCATTTTACTACCAATGATAGAACGTGCTTTAGTTCTCTGTGATAATGTATTGGTTGTTTTCTTATTGCCTGAATTTGCTCCGGCTCCTAATACTATCAAAGTCAGAGGCGTTTCAGACTTGGCAGTGAGGAATTACTCGGACCAGTTCAATTACTACAAATTTTATGTTACTAAAGAAGACTCCATCAAGCTGTTGAAAATTTCACCACAAGCTATAAATATTACGCAAAGTTATAATTTTGGGCTCATAAAAAGAGCTTGCGCTTACGAATATACTTTGATGACCGCTAAAGCAAACACCTACGAAATAATAAACTTAAAAGACTCCACAATCATTCCACTTTTTCGTGTTAGTGAAACCGATGCTCCATTAAAGCCAATTATCACCAATTTTAGTGTGGATGAATTTTTAGTGACCACTGGCGGGAACTCTAACAAAGATAGCTCAATTGTATTTGTCGTTAACTCTGATGGCGAGATTTCTCATGGAACGATGGTTTTGAATGAATATCCAGAGGAAATTCTTGTAGAATATCCATACATGTTGATTCAGTTTGGTTCGTCTCGAGTAGAAGTTTACAGAATTTCACCTAATTCTGAGCCACAATTGGTTCAGAAGATGACAGCCAAACACTCCTCATTAGGCATGTGCCGAACCTCCAAGTTATTCAATAATTTTGAACAGAAGGAGGTGCGAGAAAAGGTAACAAACAAACTGAGACTAGTACCTTTGCTTAAAGGGGGTCATTCATTTAAAATTGAAAGCGAAACTGCTTATGTTGATCAAATATTCGAAGAGAGAAGTTCATTAGCACTCTACGGTACATTTGGGGTTGATTTACTTGTTAAAAATTCCCCGGTGTTGGAATTTGATCAGTATGATGAGTCAGAAATAGACAAGTTAGAGGCTTATCTTACAGAAATTGGTAAAGCATCCCTCTCAAACTTTGAACAAGTTGAAAGAAATTTCCTGGAAACTATGCTTATGCTTTTACTTATTTTGCACTGCAAAAATATTGACGAGATTCTCATAAAAAAATGGTGCTCTTCGGCCGACGAGATTGATATTACACTGCTATTTTATTTGCTTGACCTTCCAATGCATGAAGAAATTTGGGTTTTTAACGGTCTAGTGGAATTCATTGAAAAGTTGAGATCTCTCAACCTTCTCAACAAATGCAATGACATCGTAAAATTGCTGAAATTCACGAAGAATGAGCTTCTAGCCTCAAAAATAAAAAATTCGATAAAAAGTTACAACAGTTTGATTTTGATGACAGATATGAACATACTGCGGCTACAACTCCAAGCGAATGACAATGATATAAACGTCGAAGATTTCGAAGAAAGCAGTCTGGAAGAGATAACTGCCATAGTAGAAGAGAACTCTCAGGATCACTTAGAACTGCTGTTGAAAATATATGAAAGAAGGGGTATGTTAAAGGAACTGATAAATGTTTTAAAAAAGAGAAAAGATGTTGGCAGGATACTCTACTATTTAAAGAAAAATGCCAAGAATTTACCCTCGACTTATAAACCCGAATATCTTGCAGAAGATCTAATGTTCGCAATTGACGCAACCCCACTATTGAACAGGTCGTTGATCCAAGAAGCTTTGAACATTTTACAATCCGCCCGGACAGATTCTCGTGAATTGCTCAGTAAAACCGGCAACAACACCCGCGCTAAAGTCTTCATTATCGAAGAAATAGGAGCAAGGAGTCCTGATGATAAAGAATTTTTGATAAACTTTTACATGGCGAAAATGCAAGAGGCTTTACAAGATGGCAACATTTGGGACCTGTTTGCCACATTTGCTGCTGAGTATACGCAAGACATGAGTTACACTAAGTGCAGTATTGCCGACTTTTTGCTGATAAAACTTGAGCATAACGATAAGTGTCAAAGCTTTGTTAACTTTTACCGAAGTATAAAAGATTTATGCTTACAGGACGACGAAGAAAGGTTGCTGAGATCAGTGGTAGCACAAGTGAAGTCCTTTGATGACACTAATATGCTTATTCTTTTATTCATTTCCGGGAACGAAGCAAACGAAGAGTTTTTAACAGAGCAACAATTGTTACAAGCATATTTATCGTTCAATGATTTTTTGAGTATTGAAAAATATGTTACGGAAAGTAACATATTGGAGGTTTTGAGGCATTATAATGGATTGCCTCGCGGCCTAGACTCTTTGAAGTTAACAAGGCAAATGCTCAAGAGGAATCTGCATTGCATCCGTAACGAAGAGACCTTGGCAGCTATTCTAGAAGAGATTCCTCGGGAATATTCGCTCCAACCCTTATTTCATGTCATTTGCACCCTTTTGAAAAGAATCGACGATGAGAAGAGAGAATCAGAGCTATACAAGGCATTACTCAAAGACGAAAATACCACTTATAAGACTATTTGCACGAAAATTTTGAACGAATGATGGGATGTAGAATATTCTGATATATATAGATCTTTAAAAAAAACTCATTATTTACAAGTCGTCAAAGTCTTTATTGTGTCAACTCCGCCAGTGGCTTCAAACCGGAGCAGACATCGTAAAGTACCTCCTTGAGTGCTGGATCCAATGGGTTGCTTTCTAAACTTTTTCTGACCACTTCTGCATTAGCGATTAACTCTTTAATCCTCTTGTCAGATTTTGCGATGGGTACAAAGCTTTTATTTGTTTGTGGCTTCAACGCTGGATATTTACCGAACACTCTAGCTTCCAAATGGGAAGGCTCACAGCCAATCGCAAGCTCTGACAGAAATCTTTCTCTCTTAAAAATCAGTCCATGACATGGCATATATTTACCAAAAGAAGGTGTCTGCAAAGAAATTGCGACGTGCTTTGGTGGACCCTGTGTCTTGTCGTAAAATCCTTGATTAGGGAACCGATTCAGCGGAAAATTAGCAGATTTCATACTTTTCAAAGAGTAGTTAATTAGCCTAGAAGCTCCTGTATTACATAGGTCTGGATGGAATTTCATTAAGGAGAGTGGTGTAGGGTCCTGAGGCCTATAGTCCCTTGGCAGAGCTTGATTGATTACAAAAGGTTTCGTATCAACTTTAAGCATAGTCTTCTTAGTCATTCCTGGAATCTGTTTCTTGGAGTTCTTCAAATCAGAGCCTTTACGGAAGCGCTTGGTCTCAGATAAGGCTTCCATTAAGTCAACTTCTTGAGATGCACCATTGACGGAAGCACTACCTTTCTTTTTGAACTGAGGCTGCTTGGAAACCACACTGCTACTGGAAGCGGCCTTGACGCGGGGCGTTATTTTAGTGGGACGATGCTGGGAGGATTTCTTGGAGTTATCCCATTTCTTGCGATTTGGTCTTGAGGCAGGACCAGTCTTTTTGGCGGAGGCTTCCTGGGCTCGTGCTAAAATGCTTTGCAAGAACTCTTGTGTAACATCAGTGCTGTAAGAAGCACGACTAGCCCTGCAGAACATTCCAAAGGCTTTGTCTTGGTGCATTCTTACAACTAATTATCCTTCGACTTTTTTTTTTTCGTCTTTTCTCGGTTAAAATATTGAAATTTTAAATTTATAATATAAATATGATCACATGTAAAAAGACAAGGCATCTTAAACTACAAGGCTTCTGTCTCTGATCGCATCTCAAAAGGAATATCGTGAAGATTTAACAGCTCTTGGAGCTTCTTCAAATTTTGAGTCTCTTTTCCGTGGTTTCCTGGTAGTTTAATGGAAACCCTATCGAAACACGATAATGGTACATCCCCAGGTACCAAGTAAACATCATTGAGCGACTTATAGAGGTGCAATTGATTCCACAGCTGCTCATCCCTTCTAAGATATATGTGTACTTTGCTCGTAGACCTCATGCCACTGACAACCGTGGCATCAACGCCGGTGATACCTGGTGAAAGATGAACATGATTCCTTGAGAGCCTTTTTATGAATCCTGTCTCTAAAATGAGTATTGCATTGCTAATTGTAGTACCGTGGACAAGCTTTTCAGGTATTTCGACGGGATCAGTAATTTCATGCAGAACTTCTTCGCTTGGGGCCACACTCTTTATGGAATGTCCTTGTGTGGCACATATCAATTCTCCTGAGGGAGAGTTCTTAATATGAAACCGCTTCTTTTCGTTAGATTGAACTATTCTGTGTATATCCTCGAGAGTACACTTATGGGTCTTAAGTCTATTATGCGCTAGAATGGACTGCAAGGGAACATATCCATCACTATCTATAGGTAGATGCTCCTTAATAGCTGCATGTCTTAACAGGTAACTTAGTCCCTTGGATATCTGCGTGTCCCTTTTACTCATCGCTGAATGAATGCTTCCATTAACCAACGTCGTGACTTGAATAGAAATTTGTATATAAATTTATTTATATGTATTTGTATGAACCCACCTATATACAAGTGTAAAACATCATTTGTAGAGCCCACTTCCTCCACCGCAGCATCCTCCACCCTTAGAAGCAAGTGTCCTTTTAGCCTCCTTGATGCTGTCGTTGTCACCGAGCTCCGTTTCTTTGTGAATGTTGAGATGGTACTTCTCTTCGTCCCCTTGTTTTCTACCCTGGACCAAATTACGCCTCAAGAACACCGAAACGTCTTCGAGGTGCTGAATCTGCTGTTCTGTAGTGAGTTCAGGGTTCGGTGGATTCACCATACCTTCCCGCATTTTTGTCCTTGCCGCGAGCAATACCCTCGTATCACCATTAAAAGCTACACGTGTGGCCCTCAAGCCATGTCTGTAGGCTGCCAAAGCATTCTGTTTGAGACTCATGACTAAGAAATACTGGATGGAGAAAGAAACTTAGGCACTAACTTATGCGGTATGTGTCTCTCCACGTCGCCTTTGCATCACCTTCGAAACTTTTTGAAATTTAGGTCCACACACAACGCGATGCCCTCCTACGAATTCAATCAAAATCAACGAAACTAACCTAAACTGTTTATCCTTGTACTATGTCTACTATTGTACTATTTACGATTGACCACTGTTGATTTCTATCCCAGATCATAAGCCAACATCAAGCGAATACCGACGCTTAAAGTGGCCAACCAGGGCCGCTTAGACGCGAATGCTTAAAAATGTATGAGCCCATGACCGCCCGCAGATGCAGGAATGATGCCACAACTACCAGGACATGGAAAATCTGGTGCGAGTGGCCCAAAAAATCAAATTTACCTGGAGCGATAGTCTCTGGAATGCGGAAGCCGTAAATCAGAGCTCCAGCAATGTAGAAGAAAGCTTCCCACAGGACGAACTGTAACTGCACACGTTCTACAACTTCTGCTGTACCAAATTTGACGATCCCGGTAGCTACGGGGAATATACCACTAAATCCAAAGGCAATAAAGAATGCGGCCCTCAGTGTACGAAAATCCTTATGATTAAAACGTTCATTAAGCACACAGACGCTACATGCTGATGCCAAAAGAACTGTGATAACAGTGAAGAGCGCGAAGTATTCTTGATGATCGTAATATCCGTAGTAAAGTAGTGAGATGATGGAGCAGGTGATGAGAGCAATAATCCCCATGTAGTCTACCTTACTCCAGGCATCACAGTGCGAGCCCGAATGTTGCTTAAAAGTGTGGAAGCAGCTACTGCAGAGCAGGCATCCAAAGGCCCCCAAAAGGTAGAAGTTGATCACGCTGTAGTCGATAATGCTCGTAGAAGGGAAAACTGGTACTGCGACTGCGTTTGTGAATCCCAGCATGAGCAAGAAATACGAGAAGGCAGACACCAAGTGCGTGTAAATGTTCACCGATTCATTGTTCCAGATGAGCAATGACCGCAGGCACTTTCTCCAGGACCTAGTCTCACGAATGTAGCCTGTCAAAATCTTGTCGTTGTCCTGCTGCCATTCTGGCAACTCATGGAAATGGTAAAGCGTTTTCTTCTCGAGTTTACCGTACTGAAGGTCTTCCTCGACGGAGGGAGTTCCAACAAGGGTACGTCTTTGCCTAACTTCAGTTATCGAGCTCATATGTCAACTCGTTGTATGGTCCCGTTATTTACACGAGCAGCTGCAAACTAATAAAGGCTGACAAAGTGACGAAGAGTTGGGAGAAGACGCGCAGTTTTTGTTGAGAGCAGAGTTTGTGAAAAGCGCTTCTTGCTCTAGGTTGTTATGGGAAACTTTCTCACCTTTTTAATCTTTTTTTTTCCTTTTCTTTTGTAGGGAAGCTGGTCGCGGCTTTCTCGGTGAGAAGAAAAGTGCGAAATAATACAAACGGGGTGTTCACGAGGTGGTGGGATATCAGAGAGTTTGCATTTGAATGCAGGAACACTTCAATTGGTTTTGTGAATTAATCGTAAAGTTAGTTGAGCAAATTGCGCTCAAAAAAAGGTAGTAGAAAGAAGACTGCACTCAGGCAGTCACCTTTTGACTGTAAGAACAATTTTATAAATTCTCCTAAAAGCTGATGGCATGATATTAAAAGAGCATAATGCGCTGAATTGTAGTATTAAAGAGTATAAAATGTCACGTTTGAAAGAGCCTGCCTGAATTATCTACAATATTCTGGAATTTTGGTATGACCTGCTTTCGCTCAATGGCTTAATGACTCAAAAATTCAGCAAATTAGAAACTATAAGATTTTCTTTTAGAAGATATGGGTTGTTATTGACCCTACAGTTTCTCCTCATACTTACACGCAGATTTCTTAATTTTGGGATGGCATGACGGTGAGTAGCTGGCAGGTGAACCACATCAAATTATAAAACTTCGATCCATACCCCACAATGTGACAAAAATCAATATATAATGAAATAAGAGGAGAATGACAATTTCAAGTTCTATTATATGCGAGAAAAAACTATCTTAAACCGACGTTTTGGTCAACACTAAACCTCGAAAAGACTATAAAAATTTCAGAAATTCAACAAGGGTGGCTGTGATTACAAAAGCATTATTGATGATCTAATTGATTGCGATTATACGATACGATGATAATGATAAAAAAGTAGACCAATCTATCATTTGGGTTATCTGATTAAACAGAGGCAAATGACCACTTCTATATAAATCTAAGAATATTAGTTGTGGGCCTTGGTTCGACGGTCGGACCCAGTGGCGTGTGCAGAAGCAGCGTATCACTGTGGATAACGGTCTGTGTGCTCGCTGGTTGGTAGGATTCTTCCGTATCTCCTGGGTCGGTATCATTTTCAGCATCATTGATGTACCACTTCTCATCCATTTCATCTGACGAATCAACAGTCATGTCAGGAAGCTTGTGGCGTCTGTAACAATTTTTGAGAAACCCTTGCTTGAGACGTGAACAAATGGCAGAAAACAGCTTAAACCTGCGAGGAGATTGCTTTTATTCTTGTGTTGATGGGATAACGAGTAAACTGCGCAATTCCAGCTTATTGATATTCAATAAATATACCAACATCTCTGTATCCAGTGATATAGTCGAAGTGGCATTAGGTGGCAAGTCAGTGGCTCTTCCCACATCGAGGCCAGCATGCTTTAAATACTGTCGTATGCGAAGCTTTGTCTCTAATTGCTTGCCTTCACTTACTTGATCCAGTTCACCCTTTATTGCCGTACATGCAATATTCATTTTATATTTAATATTGAAGCGCACTTCAAATGCTGAGTTGTTCTGATTGACGCAAATTTACTTTTACTACTATTATTATTATTTTTATTATGGTTATTTTTTTTATTTTTATTTTGTTGATGTTTTTATTACTATTATTGCCGCTATTCTTTCAAGTTCCCTACTGTTTTTATAATTCTTATTAGTATTACTATCATTTTGATAATTATCCTCTTTTTTTTTCTTTCTCAAAAGTCGATGGTAATATCCACAAAAATGATTGCTGACATCATTTACTCGAAGAATATATAACTCGAAAGAGGCAAAAACAATAATATGATCCCAGAACTTTGCCAAATAGCTAATAGTGCGTACGTACCGATGGAGAGTACTACTATAATATGGGTATTCGTGAGAATTCTGAAATCCCGCGAAAGTCACTTGAGTAAAACTCGCGAAAGTCATGTTTCAATGGCCAAGCGATTTAAACGGCATTTTAAAAGTAGTGTGTAGGAAAGTTTTCGAAAAATCCATTTATCTCAACTTTACCGTGCTACGTATATAGGTTAAAAAATTGTAACCTTTAAGATTATCTATTTTGGTATGACGGGACTAATCTTAATAGTATCTCCTTCTGTATCCTCCTACCCGCGGCAATTCATACAACTTGTGGACTAAGACAGCAAGCATGTGATAGTTCGCATTTTGACGACATAAGCGGCCGAAGACGAATTGTTACTCTCTCGATACCTCGGTACTCAAAGGTTTTGTTATTACATGAGCCCTCCCCCCCAGAACACTTTCATCTCTAGAGACACGCTGTTATCTATTACATGCAATAGCCTAAGTCCTTCCTTTACCTGATATTTAAGCAACCTCTATACAGATTCCAATGCAGCCTCAAATTAATGCAAGGTGTTGAATTGAGAGCAGGTTTACCTGAGGAATATTCTGCATGTACCTAAAGTTGAGACGCTGAGCAAGTTTGGCATGCTATTGTCTCTTAGTAGATTACTAAAAGCAAATATTTCGCTGATATTCTCGGTAACGAAGGGTCTCTAATTCCTCCCAGCGTTCTTTCTGATAGTGGCTCTTATTATTCTGCTTCATAGCCGCCCAGTACTATAAAGACCATCGCCTTAAACGAGCAGGTTGTTCGGGTAACGTTATTTCTCCCTTCCGTCAACAACAACAAACAAAAGGGAAGGAGTAAAAACACTGGAAGCTAGTTGAGTACGAGCACGAGGAGAGAAGGCTATTGATACCCTGGTCACTACTTTTTAAGTACTCATTAACTAGCTTAGGAGGTTTAAAGAGACGGATCTTTCATTTGGGAGGTTTTTTTGTTTGCGAACTAGACTTGTGGCATAAGCGCTTAGAGAGTGTATTTGAACGGCAAGCAGCTTTGCTACTCCAAGACACTTGATAAAGAAGGTTTGAGAACATAGTTAGTTGGACCAGACATCACAGAATTTTGTGTAGGGCAGGAAGGTTCGATAAACGCATGCAGAGTAAGTCAATATTTGTGTTGCATTCAAGAGAAAGGACGGTCTGTTTATGGAACTGTAGTCCGTATCGAGTTCTACAGTAACTGAGACATTTCAAACTACACAGCATTTTTTTTTTTTTTTTTGTTTTTTTTCATTTTTCGTTTTTTTTTCGTTTTTGGTTAATTTTTTCCATTGTAAAGTCTGGCTTTTATTCCCTTCGAATAGATCAAGATGCCTATCAATGAGACAAATAGACCGGACATGAGGCCACTGTTGCCTGGAGATGAAGAGCAAATTAATTCCCAGTTTGCAAAGAAACATAGTGCCTTGCAAGCTGGAACGTTGAATAGGCGAAGTGTGGGACCTATCGGTGTACCACTAAGGAGTACTTCCAGTCGTAACATGCCAGAGCTGCTTGATTCAGATGCGGTGCCCATACACAGGGCTCTCACCAATGCCGATAATTTTATCGCGATGTACAATGGAGAGGGAAGTTCTGGTGATGTAACTGGTAGTTCCAACAATAGTGGTGACCTGGAAACCATTGATAATGATCAGGTGAGTTTGGCCAGCCTGGATAATGTATCGCACCCGATGGAGATGGCACATGGTATGCAACTCGATCCCGGTTTGAAAAAGCATCGGGAAGAATGGGCTGACAAAGGTGCCGCTAAAATTGTTCGCGATGTGACAAATCCAAAAACAGGCCAAACCACTAGGGAAGTAATCAGGAAGGGAATAAAAGATTTCAAATTCGGTGAAACATTGGGAGATGGATCCTACTCTACAGTCATGGTAGCGACTTCTAGGGAAGATGGAAAAAAGTATGCTGTCAAAATTTTGAGTAAAGAATATCTGATCCGGCAGAAAAAAGTCAAATATGTGAACATAGAAAAAAATGCATTACAGCGGCTGAATAATTCTCGAGGCATAATTAAGCTGTACTTCACTTTCCAGGATGAATCGAGCCTTTATTTTCTATTGGAGTATGCGCCCAATGGTGATTTCCTCTCTGTGATGAAAAAATTCGGCTCTCTAAGCGAAGAGTGTGCTTGTTACTATTCAGCCCAAATTATCGATGCTATCAAATATTTACACACTAAAGGTATCATTCATCGAGACATTAAGCCGGAAAATATTTTATTAGATAGGGACATGAAAGTGAAACTCACTGATTTTGGTACAGCTAAATTACTGGATTCTAAGTCACACAGTAACGGGACAGGGGGATCCTTTGACCTGTTAACAAGGTCGAAGTCTTTTGTAGGTACTGCTGAATATGTCTCACCAGAGCTGTTGAATGACAACTGGGTTGATTACCGTTGTGACATTTGGGCGTTTGGTTGTATTTTGTTCCAAATGATAGCAGGAAAACCTCCTTTCAAAGCTACTAATGAATATTTGACGTTCCAAAAAGTTATGAAAGTTCAATATGCATTTACCGCTGGTTTCCCCTTGGTAGTCAGAGATTTGGTCAAAAGAGTCCTGGTGAAACAACCAGATCAAAGACTCACCATTTCACAAATTGAAAGACATCATTTCTTCAAAAGTAAAAATTTCAAGGATGGTTCAGTGTGGGAAGAGCCTGCCCCGGAGATACAACCCTACAAAATGACTGCCAAATCTATGCAGCCCATACCCGCATTGAACACGAACCATCATCCGCTCAAAAGACCCTGGAACGTGAGGCCTAACAGCAGTAAACTTAGCGTGAATACGAATGGAGACAATGGCAGCAGTGTAACTCTTAGTAGCGATGTTACTAGTCCTTCGTCGGCAACAACGGGAGGTTATCCGCAAACCAAACCATCTTCGCCGGTCACGATACAGAAAAAGGTGATAGACGAAAAAACAGCACAAATATTGGATAACGCCAAGAGAGCCGTAGACAGTCGCAAGGCGGGAGCCCACAAAAAACCTTCAACAAGTGCAAATGCCTTAACTCCTGTTAACAAAAAGAACTATGGGCCACCAGGAACTCCATCCTCAACTTCTTCAGCTTCATTAGCTCCATCGGCTCCTCATGGAAGACCTAAATCATCCAGCACTACAAAATCTTCAGGCCCTTATGCCTCGCCAATGCTTTCCCCCTCTAACAACAGTAGTAATAACACATTGGAGTCTGCGAAAAGATCTTCTAATTCGCCCTTGCTTTCTCCAGCTTCTGCAGCGCCATCCTCATTTAAACCGTTGGGCGACGAAAGCTCATCTATTGGAAAAATGGATTATTTATGGGATTACCATCTGGTTAACTCGGACGAGCACGTACTGGGGGCTGGCGAGTTGAATTTTGCGGTAGTGGACAATAATTCATTTGAAAGACGTGTTCATAAAAGCCGCGGATCTCTTATCGAATCACAAAGACACGGTCCATCAAGGGCCACCCTTCTGTCGCAGGTCGCTAGAGGTGGTGGTGGAGTCACCGGGCTGAGAAATGATTCCGATGCCACTCTACTTGAGCCTGATTTTTACAAACAATGCTATGTTAGTAAAGATGAACTTGCGCCAGACTATAGGGTCTTAGGAGGTGACCCCTCCCTATCTCCACCAGAAGAACGAGAAAGGAGCCCGAATTTGGCGGACGACAATCCTAACAGTCCTATTTCCGGTAGATTTAAAAGATTTTTCTATCATGGCGGCAAGCAGGATTCCACAAGCGAAATCCCAGATTTGGGGAACTATCACAGAAGAATGCTTGTGGTTACCAGCTTTGGGCGTGCTTTGGTTTTAGCCAAGAGAAAGAGAAACATCCCGGCCACCTCTATGAATTATGATTTGTGCTATGATATCAATGTTTGCCAGTCAGGTGTTAAATTGAGAGAGGTAAACGTCCCATTGATGACTAGCAAGAGCGGAAACTTTGTGATTCAAACTCCTTTTGACTCATTCCTTTTCCGCACTACTAACTCAAGTGCAGAAAATTGGTTGTTGGCGCTACATGAGGCAATCAGGGTGAATCATGAGAGATTAGTCTCCAACTCCAGAAGAGAAGATAAACACAATAGCAATGGTAGTGTTGACGCCATGAAAGCCGCAAAATTGGCCACTCCAACAGTAGCCAAAGAAAAAGAAGTCCACTATACCCCAACGTCTCAGAACCCTGTCTCACCGCCATTGAATTCACATCCCAAGACACCCAAAACACCGCGGTCATCATTCTACAGTCTTGGATCTGGAGGATCATCTGGTTCACTTACTGGGAGTGCACCTACAAGTCGTAACGGAAAAAATGACCGTATGTTCGACTCGTTTGTCAATTCGAAAGAAAAACACATAAAAAAGCGTGCCAGCCCAGTACCCATATCTTCCAAACTCGTCAATGGTCTACCTTTTCATAATTATCATAATCCAATTGGACTTGGTATTCCTTCACCATCACAGAGCGCTATCAATCCCGATGTACACACTGTTGCAAAAACAGGCAAGAAAACAATAAATCCAGGTAATTCGAGGCTTCTTGCTAGGAGCGAACAAACTTTTAGACGTAAGCATTAATGCTTATATTCAATAGAAAAGTCGTTGGTCCGAAGTTTATATTTTATCAAATTTTAAATGTAATTTGGATTTATTTCTACATGATTATGAATTTTCGCATATGCAGTCAGATACATAGTCCAGTAATTTTATCACATTAATGACCTTTATCCTCAGTTGAAGTGATTGACATATCATTCAATCATCTTCATCCTCATCTGCATCTTCATCGTCGTCTTCCAATTCTAAAACCTCAACAACGAATCCTTCCGTTTCGAGGAACTCCTGCAAAATTTCCAACTTTGAAGGATGACAACTAATAAAAGCAACGCTTTTACTGCTGTCAAATAATTTGACGTAGTATTTTTTTAGTGCTGCTTGCACATCTTGAGCGGTGACTTTACCTAACTTGTCCAAATAATATTCGTTGAAGTTTGGTCCTCTCTGCAAGATGAAATTATCGATATATTTGGACACAGCGGCAGATGCATAACACTTCTCAGTAGAGGCAATGCTGTTAATTATCATACTGGTAGCACCCTCAAGCAGCTGAGGATTAATTTCAGTTTCTCCTGTTGCATGTTGTTCGACTAGTTGTTTGGCAACCTGATAGCATTTAATAACATCTGCACCCCGGTAAACATTGAACCCTAACGCATTTGCCTCTGTCATTTTCATCATGCTCGCACCATAAGCGAGACCAACACCACGTATTCCCTTCCAAAATGGCCCTTCAACAGACTGCAGATATTCGGCAGCCAACGAAACTGCCGGATAATCTGGGTGATGATAATCCAAATTAAAAGGTATGGATGTAACAATATTCATATAAGAAGACTCAGACGCTGGTGTAGTGATAATGAAAGCCTTTTCTCCTGGAGCTCTGCATAAAGATGATGCGGCATCTAGCAGCCTCGGAGATGGCGGAATTGCCACAACTTGGCTTTGAGAAGCACTCCCCAAAGCTTGAGCAAAGTTTTTCCACGGGTGATAAATGTCAGGACCAATTTTGGTGACATCCGCTAGAATTAATATGTGGTGTTTAGAGAATGCTGCTCTCAGTTGACTCCGTAACAGCTCTAATTTAGGCAGAATCTTTTTTTCATATTTGCCATCATCAATATCGTCTAAAATCTGCTCAAGCTTGCTCTCGACGAACAATGGATCAACGGATTTTTTGACAGATCTTTCAGTATACAAATGCGTACCCGTCAAAGACTCAAGCATCAAATCACCTTCCCTCTTTACTTCGACGATAGAGGTTAGATAGTTATCGAGCAAAACACGTACACGGCTTTCATCAAATACCATGTCAAAGAGACAATGTTTAATCCATTCAACGGCCTTTGCATAATTCTCTGCCTTGCATCTAATTCTAAAGTTGATGAAATCCGGAGCAGTTGCTTGTAAACCAAGACTTACCTCTGCGTCAATAGTTTCAGATTGCAGTTTTGAAATCACATCCTCATAGGGAATTAGTCTACCATCTACACCTTTCATAGGCATGGAAAACATCTCATCCAAAACGTGGTAGTATGGCAAAAGACTGGCATCTTTGATAGCAGTGCTGTTAAGCAGTGCGTGCAATTCGACGAACTGGGTTGGAAAATGTTCTAAATGGATAAAGAATGGAAAATCCTTTGGTTTCGCCTCCAAGACACGACGAGTGAGCTCATCATCATTGTCATTAAACGCACAGCCGTCAATAGCCGTAATGCTTTTTGTACAAATGAAATCAACAGTTTTTGATGGGTCTGGAAGTGCGAACTCTTGCAGTAGCGAAACGGGAATAGGCTTATCATTCTGTAAAACAGCACTCTGCAATTTTTCCCGAAGCTCTGCTTTACCCTGAGTGCCAAAGGTGTTTTCTCTCTGCTTAATTAATTTGGTTCCTTGAGTTTCCAAACGTTCGTTCATTTTCACACTAGGTTTACCGACAACGATGACAGGACGGTTATCGACAAAAGTCTCTTGTAGCAAATTTTGCCACATTTCTTGCGGCCAGTCCAGAAGGTGATCAAAATCTGTCAAATCTTTTAGAGTTGTCTCTAGAGATGAGCCATCTAAATGGCCATAAATAAAATCAGTAATTGCCGCTTGAGAAAGTATCGTATCACCATTTTTTTCAATTTTTAACACGTAATCCCACTTGGCGTTGTCAACCACTTGTCTCATTCTCTCTAGATCAACCTTGTGGGAGCTCAAGACATCCAAAGTTTTCGATTTGGTTATCTGCAGTTTCTCAGTAGGGACACCATGAACGTTCAAGTTGATAATCGTTCTCACAAAATCATCGGTCCAGTAGTCTACTGAGTTAGCATATGGGTCTTCAATCTCCACTAACTGCTTGGTGAAGGGCGCCAAAGCAGTTTCTGTAAAATAATCCATCAACATGGACACAGCCAAATCCCTCCTATAAGAGTGGTAAGGTTCGCCGATCCAAGCAAACAGTAACTCACCTTGGCTTTCATCTGCCTCTGGAAATTTTACTATGCTTTCCACCGATTCATACAATCTCGCAGGAATATGGGCGCTTTCTGTGTCTAAGAACGGCCTTTTGAATGGTGACTTCTCAAATGTTGGCAGCTCATTATCCCAGGCCTGCACAATGGACAAAAGCTCCTCTTCAGGAAGATTACCACTGACAATTATACAGAGATTTTCAGACGAATAAGAATCTTTGTGAAATTTCCTAATGTCCTCATTGGTGATGTCTCTTAAATGACTTGTCAGGCCACCGGTCTCAGACCTATAACCACTACCTTGTGGGAAAAGAAGCTTTTGCTTTTCTAACATGGTGACAAACCAACTTTGGGTCTCAATGGCCTCCATCTCACTAAAGACAACACCTTTATCCGTCAAGTGTTCAGGATCAATGTAATGTACCTCCGTCAAGCAAGCTTCATCAGTCAAAGTTGGGTTTAAAATGTGGTCCAGATAAACAGGTAATAATCTCTTGAAGCCTTGCCACCCTGCAGTAGTGAGAGTATAAACAGTCTGATCAGTGGCAGTCCATGCGTTGGTTGAAGACATACACAAGTTACCAGCTGTATCCAGAAGGCCCTTGTAAGGAAATTTTTGGGAGCCCATAAAGATTAAATGCTCCAGAGTATGTGGCGCTCCAGAGTCCGTGAGACATTCTGTCGCTACTGCAAAATATCCTTGCACCAATGGCGATGACTTGTGATTGATATGAACCAGTTGAAGGCGAGTCCTCGATGAAACATATTTGGTAAGATGATACTGCGGTGCATAGTCCAGCTGGACAGATATCAGCTTATTAAAGCCCATCTATATCTCTTTTTTTTTTTTTTTCCTTGGTGAATGCCTCGTCTTGATGTGTTATGAGTTTACTCTGATGAAAAGTTTTCAAAGCTAATCTACAAAACAAAGAGTGATCATTCGAAAGTGTAGTCCTCTCAAACTCATAAACTAAATATTTGTCCAGTCAACGGTTTTAAGAGACCGCTAAGAAAGTTTTTGGCCTTGCATGATTAATCCAAGCTCATACATATCACAGCTAAGTTGGTTCAGATATATACGGAATTTTCTTCCTAACTGTTAAATTCAGCTTCAGAAGTCTAACGTCTAAAAATCCTTCATATCATCATTAAGTCCAACTTATAGTCATGCCTAGTCCAGCGACTCACTTCGCTAAATAGACTATTCACGAGTGTTCTCCTGAACGTGCTCCTACTAAGCTCCATCAAGACAAAAACATTTACAATACAGTTTCACATCGATAGAGCTCTCAACTTTCTGTGTAAGAATACTCAAGAGGTGAATAGTAAAAGTTATTGCGAAAAGGAGCTTAAATAATCGGAAATTCGTAAATTTGAATGCCTAAAAAAAAAAAAAACAAAAAAAAACAATAGTGATGAAAAAAATTACGTATTGGCGTTACGACAATGTATTCACGAAATCGCGAAATTCTCAAGAACCATTACATCAGAACGAGTTTTACTCA
Organism: Zygosaccharomyces bisporus; assembly: GCA_003707595.2. NCBI lineage: Eukaryota > Fungi > Ascomycota > Saccharomycetes > Saccharomycetales > Saccharomycetaceae > Zygosaccharomyces > Zygosaccharomyces bisporus. Next base: position 68,670 of record PPKA02000028.1, read on the forward strand.
AATAGCTCGTCTCCTGCAAACATCCGCTCATATGAGCTCAACCTTTTCTTGCCTCAGTAAATCTCTAATCACCGAGTAAGGCATCACGTATATTCCACCAATAGTCAATTCAACATCCTCATTCAGTTCCGGTATGGAAACCATATAGCACGGCTTGCCCGAGTCACTTTTATCGAGCAATGGGTCATTTGGACTTCCTCCGACATATATGAACACAAACTTATTCCAGTTTGGCTCATCCACCATTGAGACACTGCCCTCAGTGTCATTGATGGCCTGCAACTCTGGAGGCATGTGTTTTAAAATGCAGTCGTTCAAAAGTTTTAGCAGAATTGCGGAGTGCCTCTCGTGATAGTTCAGTTCGTGCCGTGAAAGTAATTCGTTGAGTGGGACGGCACTAGGACCATCGTCTTTAAATTGTCTAAGATACAACATGTACTTGTCGACTTTACTCAGGCGGCATCTTAGGTAACTTCGAAGCACAAATTTTACTCTTTCCAATTCGGCTTCCATGCACAACAGCTGTAGCTTGTTATTTGAGTTTCCATTAGTCGAAGCCTCTGTAAATTCTTCTATAAATCCCATGGAGATGTTTTCGATGTGTTCCATCTGCTCTTGTACACGACGTAGCATCCGGCCCATGAGTAGGAACGGGTACGGCAGAAGCTCAGGTGAACACCTCTCATTTCTCCAAAGTCTCATGAGGTGCTTATAGTCCCCTTCTGGCGTGATTTCTTCATTATTCTTGTGCGGGCCTCTCGTAGCATCGAGAGACGAGTTCATCAACGTGGTATTCCCATCACTAGGCAGAATATGGGACTGGTCGGAATACTCCACAGCTGTGGTATCTCTATCTAGCTCAGCTAAGATGTCATCAATATCGATATCCATGACGAATACTCTTTTTTATACTTGTAGTCGATCCGCTTCAGTTGATAAAATGTTGATGATCAAGTTGAGATGAGATTCACGAATCTCACAAACACTAACAAGGGGGCATTTGAACCAATGGATAAGCTCCAAGAGCTGGAGGAAAAAAAGAGACAGCTCAAAGAGTTGAGGGAACGGAGACGAAATCATGGTGGTCTGGTGAACTATCTTTTGCAAAGCGCGCAAACATCAAACAATGCCATGATATCAACTTCAGTACAGACTGATGCAGTGGAAAGCACGGAGTATCAGTTCACTCCTAACAATTTAAGTGAGCCGCCGAAAGAAGTTGTGACCTACGAAAAGGCCATACAGGTGGATTTGAGTGAAACACTTCGAGAATTGACTTCTACGCCGACGACTCAGGTCCCAACGCCCTTGGAAAAGCCGCTAGAGGCCATTGAAGAATCAAGGATACAGCCAGAAGCTTCTCCTCCTCACGTACTGACCGAATTGGAACCGCTGCTAGTAGAAGGACAGCAAAATTCCATCCATAATAAGAGCTTTTCAATCCTAGAAGTTTTAAAAAAGTCCAACTGTGCCAGCTTTGTCACCGGCAAGAAAGAGGGCTTCCAATTTGAGCATGCAGCCACATGGGACTCCAAGCTATTTCCACATGAACATTCACAACTAATATGCGTTTCGCTAGACTACCACGATGAACTGATGGTAGCAGTCTTCCAGTCGTTGCCCTTGCAAAAATTCGCTACTACAGCTATTACCTGGTCCCACGTAAATGTATTTAGATGGGGTACTAATCAAGTTGTGGACAGTATCGAGTTTAGAGGTCAAACGGTCTTGGGAGCTAGATTTCTTAGGCGCCGAGCTAAGTCTAATGTTATATCCATACTTCTGACTACATATACAGGCAAGACCATACTACACGAGTTGAAATGTATGGGTAGCGACCAATACAAACGTATGGAACGTAACCTCATCGTCAAGAACTATCATGCTCACCCAATATACGCCTTTGATGAATTCGACGACGTGCCCCTCGGGAAGGAAAGATTTCTCGTGGCCAGCACAAATGGTGTAATCAATGAACTGAGCTCGCTGGACCTCTCTGTTTACAGAGACGCTACCTCTAATACTCAGTCGATTAGTCAAGTCATGGTAGAGCCACCCAGAGCTTCAGAAATTTGCGAGTTAGGTCAATCTGACGATGAGAACGAGAAAGATGCCAAAGATGACACAAAACAGCAGTGTTTCACAGACCATTTGCTGAAAGTGGCACTTTCTGGCGAGTTGGCTATCACGTCGCTGGCCATATCGCGGTCCAACCAAGACATGCTTTACTTGGGTACCGAGGACGGTGGTATCTACAGAGTCCTACTAACAGAAATGGACCACCATAAGATAAAAGTTTCTAAAGTAAACCATGGATTTCTTCCTTGCGAATCGCCACCAGCCTTCCATTCGAGTCACGTCGTGGCCCTGACTTATAACACCCAGGACCTATTGCTTTCTGCCTCGCTAGATTGGACCTGCTGTCTTTGGGATCCGAAGAACAATTGCAAGTTATCTTCGATAGATGTCGGAACCCCAATAATTGCCATTCAGTGGGTGCAAGAGAACACCAGCATTATTCTTACCTGCAACACTCTCCTGGTAGTCACTTGGCCTATTATCCACTATACAGACCGTCACACTAGACTCCAAAGATTTCAATGCACTGCACCGCCCCATATCCAGTCCAGACTCAGCACCGAAGACACCCAAAGCGGGTTCTTCACTTGCTTCAAAGCATTCCCCTCTGGAGACTCAAACATTGTCGCCATAGGTTCTAACACGAACACCGTACTATTTTACCATATACCAGACATACCCAAGGAAGATATTGCAGTCAGTGGCTGAGGACCATGCGGGAAGAAATAGGGCGCATTGCACTCGACGATTGAATATGCGATGAGCTTCTTCTATATGACACTGTCCCATGACCCGGATAAAGTGAAATTTGTCTGGCCATCGCACGATCGAAGGCGATGAAGAATCGTCACAGGAAAGTCAAAATTGCCCTTTGTGTAGTAACGATCACTGAAACCAGTAGGCTTGATAGTGCGCAAGAACCGCCCTGATTTTATCAGTCAAGAATCACTAGGTTTCTCATGCCACCTGCCAATTCGAAAGCAAATCAGGGATTCAACAAGATGACTAATGATCAGACATTCATGCCCATCGAACAGGCGCTTGAACACTTCAAGAAGAATGAGTTTCTCATTGTGATGGATGATGAGGATCGTGAGAATGAAGGTGACTTGATCTGTTCCGCTGCGGGAATCACAACGGAGCAAATGGCCTTTTTGGTACGCCACTCCTCTGGGTACGTTTGCGCTCCCATGAGCAATGAAGTGGCAGACAGGTTGGACTTGCCCCTTTTAAGAACTGGCATGAAATACACTTCTAACGCTGACGACAGGCACGGAACGGCCTACACGATTACAGTAGATGTAGCCGAGGGAACTTCGACAGGTATTTCTGCGCATGATAGGGCTCTGACATGTCTTCAATTGGCAAAAGGGCACTCACAATCGACTGATTTCCTCAAACCGGGTCATGTATGTCCACTAAGAGCAGCTGACGGTGGTGTGTTGGTAAGACCTGGCCACACCGAAGCTGCTGTCGAATTAAACAAACTAAGTGGACTACCACCGGTAGGTGTCATTTGTGAGCTCGTGAATGACCATGACGGCTCCATGATGAGATTGCCCGACTGTCAGCAGTTTGGGAAAACTTTCGGAATCCCACTGATCACCATTGAACAACTGATCAAGTTTGTGAAAGAAAGACAGTAGTATGACAAGGTGATACAAACATGAGCGTTAAATACGATACAAAACTAGTCTTAGTTAGTCTATCCTTCTATTTTTTGACCTTTGGCTCCTGTTTCGGTTTAACGGGTATCAGGCGCTGTTTCTGGCCCCACAACAGCTTATGTGGTTTCATAAAACTGTCAAGTGTCGCATCATCCACCAGGGCCCTACGTTCTTGGAAGGCCTTCACAAACTCTTGCAAAACGCCAATACACTCCTTCTTCATCTCACCGGAAAGTAACTCGCCTGATCGGTATTCCCTGGCAAGACGTTCGAGCAATTGGTCGTCATCTTTGAAGAAGGACAAATACTGGTAAGCAACATCGACATCTGGGTTACCACCGAGCTCTCTATGTTGTTCAATGGAAACTTGACCTCCACTGAAGGCATATTTGTTGATCTTCTTTTGAATTTGCTTGGGCGTGTCTGTCATAAAGATGGCACTGGTGTCATCAGAAGCGGACATTTTGGTGGTAGAACCTTGCAATGCCGGAAAAAACTTGGAGTGCAGCAGAGCGGGTTTGCTATATTTGAGCTTCTCAGCTACGTCTCTGCACACTCTAAAATAAGGATCTTGGTCAATTGCGCAGGGAATTAAGCAGGGCGTTTTAGCTGGCATACCTAGTACCTCAGGGAAAGAGCTCGGGAAAGCAGAAGCAATTTGAATTGATGCGAAATGGAACTTACCAATACAGTCAGAGTCATTAAAACCAAAGACAGCCTTCGCAGTAGAGCCAGTGATCTGTCTGGAAACGCGCACTACAGTCTCGTAAAAGCCACCGCCCATGTACTCCAAATCCGAGAAGATAAAGGTGTTGGCAGGATTGAATCCCACAGCGATCAGATCTTTACAGTTTTCGCGAGCATATTTCTTTACGTCCTCGATCGTCAACTTTTGTTTAAATAGAAATTTCTCATCATCAGTCATCTCAATAACCAATGGTACATCAAAAACGTCTTGCAGCCATTTCGTGAACACGAAAGGAATCATATGGCCCAGATGTACCGAATCACTTGAGGGACCTCTCCCAGTATAAAGAAAAAAAGGTTTGCCTTGCTCGTAGAGATCCAAGATCCTCGAGAAGTCACGCTCGCTGAAGAATAATCCCTTACGCAAGTAATGATGTGGTTTATGACCGGTGACGCTCTCGAACCTTTGCAGTATCTCATTTGAGATCGACCTGGTACCAAATTGCTTGATGAGCTTCTCGTAGTCGATCACCTGGGCCACACCCTGATCATCAACACCACCCTCTACATCCCAAGGAGTGACGACTTGCTCTTTCTTAGAGTCCTCAACTTGTATACTGTTTACCTGTTCAGCAACCTGGCTGATTTCAGACTGGCTCATACTGTACGTTCTTCAATCCAATCGTTAGACGCCTATTGCTACTGCTGAAATGCCGGATGTTCAACTGGAGTGCCTTCATAAAAATTTTCAGGCGTAATTGTATTTTTTGAAATTTCTTATGAGATGAGTACAGAATAAACGTTGTAAAAAAATAAAGACGAAAAAATACTCTTAAGAAACACATAGTTCACGCTCGGCAGCTATTTCGAAGGTTTAAGACTTGGCTCAACATCTGAGAGGCCATTTATATTATTTTTACGATTTACACGTGATTTGTTGATACTTTGTAGCTGTCAGGCCTGAGACAAGCACTACAACTGTTGTCAAAGAGCTAAGAGAAGGCTATTATTATCTACGTATCCCGGCAAAATGAACCGAATCCTTGGTTATGGTAGTAAGAAATCTCATGAGCAGATGTTGCAGGAGTCTGGCAGGGCGATGGACCAAGCTCAGCAGGGGCTGCAGCAAAGAGTATCGAATCTTGACACTCAGATATCGCAGCTAAATTTCCAACTACAAACAATTCAAAAAAAAATCTCAGTCTCAAGGTCTGCTGCTGGTCAGAGACCACTGAGGCAGCAGGCGTTGAAGCTATTAAACAAGAGAAAACAACTGGAGCAGATGAGAGACCAGCTGGATGCTCAATCTTGGTCCATGACTCAAGCACAAATGACTAGCGACAATTTGAAAAACACCATGGTAACAGTCAATGCTCTTAAAACAACAAACAAGGCCCTCAAAGCCCAGTATGGTAAGATTAATGTGGACAAGTTACAGGATATGCAGGACGAGATGGCTGATCTGATTGAACAAGGTGATGAGCTACAACAAGTGCTGGCATCTAACTCCTTGGAAGGTGGGATTGAAGATATCGACGAGGACGAATTAGATGCAGAGTTAGATGCGCTTGCTGACGAGGATCTGACCACTGGTGTTGAAGGTTCAGGCCTAGAAGTTCCATCCTACTTGTCGGGAACGGCACCCCAGTTTGTAGATGAAGAGCCGGTCGCTGAGATTGATAAGGCTCTAGAAAGCGCTCAGTAATGTCTTTCAATTATCAATATATATTAAGGGATCAGGCCAATTTCTTGATGGCCATGAAATAATTGCCGATGTCTGCACAGTCATGCTCGATCCAGCCGTTAAATGGGAAATACATGACTCCTCTAGTATCTAAGATATGATGTGTGAGAGGTTCGTTTTTTTGGAACCAATCCTTAACCTCTGAGGACTTAATGTATTTGCTCAAATGGTGAGTACCAAGTGGCACGATTTTGAGGACGTGTTCTCCCATAAAAATTGTGGTGAACCAAGACACCAAATCCCTGTTAATCGTACTCAAGAACAAGATTCCTTCAGGTTTCAGTCTCATCCAGGCGTGTCTAAGAATTTCTGACGGAACGTCGACATGTTCCAGCATCTCAAAGCAGGTGACCAGGTCGTAGCTACCTTCGACTTCCTCTAACGGTTGCAATCTGTAGTCTAACTTCCCTCTTAATGCTGGATCTTTTTGGGCGTGAACTTTAGCCACATCAATCACTTCCGGTGTTAGATCTATACCAGTAACATGCCTTGTATTGGGCAACCTAGCCAAACATTCGGCTAAAATTCCACCACCACAACCAATATCTAACACGTCATACTTGATGTCATGCATTTCGGCACTAATCTCTCTATCCAAATCCTCTTTAATGCTTTGGGAGATCTGCCGGGGAAAGAAGTTCTCATAATTGAAACCTGGTATATACGTGTCTGGCCCTTTAATTTTGATGCTTTGCCTAATGACACGCTGTATAAAATCAACTCTGCTGTTGTTCATCAAATGCAGAATCCTCTGTGAACCATTTATATCCCACCATGTTGGTGCCAATTCTTGGAAGTGACCTATCTCGTCACTAGAAGCCGAAGTTGACTTGAACCTTAACCTCCTATTACAATTACAGCTCACTGTGAGGATAGACCTGCTCAAACCCTTCCGTGCAATCATCATGAGAGCCTTTGGGAAGTTTGTTGAACAAGGGTGGGAAGGTAGGTTTCTTGGCTTTTACGCTTTTTCAAGCGAAAAACAACTGCTATTTGAGCTAGCCTGCAAAACATTGCAAATCACAGAAACGAGGCAAACGGCGGCCACTCAGAGCTGAACGAAAACTGCTGAAGAAATATGAGTGATGATGATCTGGATTTACGTGAGGACGAGTTCCTTATGTCTACGAGGCAACGACGTGCCAACGCTGGCAACAAGATGAGAAAACTGCTGGAGCAGGAACTTGAAGACATACAGTCGCGAACTGAACAATTAGAGGAAGACGAAGTAGATTTGTTGTTCCGGGAGGATGATGATGATGAAGAGTTTGAAGCGGAAGCTAGCAGTGATACCGAAGTTGCTAAAAGGTCGCATAACGTTGATAGCGAGGCCAACGGCGAGGCTGACGAAATGTTTAGTGAATCAGAAGAGGAGTCTGGGGACCAGAATGAAGATAATGAAGAAGGTGAGAAAGACCTACAGAGGCAGGAGCAATTACAACGTAAAAAACGGAACAAGCGGAAGACGCCAGCTGTAATAAAAAGGAAACGCATCAATCCAGAGGATAACGTGGCGAAGAAAGAGCAAGAGGCTAGAAAAAGAGCGCACTACGAGCAAATCAAAGCTGAGAATCTCCTGATATCGAATAGACGTACCTCCCAAAGGTCCTCGGTGGTAGCAAACAAGATGAAGGTGTATGAAAAATTGTCCCAGGCCGAAAAGAAGAGGAAGTTAATACAAGATAGGATCAGAAAACATAAAGAGGCGCAGAGAGAGGAAATACTGACCCAAGAAGATCGTATACAAATTGCTCTGGAGACTGAGAAGTTCAATATTCTAAGTTTGGACAAATATAAAGAGCAAGAGGTTTCAAAAAAACAATCCAGAATTGCTTTACAACAGCGTCAAAAATTGAAATTCACACCCGGTGAAACTGTCATACGGCAGTTAAGTTGTTCATGGACTATAACTCCTCTTATGGAGCTAGAAGACGCGGAATATTGGGCAGAACAAATAAAAAGAAGAGAGAAGAAAAAAAAAAAGTACACCAGACGACCATATAAAAAGCACAATCAAGATGTCAAGAACGATAATAAAGAAGTCAAAGTGAAAGAGGAACTGGCGGAAAAAATACAAACCGTCGCGGAGTCGACGGAAGAGTCTTCTTCGAATGTGGAAATCAATGGGGTACAGAAATCTGTGCTGGGCACAGATAGCGATAAGAAAGTTGAAACTCCCCCCCCAGAGAACATTGAAATGCAAAAGGCTAATGACGAAGAGATCACGGTTGACAACAGACAGTCGGAAAGTAATGTCGCACCTATTGAGTTCGATTCTGAGCCTCCGAAGGACAAAGATAATTTAACAAAACCACAGATTTCCGGGGAGGAATTGCCTGTGAAGGCAAAGCAAACCACCAGCTCACACAAAGAACTTGAGTTTCCAGACAAGTATATTCAAGACGACTTCACTTTATCTCATCCATCCAAAAAACGAACCAGTACCCCACAGCCTTCTAATAAAGAAAAAGAAGCAAATACTGTTTCTCCTTCCACTCCTAAGCAAGTTACCTTTGCCGATCAGCCACAGGTGACACTGATAGATTTTGGCAACAGGCCATCAGATGATCCACCGACGACAGCAGCGACACATGAAACAGATCAACAAGGTACTCCGGATCTAATTGAGGATTTAGGTAGCGAGGAGGAGCAGATATATCAAGGACCAGAACAATTGGTGGGCAAAAATTTTGTCACTCTTTACTCTTTCCCAACAGAAACCTACCGTAATGATATTCACGAGGAACTTTTTGGGGTAAACTGGGAAAATGGGTTAAGCCACAGATCTTCTGATGTTGAGACTATTTGTAAGCTAACAATGCCCGAGGTGAAAAGTGACCATACCGAGACTACTTCGCTAACTCCCAACTTGTCTTTTTTGAACAACTTCCCGGCATTCGGAGAATATGACAAAAAAGTTATTCATGATAATGATGCAACGGTGAACAAAGAATTTGAAATCGATATCAAAACTTTACCTCCTACCGGCGTTTTTCTTCCAAGTGGCTCGAGGAAGAAATGCTTAATATCTAGCAAGGAATGCCAATATTTTGACCCGAAAAATGGCGTGCCCTACTCGGACGTGGAAACCTATAAGACGATACAAGAATTGCAAAATCCCATCGGAACAGGTTCAGAGGAAGAGCCACAGCCTCATTTTCAATGGTTTGGCTTTGGTAATGGTGGAATTTATTTGGATATTTCTCAAACCCCAGCGAAGGGCGTACCAGACGATTTCTAAAATACTGGTAGTCTTAAAAGCTTACTTAATCTATTAGCATTATTTAAACTCCAGGTTGTTATCCCTCTCCTGGCGGATGAGTTAAGACCATATTTTCTTTGCAGTAAATCGTACTTTTGACTACTAGTTGATGGACAATACAAAGTACGTCTTCGTAGGTCTCTATTATAATAATCCCAAAAATGTTTGTTCATCCTTAATGGCTTGTCCAGAGTCTGCAATTCTGGATAATTTTTTAAGTTGCCGACATTATTCAAAAAAAGTAAATTTCTTGCACGAGTCATCCCAACATATAGCAAATTTCTAGTCATTGGCATGTTAGACATACCACCCATCAAAAAAACGATTGGAAACTCCAAACCTTTTGAACTATGAATCGTAGAAAGATTCACAGCTCCTAATTCCTTTGATTCAAAAGCTCGATCACGGTGATGGAGAATTATGCCCTGTTCTGAATAACTATCAAGAAACCAATCAGAAAGTGAAACCCCGTTCGGTTTGTTTTGAGCACATAGTTTCATTACTTTGAGCATATCTCCGAAATGGGATTTAAATTCATATATCTCGCGATGCCCTTTTAAAATCATCGGTGCAAATTCTAACTGCCACGCTATCTCGCTGAGTTTTGTTAGCAAACGCAAAGGGTCCTCTATACTCAAAAAGCCATCATCCTCAACCAGTTGTAATAATACTTTGGAGTAATTTTCTATTTTCTTCCTGTTTGTTACAGATGAAGGCCATTGATTTTTAGGTGTTTGATCAATGTAATTCCACAAAGAGATATTTTTCTGATTGCATACATTGTAAAGGCTTTGTATGGCTTGGTTCCCCACACCCTTTATAGCACCTAAAGTAACTAGTACGCTGAAATCACTTTTTCTTGAGTATAACGAGTTAACATTGGCGTTAGCCTCACGGTGAACAAGCACAATTGCTTTCAAAAGGTCTATCAAAAGTTGCAATCTTACATCTGACATCCAGTCTGGTTGGGCAGTCAACTTTTGAAATGCAATGCCGTATAATCGTAAATGATCAGCTATAAGTTGCACATGGGCATTTGTTTTGGTCAAAATCGCGATATCAGAGAGTTTCGCGCCACAACAGACTAGCTCACACAGTTGATCAGTGAGAAATTCCAAATTATCAACTGGGTCGTCAATATCATTGTACACTGGGTAAACTCCTGAAAAATCCTTCAAAACAAGTTTTTTATTTTTCAGCTCTTTGTAATCCACCTTATGACTCATTACTTTGCCTGCAACGGACATTATTTCTGGAGTGCACCGAAAGTTATCAAAGAGATGCTTCACCATTAAATTTTGGCCTGTATGTATGTCGTCCAATTTATTAATGACTTTTTTATTATCACCCAAAAAATCATATATGCTTTGATTTGGATCACCAAATAAGATCACTTGTTTGTCGATTAAGACTTCCTTCAACAAGGGAAGTAATGAAGGAAATAGATCCTGAAATTCATCTATCAACACAACTTTGATTTTACTTTTTAAGTCAAAAGTGAAACACGGCTTTTGCCCTAGAGCATATTCTGAAGGCTCTTTCAAGTAGTCAGAAGCACGAATGATTACATCTTCATTGGTGAAAACCTGGCAATTGTGCATGATTGAAATAAGTCTTTCCATGACCTCATTTTTTTTACCATCTCCTAGCTTATATTCTTTTAACATTCTTTGGAATTCTCTGGTAGTCATTAACCTAGAAGGGCGGCCCTTCCCAAGATCCTCGGAGAATAGTTTGACCAACCCTCTCCAGCCATTTTCTTCAATTATACTGACTAAACCCTCGTTTTCGGCTACAGTTCTATTAGCCAATGCATGGATTGTATTCACATGTATTTGATTCACAATGCTTTCCAACTGTTCTTGAGTATAGCGATTTTCCGAATTCGATGTCTCAAATACTTCCAGGAGGTTGTCAATGATATTATCCACTGCCTTGTTGGTCAAGGAGAGAACTAATATTTCATCTGGTCGCACCTGTTGAACCTCGACTAAATGACGAACCTTCTGCAAAAGCGTGATTGTCTTCCCAGAACCTGGCCCCGCTATTACTTTCAACGTATTTGCTGGTCTGTACGGAAATTTTACCACTTCCAACTGAGAGTCGGTGAGTTCTATCTGCATTAAAATTTCAATGGCTATACGACATGTTCAAAGCCATCAATCGTGGATGTTTTATAAAGCATATCCAATTATAAAGTTTAAAAAGTTCAAGTGTTCCTTCGGGAAGGATTAAAATTATCTTAAGCGTTACCATGTGACCTGCTTAGTGCTCCTACCAATGCCTTGAAATGATCCTCAGTTTCTTTCACTACCAAAGGTATCTCTCGACCTTGAAGAGAGAAGTGCTGGTGCTCTAAAGTATTGTAAAGATACATGTAGTTTGTCGCTAGCATGCGGTCCGGAGAAGTCGTCTTTTTGCTACATTTCGTCATCACGGTTTCGAAATCATTTCTTATTCTGAAAATAGAATTGTAAAGAGGTTCTGACCTTTCGTCAATGGGGGCCTCGTGGGTACCTGCTAGTGTCAATAGACTAGTAAGAAACTTGGAAAACTGAATAGTTAAGTCCAAAGGTGTGGTGAGAAGGTCTCGCTGCGGGGTCCCACCCAAAGAACGACTCGCAATTGTAGATACCTTGTGCAAACTTTCACACTGGAAATCCACAAGCTGTTGAAACTTGGGCCACAGTAACATCAAAATGCCATTCAAGTATTCACCCATAACAACCGTTCCACGTTTTTGAGATTCAAACTGCAGCTGTTGGGAGATACGAATGCACATAAGAATACCAAATATGTCGTAAGTTGATTGTATCAATTGCCTGACATATTCCGTCGATCTTGCAAAAGTCTGGTAAAAAAGTTGTTCCAACATACCTCGAAGCTCATCTTCGTTACTGCCAATCTTGAAGAAGCCCTTTAGAAATTGCAATTCTACACTGCAATTATCCAATAGTGCAAGATTCAAATTTTTGAAGCCAATCTCGATGTAATTAGCCATGGTATTATTTTCTGCTATTTGAGATACCATCACTGTATTGTCCTCCTGAGTCAAGATAGAAAGCCGTTTAGCAACTTGAAAATAATCTTGAATGGATTCCACTGTAACGGGTCCCCCGCCTTTGACATACGCATGCTGGAAATATGTCGAAAACATTGAGTTAGCGGGTTTAGAAGAATGTGCCATTGCAACACTGTTATATAGGGAGTATTGGGAATCGATGTTTTTGAAGTGCAAAATGGTAAGAGACCTGATGTACCGGGCAAAATATTCTTTATAATACCACCGCATAGTGTACGCATACGCCTGCCTTAATTCTAGAGCTAACGAATAGTTATTTTCCACAATGAACGAAAAGATTTCTTTAGCTTGCAGTAACTTTTCTTGGATGCATTGAGATGCCGTGGGCTGCTGCCCTCTCAACTTTTTTATGGAACGTACAATAAACTTTCTAGATCTTTCCAAAATCACAGTCTGGAGGTATTGAAGAACTTCGCAAAGGAGATTGAAATCTTTTGGTACTGCATTGTCAGAACCCTTGTATTTCGCATAAATCTCCTGTTTGTCCCTAACGAAGGCAATGTTTTCCTGCCAGGCGGCATTTATTTTGCCATGAATGATATTCTTAATTACACTGGGGGGAATCATAAGATCATTGACTAACGGACTCACTTTGGACAGCTTAGTGGAATTGTATTCTAACATATTCTTCAGTTCCGATGATTTGTTCCTTATATACCCCAACTCATTAGTGAACTCCGCCAATTGAGTATTGAATTGCTCCATGTAGTCTCTTAAAGGTGGCACGGTAGTTTTTAAAGTTGATTGGATCCTGGTCTGCCTCTCCTGAAGTTGCTGCAGCTCATTCCAAAGATTATTGTTGATTTGAAGTTTTGAATCTTTACAGTCATCAAGATAGAGCTGCAGGTGATTTAATTCATTGGGAGATTCTGGAGAGTATAAATTGGTCTCCTCAACTTGTAGAATGTTGCTCAATACCTCCATCCTTCCCGCGGCCGTTGTTTGTGAAATGGTTCAATTGCTGAGGACACATTCGTTCTTAAGCGTAAATCATCGGCAATGAAAAACAAATCAATAGCACGAGAAATAAAAGTGTAATATACTATACAGAACTTTGCGAAAGTACTACAAGGGAAGGTTATTTAAGTTGCTGAATTTTTGCCAGCAGGCATGCTAATTGTAAATACGTACCGACGCCTTCCAAAATTCTCATATGAGTTATACCTATTTCTTTGATCATCTCCAGTCTCTTACTCTCTTTTAATTGATACAGCGTTTTGGTAACGCGAAAGCAAGTAGTGACGATATCCACGGACGAATAGCCTTTGTCCCATAGTTCATTTTGGAAGATAGCTATAGATTCATCGAGAGTGGGTGCCAAAAGCATTTTTTTGACAACCAATGGATGAGGCGAATCAACAATTTTAAAAACATTCTCACCATTTACCAGACCATGACCCGCTACCGTGCTTTGTAAATTATTAACTGCCTGTCTCATATCACCTTCTGCCGTGAAAATGAGGGCTTCCAAACCATCATTCGTATATTGAACGTTTTCTTCCTTGATAATGTCTAACAGTCTTTTCAAGACCTGTTCATCAGATAGTTTGGAGTATCTAAGGATTGCGCACCTACTTTGTAAAGGTTCAATAATCTTATTGGATTGATTACAGGCAAAGGCGAATCTCGTCGTGTTCGAATAAAGTTCCATTGTCCTTCTCAACGCCTGTTGGGCGCCCGAGGTCATAGAGTCTGCTTCATCTAAAATAATAATCTTGTGCTTACCAGGTGGCAAATGACATTTCTTTTGAGCAAATTGTTTGATCTGATTTCTTACCACATCGATCCCTCTGTCGTCAGAAGCGTTCAATTCTAAGACGGCTTGAGAATATGAATCACCCAAAAGCGCATGTGCCAGGCAGTGGATTGAGGTTGTTTTTCCTATACCAGGCAGTCCTGATATGATAAGATGTGGCATATTTCCATCCTTGGCGATCTGCTCCAATCTTTTAATAGTTTCCTCATTACCCACTGTATCCTTTAGTTCCTTGGGACGGTACTTTTCAACCCAAGGTAAATCCAATGTCAATGGAGGTTTGGACATTGTTTAAAAGTGCTAGTAGCAATTGTAATCGACCTAAAGTGGTCTCATCATCTTGGAGTACAATTTCATTAAAATGATTGAAGAACAGCATCTGAAAATCAGGATACGATCACGTGATAATTCTCTTTTGAAGAGGTTTCGCACTCACTTTCTGGAATCTGAGGTTTCAAGTGCACACCTAGCTTAACGAGTAATCAGGATCCTGATGTTACCCCGTTAAGTATGCCCGGTAGTTTCCCATTAGCTTACAAACGAGTGCCATAGAGTGACTTAAAAGAAGGCATGAATTGAAGCATTTAGACGGATTTTATGGTAGAATAATGCAGCAAAAGTTGCCAGAGGTAAGTTTTTCTCATGTAAATATATATCAGATCGCTTTAATGCCATTAATACGTATTTTTTTCTTATTGTACGTATGCGCGTATATATGCGCATGAGTAGATTTGTTATTGTGATGATGATAATTATATCTGTCATTATTATTATTATTATTGTTATACTGTAGCACTTATTTGTCAATTAAGTGCAAGGTGCTTCAAAACAGAAAAGACTTCGGAGTCTAGCGGAAGTTCTAGCTTATGGTACATGAAATTAGTGTGACGCTTATTCTGATCTCAGCACAGCATGTCTGGGTGAATTGAAAAATTTCAAGCGATGAGCTAAGGACAATACGATATCAACAAGAACCAAGGCATATCAATCCCGCACTATTGAACCCACAGTATCTGGGTTTGTCATCTCAAACTTGATTTGAAATGTCCCAAAATGATGTGAGGAAAAAAATAACCGTGCTTCCGCCAGTGCCAGAAGGCATGTCGAAGAGTCAATGGAAAAAAGTATGGAAGAAACAGAAATATGCCGATATGAAGGATGAATACTCTTTAATTCGGAAAGAGAAACGTAAAAAGGCAAGGGAGAATAGAAGAGCCAAAATTCAGGAGTACATAGATAGAGGTGAAGAGGTTCCAGAAGAGTTCAAACGTCAGCCTCGCGAGAATCCAAATCAGATAGACTCGGGCATCAACATCATATTGGATTGCGCGTTTGATGACCTCATGAACGATAAGGAAATTGTCAGCATGTCGAACCAGATCACGAGAGCCTACTCTAGCAATAAACGTGAAAATCATTTCGCACATGTAACAGTAACTTCCTTCAATAAAAGATTGAAAGTTAGATTTGACGAAGGTCTCAAGGGGTGCCACTACGAGCAATGGAAAAATTTCGATTTCCAAGAAGATGACAAGCTAATTGCGGGTGGCGAAGTAGATAAATCTAAGCTTGTTTATTTGACGGCAGATACTGACGATAAGCTGGACTCGTTAGAACCAGGCATGACTTATATCGTCGGTGGCATTGTGGATAAGAACAGGCATAAATTGCTGTGTTACAATAAAGCCAAAGAAATGGGTATTACCTCTAAGCGTTTACCTATCGGTGAGTATATCAACATTTCAGGACGCAAAGTTTTGACTACGACACATGTAATCCAGTTGATGCTCAAATATTTTGATAACCATGACTGGAAAGAAGCATTGGAGTACGTTCTTCCGCCAAGAAAATTAGGACAAGAACTATCAGATCCGGAGGACGAGGAAAACGATGACGGAGAGAAGTGAAATCAACAGCATTGCAGAGCACATTTATTTATGTATTATAGTATTATTTATAACGCCAAGATAATTTTCGGCAAGCGAAGTCGGGTAAAAAAAGTGATTCCAGAACTTTGACATGGAAGAAGAAAAAAAAAAAAAAAATTTCACCGTTCACTACTATGTGCCATAAACTACCACGGTGGAGTTTCCTCTTAACATATTTCAAGCTTTGATAGACTTCATTCCAGTCATTTGGCTACCTTTCACTGCTTTTACCTGTCATTGAATTTTCGAGCACTAGAGATGCAGTTGGTGCCTATAGAATGGAGCGCTCAAAATATCAGTGGGATTTCCGGTTCCATTTCAATTGCCTGTTGGGTGATTGTATTTGTACCGCAGATTTATGAGAACTTTCACAGAAAATCCGCCGAGGGTCTCTCTTTGATGTTCGTGATTCTGTGGCTTGCCGGAGATGTTTTCAACTTAGTGGGCGCAATGCTACAAGGTTTGCTTCCTACCATGATTCTTTTGGCAGCATACTATACTTTAGCAGACATCATCCTACTAGTTCAATGTTTGTGGTACGGTAAGGAAGAAAAAGTGGATCCAGTACATCTATCACCTGCGAATCCAATAAACGAAAGCGTCCTGCAAGACGTCTTCAATGAAGAACAGCCGTTGTTGCCACACGCAAACCGCGGAAGACAGGAAGATGTGAATGCTGATGATTTTCAGCCATTAGGTGTGTTTATGGAAGCGGGAAGCAGCTCAAAAAGGTATTTTAACGACACTGTGATTGTAAGCGCAGTGGTATTGGGCGGCTTTTTGTCTTGGTACATATCCTACTGCAACAGCCCTAAGCAATCGGAACCTTACGACCCTGATCTATCGATGAATTGGTTGGCGCAACTGTTTGGTTATTTGAGTGCAGTCTTGTACTTGGGGTCTCGTGTTCCCCAAATTTTGTTGAACTTCAAAAGAAAGTCCTGCGAAGGGATCTCGTTTCTATTCTTCCTGTTTGCGTGCTTAGGTAACACAGCATTCATTCTTTCCGTCGTGGTGGTTTCTTGGGATCCTAACTATCTCATGGTGAATGCGTCCTGGTTGGTCGGCAGTTCTGGAACCTTGTTTATGGATTTCATCATTTTTATCCAGTTTTTCGCTTATGGCAAAGGGTCTCCCTCTTACGTGGAAAACTCGGTTTGATTCCATTTTGTACTGGACCTTAAGCTAGCGGTAGGATCCAAGTTCAAGCGTTGTCGCACCGCTTGTGTTCAATAAATGCGTCATATCTTCGTTTCTTTTTGCGCGCCAGCCGCGACAGTAGTACAGTTTAAGGCGAGGGCGACACAAAATAATTATAGTATTCGGGAAATAAAAATAACAGAATAATTTAGACTAAAGTAGCAAGGAGTACATTTATTGTGAGAGTATTTGGGTTGAGGTCGATAATTGATTTGTTTTACTTCATTTCAAAGCAACGAATCAAGCAATGCCATTGCTAAACGCCGATTACGTAGGTTACTCAGATACTCCATCTGAAGTGCATGGATTGCAAACACCTGAGACTTCGTTCCACGACCAACGACGCGGAACCAACCTAGACAATTACTCTGTGCGCGACGATGATGAAGAGCAAACTAGTTCAGATGATGAGGATGGCGAGCAAGAGCGGCATGAAAGTTCTTCTTTGAAAAGTTGGTTTTTTAAACCCAAAAGTAGGAGTGACTTAAGCACTCCTACGAAACAGGCCGATAAGAATGAATCCAATATATCAACAGAATCTGCTGTTGCTCAAGGTACACCATGTAATTCAAGAACTGGATCTCCATTTAGAAAAAGTCTTCGTTCGTTTTTTAAACGGGAGGGCAGCAAGGATGCAGATACGACTAGACCCAAATCTATAGGTAGTAAAGATGAGCGTGAGGAGGATTGTCAACAACAACAACAACAACAACAACAACAACAACAACAACAACAACAACAACAACAACCTGGTGCTCCTGCTCATAGGTTTTGGAGGTCGTGGAGAGGTCATCATCGATATCAAGACGATATCGCTAATGCTGAGCAGAACAACGTGGAGACTTTACGTGTCGCACAGGATGAAGATAGTGATATATTGACAGATGAGCAAAAGCGCGAAAGAAACATGGAAAAATTGACTCAGCAATTGATGGACTTTCCGTCTTCGGATGAGGAAGAGAAAATGGTCAAAGCCGTTCAAAGTCGTCGATTCAGCAAGACTCAAGAAGTACGGCTAATAAATGAAGGAGACAAAGAAGATGAAGGCAGCGATTATGGGAGCAGCGAAAGCAGCACTTCTAGCTCGATCGAAAGGGCCAAAGAGATGAAAGAAAGGGTCAGTTCCGTATTTTCACCCTCTGCTGAAGATAACTCTCCCAAAACCCATGAAATCTCACCGCTGACTCCAGTAGAGGATGTAATGGACAACCCCTATAAATATGTTTTCGGGCCTCCAAAACCTCATACTAGCGCACCCATTGCTTACGACTGCAGCTGGATTGATAAGAACTCTGTCGCTTACGATAACTTTGACCGAACATTAAAAATGCTAACTAGCAGCTCCCAATGTATGTCGTCATTGAATGGGTCTTTGTTCACTGTTTCTGAATTGAGCAACGATTTTTTGCAATTAGTTCAGAGTAATGTGGAGAAATGTGAAAAGGTTTCCCGAGAGAAAGCATCTGCGGAAGATACTCTCAAAACCATTCAGGACTCTTTACATAGCATGGAAAGGGATGCTAAGAAGAAAGATGAACTACATTCTAAATTAGCGATGGAACTAGAGGCATTGAAGGGAAAGTATACTCAACTACAGACAGAATTCGAGAGCTTGTCAGAAGAGGCTGAAATTTTAACGGATGAACTTGCTCACTCCAAAAAGAATATTTTTACGGCGAAGGATCATGAAAGAACATCGATTGAGAAGGCACACAATGAAAACAATGCATTAAGGGAAGAATTGGAACAAGCGAAAAAAAACTTGCAGTCATCTTTGAAAGATAAGGAAGCTATCCATGCTGATTATTCTTCAATGAAAGCTACGCAGAATGCTCTCGAAGCGGAAGTGAACAACTTTAAGACACAAAAAGAAGCCTTACTTTCCGAGCTTGAACCACTCAAGGATGAAAATAAGTCTCTCAGGTCTAAACACAGTTTTGCTCAGAAAGAGTCCGAATTATTAAAGATCGAATGCGAATCCCTGCGGAAGAATCAAGAGTCGACCGAAGTCAAGTTCAATTCTATGCAAGCTGACCATGATACTTTAAAGTCTAAACATGAAGCGATACAGATTAAGTTTGACTCTGTACAAAACGATTATAAAACCGTAATTTTTGACAACGAGATACTACAAGAGAAGAATAATATATTGACCACAAGGTTGAGTGACTTAGTGGCATCCATGAGCAAAGGAGAAAGCGGCGAAAGAGAAATGAGGAACAATTTGGAGGTTTCGGGAAACAAGCTACGCCGCTACGAAAACATTATGGAGTTATTGAAGATTGGTAATTTAAAAATACAGGAGAATTTCCGTGCAGAAAGAAACAAAGTGCTGGATTTGAGAAGGTCTAATAAAATACTACGGAAGCAGATCCAGCTTACAGAATGCTATCGCTCGCAATCCTTGCAATTTATGTCTCATTTAATGCTTTACTACAGGGGCATTGTGACTGACGAAACATTGGCAACTTTCAATTTTCACTTGAAAGCTATCAGTGACTTTGGTTT
Source organism: Zygosaccharomyces bisporus (assembly GCA_003707595.2). Taxonomy (NCBI): domain Eukaryota; kingdom Fungi; phylum Ascomycota; class Saccharomycetes; order Saccharomycetales; family Saccharomycetaceae; genus Zygosaccharomyces; species Zygosaccharomyces bisporus. The sequence goes on from PPKA02000028.1 coordinate 88,583, forward strand.
TGTAACTGACACAGAGTGGGCAAGTGCAGAAGCTGAAACTAAAATGAGGAAGTGCGAGTCTGCCATCATCAAGTTTTATAGTGAGATTGCTAAGGAATCATTCTTGGACCAGATTATCACGAAGCACATTTCCTATATGCGCTCCAATAACTTTTTAAGCAGCCAGCTTTCTTGCCTCAGAAAACAAATTTCTGACTATGAAGATTATGTTCAACGCTTGTTGCAAGAGCAGGAAGCTTGCAAGAAGTTACAAGAAAAGGATCATAAAAAGCTTTGTATTTTGAAGGCTAAAACTTCGGAGCTCAAAGTGACGAATTCCGAAAATATCAGCTAGAATTTTAATTTGCTTCATTTATAGTTTTCTTTATTTATTAGTTCCACTAAGTTGAAAGCATTTGCGAATTTTTGTAACTTTATTGCTGCGGCCGTAGTTCGTACTTTATCGTAACTCCTGCATGTTTACTTCAAAAGCTCAATCATGTATATATCGACTGAATGGCAAGAGTGAAAATGGTTAAATGATCGCTTGCGGGCATTGTTTTGTTCTTACATTGATAGTATGTTTTATTCTCATCACGCCTTATTATGCTTACGCGAACGCGTCGGTGTCACATTGGGCATGAGATGTTTGTAATAAAACCGGCAATTTTCAGGCGTATATTCTGCCAAAGCTGTTAAAGCCCAATACCAGTTGCAACGAGCTTAGATCGCAGTCGAAACCCTGGTCACTGCATCATGTCGTCTGCTAGGCCAGAGTTAAAGTTTTCAGATGTTTCTGAGGAACGCAGATTTTACAACAGATATCTAGACCTTCCCGAAAAGCCATCGACAACTTTGCGTGCCATCGATAAAGGAGAATACTATACTATTATAGGAAGCGATGCCATCTTTGTTGCCGACAGCATTTATCATACGCAGTCAGTGTTGAAAGATTGCAAAATAGAAACATCAGTGGCCAAGCGCACCAAGGAACCTTTAAAGTATGTCACGGTGCTACCTCAAGTGTTCAGTACATTGCTAAAAACATGCCTTTTGGATCTTGGATATAAAGTGGAGATTTATGACAAAACATGCAGCTTGTCGAAGAGCGCTTCACCTGGTAATATTGAGCAGGTACAAGACTTGATGAACGTTGCAATGGATTCTTCAATTGTAATTGCCGCCTTGAAGCTCCAATTTAACACCCAAGAAGGCCACTGCGTTATTGGAGTTTCATTTATAGACACTAGCAACTATAAAGTGGGCATGTTGGACATTATTGACAATGAAGTATATTCTAATTTGGAGAGTTTTTTGATACAGTTGGGTGTCAGAGAGTGTTTGTTACCTGACGTGGGTAAGTCTGAAAACATTAGTGCGGAGCTCAAGAAAATCATGGGAGTTGTAGATCGCTGCGCCTGTGTCCCTACGCTAATCAAGCCTTCGGAGTTTTCAGGTAAGGATGTAGAGCTTGATTTGGCTAACTTGGTCGGAAATGAATTATCTCTCTCATTACCTCGTTATTCCAAGTCAGCGTTGAGCTCTTGTGGCGCCCTCCTCGGTTATTTACAACTGTTGAACGAGTCAGATCAAGTGGGAAAGTATGAACTCGTTCAACATTCTTTACAAGAGTTTATGAAATTGGATGCCTCTGCCATAAAAGCACTTAATTTGTTCCCAGCAGTGTCTACCCAGCCTTTTGGATCCGGTTTAGGTATGCCAATGGGGAGCGGAGGTAATAAAGTGTCATCACTTTTTCAGTTGTTAAACCATTGTAAAACAAATGCTGGTATCAGACTTTTAAACGAATGGCTGAAGCAACCACTAACAGATGTCGAGACAATTGAGAAAAGACATATTTTGGTGGACTATCTAATAGATCAGTTAGAGCTAAGACAGCTTTTGCAAACAGAACATCTTCCCCCAGTTCTTGACGTGCGCCGCATAACCAAGAAATTGAACAAAAACGGCACCCTCGAAGACGTATTAAAAATTTATCAGTTCAGTAAAAAAATTCCTGAAATTGCTGAGTTGTTGAGCTCCTTTTTAGAAGACGAGCAAGGGAGCCCCGAGGCCAAAAATCTCGTAAAAAGCACTTGGCTTGAACCTTTAATGTCACACACTGATCCTTTGTCTAAACTACAAGAAATGGTGGAAACGACTGTTGACCTCAGCGCCTATGAAGAACACAACGAATACATGATTAAAGTGGAGCTTAATGAAGAGTTGGCCAAAATCAGAGATCAGTTGGATGCTTTAAAAGATGAAATTACTTCTGTTCATTTGGAGACAGCAGAAGAACTTGGATTTGATCCAGAAAAGAAACTAAAGCTGGAAAATCATCATAACCATGGTTGGTGTATGAGACTGACTCGTAACGATGCCAGAGAGCTTCGAAAGCATAAACAATATTTGGAATTGTCCACTGTGAAGGCAGGCATCTACTTCACCACTAAAAAATTGAAAGATGTTGCTAGTGAGACTGCTGTACTACAAAGAGAATATGATAGACAGCAGTCCACTCTCGTCAAAGAAATTGTTAGTATCACTCTAACTTACTCGCCTGTATTGGAAAAATTGTCCCTAGTACTCGCCAACTTAGACGTTTTATGTTCTTTCAGCCATGCATCATCTTACGCACCCATTCCTTACGTTCGGCCAAAAATGCACGGTTTGAATTCGAGCAGAAATACACGTTTGATAGCGTCTCGTCATCCGGTGTTAGAAGTGCAGGACGACGTGACATTTATCGCCAACGATGTCCATCTAGAAAGAGGCGTCGAGGACTTTTTGATTATCACAGGTCCCAACATGGGCGGTAAATCTACTTATATTAGGCAGGTGGGTGTCATATCTTTGATGGCTCAAATAGGCTGCTTCGTTCCATGCGACGAAGCTGAAATTGCCGTCGTGGACGCTGTTTTGTGCAGGGTTGGTGCAGGCGATTCGCAATTGAAAGGCGTCTCCACATTTATGGTTGAAATGTTAGAAACCGCCTCAATCTTGAAAAATGCTACGATGAACTCTCTAATCATTGTGGATGAACTAGGCCGTGGTACAAGTACCTATGATGGTTTCGGGCTGGCATGGGCTATTGCCGAATACATCGCTAGCAAGGTGGGATGCTTCGCACTATTTGCGACCCACTTTCATGAATTGACTGCGCTGGCAGATAAACTACCTAACGTAAAGAACATGCAAGTGGTGGCCCACCTAGAGAAAGGTGAGTCAGGGCAGAACGACAGCGACGACATAACACTGCTCTACAAAGTTGAACCTGGGATTTCCGACCAATCTTTTGGTATATATGTGGCCGAGGTAGTCCAATTCCCACAGAAAATAATCAAAATGGCTAAGCGTAAAGCTGACGAGTTAGAGGAGCTCAAGGAATACAACCAAGACTCTAAAAAGGCCAAACTTTCCGTCACAGAGCTAAATGAAGGTAACAATTGTCTGAAGCAGTTACTCAAAAAATGGGTAGCACAAATCAGAGAACAGGGTCTGGACAACCCCGCAAAGCTTTCCGACGAACAATGTCAAGCCAAAATTCAGGAATTGTTACGCGATTTAGCCAGTGAGTCGTCAGAGAATAAATTTTTGAAGGACATCTCAGGGTCTCTTGTTTGATTGAGGTTTTGCAAAAATTAAGTTAGCTAGTTTGTCCTCCCTTCTGACGATTATCGCATCAAATTACGTAAAATAAGGAGCGCGCGCCCCTCTCCCCCTACATCCTTAGCATACGAACCCAAAAGATTCCAAGAATTATTACTGCCGAACAGTCTTGAGTCTGTACCTGCATGGAGTTGTTGCGGTTGCAGCAATAGCAAAGTCGAAGGGTAGTTTATATTCGTCAAGGCGTCCACGACCAAGGAGCTTAATTCATGTGATCCATGTGACCATGTAGGGGGTTCCGGGGAGAGGGAATGGACCCTTTTATAGAACTGATATTTAGATGTCAGTAGAAGCGCTTCACCTACCTGATGGTTCTTTCATCCTGAGGAAAATAGCGCCCTTATAATATCAAAAAAACAGAATGGTTAGAGTATTGCATCCAAGAGGTTCAGAGATCTCATTCACGTTAAACAATGGCGTAAGAATTCCAGCTTTGGCTTTGGGAACAGCCAATACGCCTGAAAGCTTAGGTCAGACCAAACAGGCTGTCAAGTGGGCGATCAAGGCCGGCTACAGACACATTGACACGGCATGGGCCTACGGCAGTGAGCCTTACGTTGGTGAAGCTATCAAAGAATTGATTGAAGAGGGAGTGATTAGGCGAGAGGATATCTTTATCACCTCTAAAGTCTGGCCTGTGCTGTGGGATGATGCCGAGAGGTCGCTGAACGAGAGTTTGGAATCGTTGGGAGTCGACTATATCGATTTGTGGCTGCAGCACTGGCCCATGTGCTACGCCAAAGTGAAGGACCCACATGGCATCAACGGACTATCGAGAAACCCTGAGAAGGAAGATGGAGAACCCTTTTATGAAACCGGCGGAGACTGGATTGACACCTATATGCAGATGGAAAAGATATACTTGAATCCTTCGGACCATCGTGTTCGTAGCATAGGTGTATCCAATTTCCCAGAGCAGTACCTGGAAAGAGTCATCTACGAATGTGCGGTCAAGCCTGCTGTCAATCAGGTCGAAATGCATCCAAGACTGCCTCAATTCGGTTTGAAGAAGTTCTGCCAGGCGCATAACATCTTACTGGCTGCGTACTCTCCTCTGGGGAGCCATGGAGCCCCCAACACCAAGCTCCCCGTGGTCGAGGAGTTGGCGAAGAAGTACTCTATTTCTCCCGGCGCCATCTTAAATTCCTATCACATCCGTCAGGGTAGCTTGGTCATATCAAGATCGTTAAACAACGGGAGAATTGTCTCCAATCTGGACTTTGCACCTTTCACGGAGGAAGAGTTAGACAAGCTGGACCAACTGGGTATTTCAGACCCCAAGCGCTACATTGACGAAAAGTGGAATGCAATCGTACCCGGCTTTACAGGAAAAGGCCCCAAGATATAAGCTCTATGTGTGCTTTGTGACGCGGTGCCGGTGTATCGCGTGAGATTTTTGAGATAACAGTATCAAATGTACTCCCAATAGTACAAGTTTCACTTTTGAACCGAGCGTGCTCTCGTTAAATAACTTAAATATTGCACTTGATTAATGTCTAACTCGTTGGTTTGTTTTGTTCTTCTATTTTTTTTTTTTGAACCATAGAACGGCTATGCCGCATGAGATGATCTACTCAGCGTTGACGGGGATACGTGTAGACTATTTCCATGCTGGCCTTCTTGAACGCATTGGCGGATTTAAACCTTGCGGTGTATTTCCGAGTATTCAACTAAGCGTAGTCTTCTAAGTTACGGCATATTATCAAGTGTCAGTAGTAGGACAGTAATGCCCTTCTATACAAGAAAGTGTTCTATGAGCCTCAAGGTGCATGCGGATTTTGTCTTTTTTTTTAGTCTTATTTCCCCCGGTGTTACATTACATCGGTTTTAAAAACTGACCCGTCAAAGCCATCGAAAAAAAAAAAAAAAAAAAAAAAAAAATCCATAATAGAAGTTGGAAACGTATAAATGTGTTGCAAAGAGCAGCAAGAAGCATTTTGTAGGGTCCCTGGATCATCAATTCGCTGCTCAGTTGTTCCCTGTTGCCGTTCGAGCTGTTTAGAGCCTCTTAAAACCGAGAGCGAGTATGAGTTTCTTTAAGCTATTCAAGGGAAAATCGATAGATCCTGTTAGTCCATCGGATGTCAAGAAAATTGAAAAAGTGATCGAGGTCTGTGACGAATCGTCGTGTAACGGCGAGTGCGAGGACGTAAGCGATGTTGCAGCCGGTGAAAATGCATTTGCGAAGCTAAAGATCGAGCATGAAACCCCGCTGTTCAACTCCTCGAAGCCTCCAAAATTACATTTCGTGATTCCGACATCACAGACGGATTGGGCCCACGATGCATGCAGTGAACGTTCAGGTTCCGTCGAGGACAAGATCGAGCAGTGGTGTCAAAGAAACGAGGACAATTTCAAAAGTGTAGGCGAAGGCAAGAAATTCAATTGTGCAGTATCTTCTTTACCCAAAGACATTATGGATATAGAAGTGATGAAAGGCAAGAAAAATAATGTGCTTGTGCTTCCGCATTTTGTCTGGATAGATAATTTGCGGTCAGATGAGGTGGACGAAACTTTGGATAGAGTGGTTCCCCTTTTGCTCCAAGAGAGGAAGGAAGACATAGAAACATTGGGGTTGAGGCCTGCTCTTGAACAGGCATTCGTTTTGATTTGTTCTCATATGAAGAGGGATAAAAGGTGTGGTGTGTTGGCCCCATATTTGAAAAAGACACTCGATAAACAGCTACAGACCCATGGCCTTTATAGAGATAACTCAGACTTCTCTCCGGATGGTGTTCGAGTAGTGTTCGTCAATCACGTTGGCGGGCACAAGTTTTCCGCCAACATGCAAATTTATTTGAAAAAATGTAATACTTTGATTTGGCTGGGGAGAGTTTCTCCTGCTAATATTCCCTACGTTGCAAACGAATTAATCATCCCAGAAAAGCCCAGACTACCTTGGCCCGAGAAAGTCAGGTGTTTGCAAAAGTACCAATCCTGGTAACAAACGTAGGAGTTGCCAAACGAATGTCCCTTTATAATGATCTAAATCTAATTGTTTGCGAGTGCCAGGTGCACAAAAGCAGATAGGAAGGCCGGTCATAAGAACGAAATATGATACTTTGCTTTGAAAGAAAAGATTGTTATATTGTTATCTCCAGCACAGAGAGATAGATTCTGTGCGAGCTAGTACTCATTGTAGGTCACAAAGAAAATACTTGATTTTAATAAAAATGAAATAAAATTTGAATACTGAGTGTTTACGTTGAGATCTTACAGAAATCCAAAAGCCTAGCGCTTCTGGTGACCTCGATTCAAATGTCTTGGATTATCGTCTCTACAATTCATCGTGTGGGCGAGTTTCTTCTACTTTCATATTTTTATCTTGCTCTTTCTCTTTTCTTGTCTGCAGCTGGCTAACCAATTCCAATTTGAACTTAATCGAAGCCAGATTTTCATCAGCATTGTTTTCTAACAACTTTTCCAATTTAGACAGCTCCTGAGCTAGCTGTGATTTATCCAATTTCGCAGTGTAGTTTTTGCCCTCTTCGCACAACTGTTTTTCATCTTCTTCTTCTTCTTCACATGTGTGGCCGGGGTCCAACACTCTAAGTGCCAGTCTTCGTTGACCGTCCTTGGCCCTAATGGTCTCGATAAAGTTACGCAGGCTTTCTACGTCTCTTTCACCATCGAACTCAAAGACACGCTCCTCATCCAACTGCCATTTGGGATCTTTCAAATAATGCATAGCACGTACCCACAATCTGCGGTACAAAGGCATTGAAGAATAATCCACCTCAGCAATTTCGAACGGCTCGTCGCGAGGTACTACGAGATTTATCTTAGGGAATGCTCTCATCTTGTTGCAAATTTGTGAACCAAACGCTTCGCAATCAACATTCAAAAATTTGACCGGTAGCTTCGAATCATCTTCCTCATATGAGCGCATAAGCTGTTCGAAAACAGGTCTCAAACTTTTGCAATGGTGGCACCAGGTAGTGGTATATTCCACCATGGTATAGGAGTCCATACTATTGACTTGGTCATAATACTCATCAACCGAAAACACTAGATCGACTTGCTTCTCCTTCCAGGCAGCAAGAGTAGGAGGTGCACACAGAAGCAGTGGGAGAAGTGATTGAAGCTGCATATTGAAGCTAATAGATTTTTTTTTTTTTGACAGTATTCAACACCGTGTTTTCGTTTTTCTTTTCTTTCAGTTGCCGGCTGCTGTTATATTTGCCCGGGTTGATCTACTTCTGAACAAATTTCATACCCTTAATATGAATCCGCCACCAACAAACAAGAAGGGAAGAAGGAACTATTCGATATGTTAAGGCAACTATTCGTGACATTGGCTATATTGTGCGTGTCTTTTGTGTCTGGTCATGGTCATGGTCATGATGGGCCGCAAGATGCTGCCAAGATCGCTAGAAGGCTGGTCTATACAGAATCCCTACTACATTTCAATTCTTTGAATCCTGATGGTACGCCAGTGTCGTTTGTGGAATATTACATTTCATCAGACTCATGTCCCGGGCTACACAATGTTTCAAACAACGGTAATCCTATCTTGTTTCTAAGTACGATGAGCACTTCGTACCAAAACTGGGATGAAAGGGGTGCCGTGTCATTGGCGGTAGAAAGCTACAAGAAACATCCCTTTGAAAGTGCACTATCTAAGCCTAGGGCCAGTCTTTACGGCAATGCGCGCAAGCTGCATTTAACATCGCAAGATGAACGCAAACTGATTCGTTGCTTCACACATAGACATCCCGATGCCTACCACTGGCTTCCCGGCACCAAGCATCCAAGTGTTAACGATACACTGTGGGTAGAGTTCGACGTTGAAAGTTTGTATTTCATTGGCGGATTTGGTGACAGGTCCTACATTGGTAATATTAGTGGACCAGAATATCACCGCAAACACGGTTGTGGCCATCTTAACCTTTCCGATGGAAAATCAATTGAGTGGGTCTCTCCATGGGAATACTTTGTTAAAATGATCAAAAAGGCGGTGACCGTTTATTAGGGCTGGGAAAGCGTCTGTTAGACGTTAAGTATGGTTATTAGTGGGTAATCTAGGTGCGCTTTCATTGGATGTAAATGCGCTGGTTATTTATGGTTTTAGTTAGGTTTTTTTCTTTTTGTAATGTATTGAAGACTTAAGGAAGTTCAAGGCACTTTGAAAGATATTGATGGAGAAATCATCAAGATGGCTACTTCCAGTGATTTGAAAGTAGATGAACCGGATGAAGACGAATCGTCATATGAGTCTAGCAGTAGTAGTGAGCAAGAATTGGTTCCTTTAGAACGCCCGGTGTTCCTCAAGAGACATGTTCATCCATGCAAAGAAGACACTAGAGAGACCAAAAAACGACAGGTGCTGCTGCAAAGGGTAGAATATGAGAATCAAGCAATTAAAGCTCGCCAAGATGCTCAGAAGCTGTTAGGAATGAACTACAGTTCTGATCAGGATGTCCTAAGGAGTGCATTGATGTTAGATGATAACGACTTGACCAATTCTGAATTGGAGCGACAGTTGTGGCTCCAGAGGCAAGAGGCAAGGAGAAAAGCTCGTAGAGATAGACTCGTAGCAAAGCAATTGGAGTTGGAAGCGTATGAGGCTAACAGACTAAAATCTGACGCGATGAAACTTGATAAGCAAGAATCATGTAATGTCAACCAGAAAGTACCTAAGCCAAGCTTTGATCGTAAGCCCAGGTACAAGCCAGAAAAGGCCAGGGATACAAAATTTGGCACCTCCAAATCTCAAAAAGAGGACACAGAGTATTCGATCCTGTAAGTAGGGGGTCGCTATAGTTTTGTCATCGGTGTGCTTTTCTGAACTATAAAAACAGTGTGCGTATTTTACAGGCTGCTCTCAGAGAAGAGTGTTCGGAAAAAAAAGATAAAATAATGTCTTTAGTACCACTGAAACCAGACCTTCCTCAATTTCTAGCACCATATCTGCCCCAGCATGAAGGGCAGCTTCCTTTTATAACGCTCACCTATGCGCAGTCTTTGGACTCAAGAATATCTAAGGGACGCGGCATTAGAACTATCATATCCCATCCAGAAACCAAGACCATGACTCACTATCTAAGATATCATCATGACGGAATTTTAGTTGGGGCAGGGACAGCGTTGGCAGATGACCCAGGGCTCAATTGCAAATACGGAGGAGCGTTCGAGAAATCGCCAAGACCGATTGTGCTAAACTTTAGTCAAAGGTGGAAGTTTGAGGGCTCCAAATTGCAAGAGTTATCTATCAAAAAGGAAGGCAAAAGTCCAATTATTGTTGTATCTCAAGAACCTGACCGGAAGGAGCCGGGGGTATCATATATGGTATGTCCTTCGGTCGATTGGCAAGTTCTATTTAGCAGATTGCGTTCAGAATACGGCTTGAAATCAGTAATGGTGGAAGGTGGAGCCAATGTAATAAATCAATTATTGATGAGACAAGAACTAGTTAGTAGTCTAATTATAACTGTGGGGCCCGTGTACCTTGGTGAGAAAGGCGTTCAAGTCAGTCCCCCAAGCGCTTGCGAGCTGCACCAAGTCAAGTGGTGGAGAGGTACTACCGATGTGGTAATGTGCGCTAGGCTTCAAAATGGCGATCCATAGCTTTTTCTCTTTCTTATTATACATGTATAAAATACATTAGCACTAATTACATGCAGATTCTGTAACTTGCATAGCGACCCGACGTCTCGCTCTTTCTGATAATTTTGACCACTTCGCCTCTTTTCAATCCCAAATAAAGTGCAACAGGATCTGCTCTTTGGATCCTAGGCAACTGTGACTCTTTCAATCTGTATCTTTTGAGCAAATCCTTTTTCTCCTCTTCGCTAAACCTTATATGTTTTGGTACCAGTTCGTGATGCGTAATATTAACCACTAACGAAGCTTCATGGAAGGTCTCGATAGTAGCTGGTGGTATCGATGGTACCAATTTCATAGCACTTGGAGTAATGTTATTTTGATATACAAAAATACCTGTTTGGAAGTTTTTCTCCTGGATGTGTATGACAAAGGTCTTCATAGTCTTCACACCTACAGTGGGCTCGTCACAGAATTCAACCCATAGCGACCCCATAGTTGGGAACTTAGCAATGGACTCCTCTGTAGGATTCGACTGAAAGGACATCATTTTACGTTGGGGTCTACCCATAGAATCACAATATTTTGCTTTGAAGTCCTCCAATGGGAGATCAATCTCCTCCTGAGCAATGAAATATCCTCGATCCTTCACCATCTCCTTGACAGTTTTGAAGGTTCTCCATAGTCTGGAAACGTTCCTCTCGTTCTCCTGGTCCATGGCAAATTCGTCCTAGCAAGTTACCGTTGAATGCCGCAAGAATGGAAAGGCTCTGCGTAGTTACAATAGGGAATTAAACAACCACGATAACGCCCGGGAAAGGTTGTTGAAGCCCAATGAGCAGTTGATCTCTTACAAGCTCATCTTAGAAATTAGCATGTTATTAGGAATCTTGTGAAAAATTTTTGAATTGGCGAACGTCACAATCATCGCGAACGGGATAATAAGGGCCCACAATAAAAGTTTAAACTCCCAATAAATAAACTAATGTATTCTTGTACTGTTTAGACACTATAGACATTCTTTAAAGATGAGAGGAATTTCTACTTTTTCAATTATTGTTGAACCTGTTTGGTATCGTCCATTTTGTTTTTTCAGACAGTCAGATTAGATTGTACTCCGGCCATTTTTCTTCTATACTCGAAAACGATCTCGCTTTGAGACTTCCAGTAGAGAGTTCTCACAGTACTCAACGTCATATCGTTGTCAAGTACTTGCCCTTTGCACAGCAGTTCTAACCATTCGCTTGGTTCGACTTTGTTTTTCATCTCTGGAGTTTTTGTCTCAAATCTATCTACAATGTACGCCTTGATTTTCTTGACCTTGATCATTCCTGGGGCAAGCAGTTTCAAATTGCTTTCTGATACCCGTGGAAGATCGGTAGTTCCCGCCAAAAGGTCGGTGGATCTGGAAGAACCTCTTCCGAATTTCATCTTGTAATGTTGTAACGGCGATTGCTGTTGCGGTTGCCCCAATGGACTTCCAGGTTCATTGTTGCGCCAGGGCATGATGACAAAGTTCAACTTTGGTTGTTGTTTTGCCACTCTAGAGTCGCAGAATAGTATCTTGGAGAACCAATACGGCAGAATACCCTCCAATTGTTCGTAGACCTCTTTTCTATTTTTTCCATTTCCACACTCGTTCTCCTCTGAACCTTCATCAGTGACCTTCTCTGTCTCACCGCTACATCGCTCCTGCTGTTGTGGTTGTGACAGGGGTTCTAAAAGGGAATCATCAAAATCTTCACTTTCTTCGCTATCTTCTTTAGACAGGGCTTTCACGTAATCTGCGTTTCGAGGTGGAAGATACGTGGAAAAAAGGACTCGGCCACCGCATGATCCCTTTTCCCACGAATGTACAACGATAAGTACTCCATTGGTGACACGCATAATGGGTGAGAGATTATCTCTTACAATCTTTGTTGCTGGAGGTTTTTTAGCTAGCATTTTTAATGTGGAAGTATTGGTAAACTGCTGCTTGTACGTCTCGCGGAAATGAGCCATGAGATCAAGCAAATTTTCCTCCTTCAATTTTTTCTTCGGTTCCAAATTTGTTGCACTTGTTTCCGCCGTCTCTGTGATTGTAGTATTCCTGGTATCGCCATTGCAAATCTGCTGTTGCGAACTTTCCATTTGGCTAGCTGCGTTGTTCCCAGCAGTTTCTGTTGTCGTATTACTGGCATCTCTGGTATCATCGTCCAGGGCAGAATCTTCTGCATCCGAGATTGCACTGTTGTTCTCTGCATCGTTCGCATTTGTTAGCGCACGATTATTGGAATTCTTGAATATTCGCAGCTTCCGGCTCAAAAGAGAGCCTGAGCTCATTGTCCGACTTTCTGTGTTCTTTAGCGGGGGAAGATTTGCACTTTCGCTACTTTCAGAGTTGTTTGCCGTGGAAGTGGAGGTGCCTCGATCACTTAGGGCGGGAGGGCCCAATAATGGCCGATCCTTCACAAGTGACGGTGTTTGGCTTGCTAAAAAGGGACTATTTGGGGCTGAAAGGGAGGTCGGAACTACTTTGTCAGCCACAGAGTTTGGATAACCAAGTTTATAAAAAGCTGATTTTCGTCTTCTTTCCTTATTCTTGGAATCCTGTGTTTCTGCAACGGGAGTGGTTTCGTTGTGAAAAAAAGAATTGTTCCTCCTCTTGGGAACTAATGCTTGTCGGTAGATTTTATCCTTGTATATTTCGAACATGACGAATTCGTTAAACAATGAGTTTGCAACTATTTTACCCAGATTATAACGCTCATCTGGATTTGGTTGCACCCCATTAACGACATCATATTCCTTAAGAGAGCTGCCGTACACTTCGGTGTTTAGAATACGATTATTCAATTTGACAAATAAAAGCCCCACCTTGACGGAGACAGAGCACCAGTGAGACAAAATCTCTTGCGACGTGTATTTGGATACCACTTGATCGAAAGTTCCCTCCGAGGGATCAAAAGTATCTAGCAATTCACACACGACAATGTCCCACCTCTGAATCTCACCCTTGGTGTTTTCTGTAATGACGTGTCTTCTGTTGGTCAAAAGAGAACTCTTAGTGAGCGCAATGCCACCTCTCGAAACTGTCAAATGGTTATTGGATAAATCTAGACGGTTTAAATCAGAATCTACTGATCGGGAAAAGAGAAGGTAATTGTTGGGCAGCCAATTGATACACACAATCCCCACATGTTTCTTCTTGGGTCCTTTTGCAGGGGTGTTATTATCATTGGTGGAGGCCTCCTCTGTGGGCGAATGCGATTCGTAAACCATCTCGAGGCGCACACTTTGCACGTTGGAAAAATCTGCCCTAGTCACTCTCCCCTTGGAGTCCCCCACGTACAATTCCTCGAGACAATCGCCCTCGATGCACCAAATGGAACAATCCCATTTGAAAGATGCCATTATTTTCAAAACGTTGACCACTTCGGTCAAATCCCAGACGCATATTAACCCATCTGAACAAGTGCTGACCAGCTTTGTGCAATCGTCAAACATCTTTAACGCCTTCATGTTCGTCTTGTGGATGTTCTTCACTCTGGAGAATTCCGCTTTCTGCTTGCAGGAGTAAAATACCAGGTCGCCATTGCTGTCGCCCACTATCAAGTCGAATGGTAAGGATTTGCCGGGCTGGACTGAATTCATGCAATAGATTGAGCCAGTATCGTTCTCCTGGGAGTTATCGAAGACATGCAGGCACTTGGCCTCGTTTTGATCCAGCCTCCATATCTTGACTTTCTTATCTAGCCCACCAGTGGCAAACATAAACCCTCCATCTTCTTCATCCGTGGGGATCTCCACGATGCACTTGATATAATCCTCGTGGTCACCAATGATCTTGGTCTCCCAATTCTCCAACTCCGGCCTCCACGTCAGCAAAACGATGGAAAAATCGTAACTGACTGTCAAGAAACTATCAACATCCTGTTGTATAATGTCACTGACCCAATCGTTATGAGCCTGTACTTTTGTGCCTCCCAGGGAGATACCTTCAGGAGTGCAGCGATGTCTGATTACCGAACCGTCTCTGCCGCATGTTATGAAATAATCATCTCTATCATAGGGGTACAATATTTTGCTGATCGGTAGAATGTGTAAATTCTGCGAACTGCGACTCTGAGGTGGTAACAGCCCGTAGCTGACCGTCAATTCATTCATTCCTCTTCGTTCAATTCGAAGCCCGGAAGACTCGACCTGAAATGCGGGAGAAGGGATGGGAAGCAGTCGGGGGTATATTCAAAGCTGCGCTTACCCAAGAATACTACGCCTACTAACCGAATTTCAATCGCCCTCAGTCAGCAGGTCTCCGGTTGTAAACTCTTTTCAAACAACGGTTGGAAATTTGGGCAAAGTAGGTGAGAGATGCCCGACGCGAGATTAATGTGACAAAAGCTTCTGCCAGCCTCCTTGGATGGGAAAACCGTCTGCTCGTGTGCTCGAATATTGCGGGAATCTACCATGGTTGTAGATGAATCTGCAAGGGCTAAGCTGACAGCTCAGCTCAAAGGTAAGTTGTGGTATTGCGTAGAGAGGCAGGTCAATGAGGAGACCCCTTTTGATACGACGTATACACCCAACTATACCAACGCGCTCGTGGAGATGTGCTATATGCAGCTGAACGAAATGGGCAAGGACCTGGAGGCGTTCGCAAGGCATGCCGGGAGGCAAACGATCACGGGCGATGACATGGCGCTGCTATTGCGCAAGACCCCCCTGCTACAAGAGTCGATTGTTACAGCAACGAGATGAAGGGATGAGCTTTTAGCGTATTTACAAGTACGTACACGTAAAATGAGATGAGATTGCACCTACCTCTTGACCCAAGTGGGCATCTTTCTGGCCTTCTTGTGGCCTGGCTTCTTCCTTTCCACGTGTCTGTAGTCTCTGGTCAACGTACCTGCCTTGCGCAATCTGGATTTCAGCAGTGGATTGAAAACTAGGAGTGCCTTGGCCAGGGCATGCATTGTGGCCTCTGCCTGACCCGTAGGCCCGCCACCGGATGTAGTGACAAAGACGTTGAATTGACCCATGCTGTCGATCACTTGCAAAGGGTATGCGACGGACTGTCTGTCCTTCAAGTTGAGGAAGTAGTCGTTGACGGGACGGCCATTGACCATGATTTCGCCGCTGCCTTTTACCACTTGCACTTTGCTGACTGACGACTTTCTTCTGCCGACAGCGATGCTTCTACCGAACTCGTCGAGTTCTTGCAGCCTGCCCTGTGCCGAGTGCATCTTGCTCTTCCTCTGGTATTTGGCCAGCTCAGCCTTGAGCTCGTCGTTGGTCAGTTGTGGATCCACAGCGTGTAGCTTGTTGAGCAAAGAGAGTAACTGCTGGTACTGGATGGGCTTCAACCGGGTGCCGCCACCCACGAGTGCGTAGTCGTCGAACGTTATCCATGCCGGTCTCTGCAGCTGTTGCTGCGATGTGCTCTGCATGGGCAGTTTGACGTACTTGCGCAGCAGTGCCTCCAGCCGATCGATGCGGTATTCGTGGTGGGGGTTGGCGGAGTAGAAAGTGGCAAGCTTAGGAACTGTTCTGACTGGGAATGGCGAGTCATTACTACTGCTGCTGCTGCCACTGCGGGCTCTTTCGGGCCTGGCGGCCAGCGAGCACGGCGAGCAAGAGAACTGTCTCGCAGACGGCCTGGTGTATCTAATGAGCCGCTGTAGCATGTAATGGGGATGGATACGTGGGTGCCGAGTTTGATCCGTCGAGAGGTAGCTCGTACAGTCGAGTTTATTATACTTTACACATCTAGGCTGGTGAAAAAAAAAAAAAAAAAAAAAAAAAAAAAAAAAAAAAAAAAAAAAGTGTTAAACCACTTGAATCACTAAATACGCCTGGTTCAAATGCAAACACCTGCTGCTGGTGCTGCAAGGCCAAGGGTTGCGCTTGTAGAGAGGTTGAGATCTCGTTTGTGTAAATTTTTGAAGTCGATCGATTCATATACCATGGGGAGCTGTTTTGCAAAACGTTATACATTACGACTACGTCTATTTATCATCATCACTCATGCAGGAGAGCGCAGGACGCACACCTCTGTGTCTAGCTTATTTAGAAGTGTCCACGACGTATCTACCGACAATCTGGCCCTTCTCCATCTTGGCGAAAATCTCTGGCAAGGTGGACAATGGGGCAATCTTGATAGGAGCGTGCACCAAGCCACGGGAGAAGAAGTCCAAGGCCTCTCTGGTGTCGGCTCTGTTACCGACGTAGGAACCGACGATTCTGGTGGACTTGACCACCTGGTTGAACACCTCGGACTTGCACACGGCGCCGGCTGGCATACCGACCAACACGGAGGTACCGTTAGGTCTTAGGTATTTGGTGGAGGCGGAGATGGCGGCCTCGGAGACGGAGACGTTGACGACACCGTGGGCACCACCGTTGGTGGCCTTTAGGACGGCGCCGATGATGTCCTTCTCCTTGGTGAAGTCGATAAACACCTCACCGCCTAGGGATCTGAACAACTCCTCCTTGCCTGGACCACCGTCGATACCGACGACTCTCAAGCCCATGGCTCTGGCAAACTGCACGGCTAGGGAACCTAGACCACCGGCGGCACCAGAGATGGCGACCCACTGGCCTGGCTTGGCCTCGGAGCTCTTTAGGGCCTTGTACACGGTGATACCGGCACATAGCACTGGGGCCACCTCGGCGAGGTCGGTGCCCTTGGGGATCTTGGCGGCCTGCACGGCGTCGGCAGTGGCGTACTGCTGGAACGAACCGTCGTGCGTGTAGCCGGACAGGTCGGCCTCGGGACAGTTGGACTCGTGGCCCAACTCGCACTCCTCGCACGACATGCACGAGCCGTTCAACCACTTGATACCGGCCAGGTCGCCGACCTTCCAGCCCTTGACGTTGGACCCGAGCGCCACCACGACACCGGCACCCTCGTGACCGCCGACTAGGGGCAGCTTGACTGGCAGGGGCCAGTCACCGTGCCACGCGTGCAAGTCGGTGTGGCACACACCGGAGTACTTGACGTTGATCAAAAGCTCGTTGGGCTTTGGCTTTGGCACGGGGATCTCCTTGTAGTGCAACTCGCCGTGAGGCTCGTAGAAGATAATACCTTTCTGGGTTTCTGGGATGACTGGGCTCATTATAATTTTTTTTTCCTGTAGCTGGAGTTAACTGTAGACAAGCTAGTGCTGTGCTATGTTATGGTGCACTGTGCAGAACAACCGAGAGGGACAGACCACACGGACTGGGCACTTGCTTTTATACCTTGCTGTGCGTTCATAAAAACGGCGAGATGCGGAGCGACGGGCGGAATGCAGCTGCTAAATGAGCTGCGTGGTACGAATCCACTGCTGCCAATGCGATCCGATGCGATGGTACGATACCATACCATGCCATGCCACTAGACCATACCACAATGGCACGATGCTGGGCCCGGTTCCATTGGACGACGCAGCGCGAGCAGAGAAGGGGCGCGATGAGGAGAAGCGCTTGGGCCACCCACCACCACCTGGTGGAGGCACAACACACACGGAAAGGGCTGCTCATCTCGAGATGCCACTGCACGGCTGACAATGTAGTGCAGAAAGAGTGGACGCCGGCAGCGTGTGTGCCAGCAGCGTGTTGCGCGGAAAGAGGAAGCCGGAACGCCGAGCGGAGCGCAAAGCGGAGCGCAGGGCGGAGCAGGAAAAAAAAAAGGCGCACCACACGTGAGCGCGCTTCCGGAGCGCGTGGCGCGATCAGGCGAGGCGGACAAAGAATCGGAGCCGGCAAGAGCCGGCAAGAGCCGGGTCTGCACGCGCCGTGCGCAGAGATACGTGGTCGTCCGCGCTGCCGCCGACGCCCGCCGCTGCGTGGCACTGTTCTTTTGAAAAAGAACCAAAACCGTGGTGGTCGCTGCGCGACCAGTGCCGCCGTCGGCGCTTCAGCGGGCAACGCTACAGCCTGCAGGTGCGGCGCAGCAGTGAGCGCAGCGAACTGCAACGGTTTTGGTTCTTTTTCAAAAGAACAGTGCCACGCAGCGGCAGCGTTGCCGCCGACGCTGTCGCCGGCGCTGGCTCTCGCTCACTGTAGCACGCCTGTTTCTCGCCATCGCGTTATATACTTTTCCCGCGGCACGCCGCCATACCCTGCAGGTCAGCGCTCGGGGTACCTTGCAGGGCTCTGCGTCGCACCTTGCAGGTGGCGGGCGAGGGAGAGACGCGCGCTCGTTTACGCGCGCGCGGGCTCGGTACGAGCTTGGCCTGTCGGTCACGGGACCGCGCTGCCGTGCAGCCAAAACGTTGCAGGCTTCACCGCTGCCTCCACTGCACGTAACTCGACACTGCGGCCACTGCATGTCGTGGCCGTCTAAATCGTGGGTCAACGCCCCCAGGGAAAGCAGGTTCGAGGGCGACAAGCTCATCGTCAAGACCGACAACAGCACAGATTTCTGGCGCGAGACCTTCTACGGGTTCTCGCGCGACACCGGCCACTTCTACGGCATACACGCCGGCAGCAGTTTCACGGCCGAGCTGAGGGTGCAGAGCTGCTACGAGCAGCTCTACGACCAGGCCGGCATCATGGTGCGCGTCGACTCTGCCAACTGGTTGAAAGCCGGCATAGAGGTCTCAGACGGCCAGATGATGCTCAGCAGCGTGCTGACCGCGGGCAAGTCTGACTGGGCCACGGCCGTGTACACGGGCGATCCGTACAGCTTCTGGCTGCGTGTCACGGTCGCCGACGGCGTGCTCAGACTGCAGGTCTCGTCGGACAGGAAACGCTGGCCGCTGGTACGTTTGGCTCCCTTCCCCGCCTCGGACAACTACCTGGTCGGGCCAATGACGTGCACCCCTGAGCGCAGTGGCCTGGAGGTCACCTTTTCCGATTGGAAACTGTGTCCTGCGCTGAACAAGCAGCTGCACGACCTGTCGTAGTGCTGCTCTGTGCCGCCGAAAGGTCCAGGTACGATGCCCACAAGAATTTTTGCGAGCCGAATCGACCCACTACATAGCGTCGTCTATATAGAACACGAGCGGCGCTTGCAAAACGCCAGCGCTTTTTGATACGAGAACCATCAAAAGACGGACACTTTACTTTACCCGTTCTCGCTCGTTATGAATAGGGGGCCCTAGCACTTTTTGAAATTTTCAACCTGCCGGTCTCTCTCAGTGATGCTGCGAATCACTCTGCAGGGGTTCCCGGCAGCAACAACGCCGCCGGGCAGGTCTCGGATCACAACGCTTCCCGCTGCTACCACAGTTCCTCTCCCAATTGTGACACCGCCAATTATGGTGACGCCCGACCCGATCCAAACGTCGTCTTGTATCGTTATGGGTAACGCATACTCCAAGCCTTGGTTCCTCCGCTCGGCGTCAATCGGGTGGCCTGACGTGTGCATCCCAACGCTGGGCCCGACGAAGACGTTGTCGCCAATTCGAACCTCGGCTGCATCGAGGATGATTAGGTTATGGTTGCTGTAAAAATTCTCCCCCAAAAAGATATTCCTCCCGTAGTCGCAGTAGAAGGGGAGCTCTATGCAAGACGACTCGGAATACTGCCCAAACAGCTGCTTGAACTGTGTTTTGATTTCGCCTTCTTCGGTTGGGTTGGTGTGGTTCAGGTGGAACAGCTTTTGCTTTGTGCGATTCCTCAGTTCCAGAATGGCAGGATCGTAATTGGCGTCGTAGAGCACACCCGGGGTGATTCCATCTAGAGCACCCATTGCTGAACTCCATCCATGGTTGCTCGCCAGAGACACGAACGAGCGAGCGCGCGCGCTCACTCTTCACCACCCCCGAGCCAGATACAATTGTAAAAAAAAGCTACACAACTTACTACTCAACGCTCGCACAACGCTCGCACAACGGGCCCTTGCGTGGCACACGCTCAAAAACCAGCAGCCAGCCCGCCATTGGCAAACAGCACCTGGCCGGTCATCCAGCCGCCGCCCGTGACCAAAAACGCAATGATCGGCGCAATGTCCTCGATCTTGGTCAGCCTCTTGTGCAACGCACAGCTCTTGTAAAACTCCACCGCCTCCGGAGTCTCCTGCGCGTAGAAGAACGGCGTGTCCATGGGGCCGGGCGCCACGCAGTTGACCGTGATGTTCCTCGCCAGCAGCTCCTTGGACGCAGCCTTGGCGTAGTACTCCACGGGCGCCTTCGTGCCCTGGTAGGCCGGGTAATACGGCGTGTACACGGCCAGCAGCGACGTGACGAGCATCACGACGCGGCCGCCGTCGGCCACCTTCTTGCCCGCCTCGGCGATGAAGAAGAAGGCCACCTTGTTGTTGATGAGGTCCATCTCGTCAAACTCCTGCTCCGTGACCTCCACGCACGGCTTCTTCAGGACCTTGCCGACATTGTTGATGGCGATGTCGACCGCCCCGAACTTGTCGATCGCCGCGTCAAACAGCCTGGCGAGCGACGCCTTGCTCCCCAGCCTGCCCTGGTACAGCTCCACTTTGACGCCGTAGCTGTCTCTCAGCTGCTGGGCGACCGCCTCCTCGTTACCCTGCGCGCTGTTGTAGTGCAGGAACAGGTTGCACTTGTGCTTCGATGCCAGCTCGATCGCAGTGGCCTTACCCAGGTTCTTGGTCCCGCCGCTAATCAGCGCAGTCTTCCCAGCCAGACTCATTTTCCTTCCGATCCTCGCTGGGCGTTCCCACGCTGCCTCGAGAAGGCCAGTGCAACCTGCCTCCCCCCTCCCCCCAGGCTATATATATCGCGGGAGAACTGCCAATGACGCAGTGCAGAGCCAATCCCCCGAGCCGCGCCCGTCCCGATGCTCTGTCGCTCCGAATATCCCACCCCTTTGCCCAACCACAGCAGCGCAATAGCCGTCCCTGCCTGCGCTCACTATGCGACTCCGAGGCGGACGCTAGCCAAGAGAAGAGATAGTTAACCCCTGGCACGTGACAAGATGCACCCATTTCACCGTCATCCCAAGCGATTCCGCAGTCCCCCCGACCGACGTGCCGCCTCTTCGAGAGGACACCACCCGATCCCTAGTCGGCATAGGATACGGTCAAGACTACGACGGTATCTGATCATCTACGATCCCCAAAGTTTCGTTCTTGATTAGTGAAAACGTCCTTGGCAAATGCTTTCGCAGCACTTAGTCCTCAGTAGATCCAAGAATTTCAGCTCTGACAACTGAATACTGATCGTCCCTTTTAATCATCACGACGGTCCTGGAAACCAACAAAACAGAACCAAACGTCCTATTCTATTCTATTATTCCATGCTAACATACTCGAGCGCCAGACGACCGGCGTCTATCTTCCCAGGCACAGCAGCCATCGAAACCAGCCTAGTCGCCTTCAAGCTATGGCCCCCATTGCTATCCCGAAACCGTGTGGCTCGGCTCTGACGTCGCGTCGCTCGCGTCGCGTCGCACCGGAATCCAGCGCGAGCGAGGGGCAGGCAACGGCTGTGTTCTCCGAAGCAAAACGGGGGCGCTCTAGGGCGCTCTAGCGCGCTCTTGGCCGTTTCTCGAACAGGTTCGCTGCACAGATCTCTGGGCACCGAAGCAAGCTGGTTTCTCTGCTTGATGCTTCCACAATGGCATGGGGCGCGAGCACTCGAGGTCTGCCATTCTCGGCCACGGACGGATCAGCAAAAGGGTATATAAGGAGAAGGGTTGATCCGGTGCGCGATGCTCGCTGCCACTACGACATTTGGCTCATCGCATCTCGCTACTGTTCATGACGGATACTGGAGACACTAGTACTTCTACATCGGCATTCGTCAGCTCGCTAATCTTCAACGGATGCATTGCGGCAGCGTTCACACTGGCGTTCCTGACACTGCGGCCACGTGACCGCCGGGTCTACGAGCCCAGGACACTGCCCGGTGTCAAGACGGTCAAGCAGGAGGAGCGCACGGCGCGTGTACCCGGTGGCTACTTCCGGTGGGTGCCGTACCTGCTGTCGCGGCCGCAGTCGTTCCTCGTGCAGCACACGAGCGTGGACGGGTACTTCTTCCTGCGGTACGTGGCGCTGGGCGTGGGCATCTCGTTTATGGGGTGCGTGGTGCTGTTCCCGATCCTTCTGCCGGTGAACGCGACGGGAGGCAGGAACTTTTCCGGGTTCGAGCTGCTCTCGTTTGCCAACGTCACGCGCAAGAACCGGTTCTTCGCTCACGTGTTCATGTCGTGGCTGTTCTTCGGCCTGGTCGTGTTCATCGTGTACCGGGAGCTGTACTACTACGTTATGTTCCGGCACGCGCTGCAGACGAGTCCCCTGTACGACTCGATGGTGTCGTCGCGCACGCTGGTGATCACCGAGCTGCACAAGGAGCTCCGGGACGAGCAGGCGGTGAGAAGCCGGTTCCCGCACGCGTCGCACGTGTCGTTTGCACGCGACGAGTCGCAGCTGCAGAAGCTGTGCAAGGAGCGGGCCAAGTGCGCCAAGAAGCTCGAGGGCGCGCTCAACAAAGTGATCAACAAGAGCGTCAAGCGCAAGCGCAAGGCGGACCAAAAAGTCGGGGTGCCCGAAGTGGACGGCGACGAGCTCGAGACGTACGTGCCTGCCAAGAAGCGCCCCACGCGCCGGTTGGGCAAGTGGAAAATACCTTTTCTGGGCACCAAAGTGGATACGCTCGAGTACGATGCCAAGCGGATTGGAGAGTTGAACTTGGAGATTCACAAGAAGCAAGAATACTGGGAAGAGACCAAGATCCTCCCCGTGTGCTTCGTCGAGTTCCCGACGCAGATGGAGGCGCAGCGCAACTACCAGACGATCCGGCAAACTTTGAAGGGGCTCTACGGCAGGTGCCTGATCGGATTCGGGTCTGACGACATCATTTGGACAACGTGAATTTGAACAAGCCCATCAGGCGGTCCAAGCGTACCGGGGCCAACAGCGTTCTGACGGCGATGATCGTGTTTTGGTCGCTGCCCGTGGCGGTGGTCGGGTGTATCTCTAACGTCACGTTTTTAACCGACAAAGTGCACTGGCTCAGGTTCATCGACGACTGCCCCAAACCGCTGCTCGGTTTAATCACCGGTATCCTGCCCTCGGTCGCGCTCGGGCTGCTCATGTCGCTCGTTCCGCCATTCATCAGGATGGCGGGCAAAAAGAGCGGCTCCATGACGGTACAGGCGACAGACCTATACTGCCAAGCTTGGTACTACGCGTTCCAGGTGGTGCAGGTGTTTCTGGTGACGACATGCACCTCTTCGGCCTCTGCCACCGTGGACGCGATCATCAAGGATCCCGAGTCCGCCATGCTTCTGTTGGCCAATAACTTGCCCAAGGCGTCCAATTTTTACATCGCATACTTTTTGTTACAGGGGCTCTCCGTCTCGAGCGGTACGCTGCTGCAGTTGGTGACTCTGATCCTGTCCAAGGTTCTCGGCCGGGTGCTGGATTCGACGCCACGTCAAAAATGGAACCGTTATTGCATGTTGGGTAAACCCACCATGGGTGTAGCCTACCCTGTGATGGAAGTGCTGGTCTGCATCGCCTTGTGCTACGCCGTGATTGCCCCACTGGTGCTCATCTTTTCGTTTGCAGGGCTTGCGCTGCTGTACCTGGCCAACGTTTATAACTTGAGCTACGTGCAAGGATTTACGCTCAACGCCAAGGGCCGCAACTATCCTCGTGCTCTTTTCCAGCTATTTTGCGGGCTGTACCTGTCGCAAGTTTGTCTCATTGGTCTCTTCATCATGGGCAAGGCTTGGGGACCGTTGGTGTTGGAGATTGTTGCACTCGTGGCCACGATACTCGCCCACCTTTGGTCGCAAAGACGCTTCATCCCACTCTTCAGTGCCGTTCCCCTAAGCGTGTTCCAGTATATACAGGGCATGGAAGGCGCACAGTACCCCAGTGGTGACCAAGGTTTGCGCGAGATAAAGAATGCCGCTGTCACTGGGTTATGCGACGAGGATACTGCGAGCTCGGTAGGTTACAGAAGGCATTTCCAAATGCGCGACCTGTCTCGTGACAGTGGCGACCTTGATGGCGACTGGAAGACGGGCGATAACGACCGGGCCAAAGATGACAATAAAATTGGTCTGTTCGCTGATAATACTTCTGCCACAGATGCTACAGCACTGCCAGACCAGATGCCTGGTGGCGAGTCTCCTTCATCAAAGCAAAGCGACATTTTTGCCGATAACAGGCAGATTCCTGCTTCGACATTAAGTCTGTCTGAACCCGTCACGCATGAATTGTGGGGACCAGAAAGAGGCATTTTGTGGAGACAGAGAGTTGCAACTTTTTTCCAACCAAGCAAATACTATACCTTTGAAGAAGTGCGCACTCGACTACCGAGGGTCTTCGAAATGCGCATGCAGTATAGCGATTACGAATTGGACCACCCCTTCACGGATCCAAGCGTCGTGGAGAAGGATCCCATCATTTGGATTGCCGAGGATCCCATGGGTATCTCGAAGAAGCAGATTAACCTCGCGAGGAAAATGGGCACCGATGTTACGGACGCTAATACGTGCTACAACGGAAAGGGCAAAGCTCAGTACACTGGCGATCCGCCGGATTACGATCGTTAAAACGAGATAATATTACAATATGTATGTATGATATAGTAACTAGGATTTGCAGTTTGTACTAATAATAAATAATCTTACGGAATCTCAAGACTTATTCGCCACCACCTGTTGGTGCTCAGCGGCTGTTCGTGCTTCTTGCCCTTGGCGATGATAAATGAGTTTGGGAGATGTAGAATAACTGGCGCGAATAACGGAAAGAAAAAAAAATTTCAGTCGATCTAGCAGTTTTGAAATTCAGAATCCTGTCACTGTTATTGTTAGCCTATATGTTTGAATGTATTTGCCTACGTTTTCAATATTGTACGCATGAACGTCTGCTCAGAGAACCAGTTATCAGTCCACCACAGCAACCTGTTTTTTAACGTTTATGCACTGGTCAACAAAATATTAAAAAAAAAATCCCTTTTAAATGTTCCAAAATACAATAAAAAGAATGCAAGTGATTCTAAAATTTTGACAAAAGTAACGGTCTAGAAATCTACTTTGTAGTCCAACATTATACTCTCGAATGAACCGGTAAACTTTATCTTAATTTTTTTTTTCATTTGATTTTCTCGCCTGCATGCTCGATATGTTACACTATACTTTCCCCGGACTTCGTTAACTATGACGCATTTGTAAGGGGCGGTTCAAGAAGCAACATGCAAAGGTTAAGGTACTTTTACAAACTTCATCTTAGAACCAATATATTTCACTAAGTTGAAGGCCTTCTCTTTAAAGGACTGTGCAAATATGAGTCAGGGCTTAAGAAATGCTGGTGTCGTGTATGGTACCAGAGGGGAAATTTTCGATGCTTCGAAAGGCCAATCACTTGAAGAATTTATCCACTCGACTTTTGATATCCAGGATGTATTCGAGCACAAACTAGTGATGGGACGTTGTATCTGCCATGGTAAAAAGGACCTCGAGACAGATGTCTTACTTTCGAGTCAGGAGGTTGCAGGAAAGTTCCTGTTTTCGAAGGAATCAACTAAACCCCACATTATTTTAATATATGACAAACCGGGGACTCTAGAGTCGAAGCCAGAGACGCAAAGCGACATCCTTGTCAGTGCTCAGCAGTGGGAGGAACTTGTGGACTCCGTCAAGAAACTGCAGATGTCTGGGGGTGCTCAAAATACAACCCCCAAGCAAGGCCCCGTCCATAAAAGCGTGGTTTGCGATGCCTGCTATCCAGACGATGACTTTTATGCTAAAGAAATAGTAGGGCCTCGTTTTAAATGTTTGGATTGCCCAGATTTTGACCTGTGCTCCCTTTGCGAAGCAAAAGGCGTCGAAAAAGGTGCCCACAGACGTTCACACAACATGGCAAAAATCAATACACCTTTGAAGAAGTGCTTCGGATCCCATTATGACACTTGTGGGCTAAATTCCAATTTACGCAACCCTGAGCAGACTTTTGTTGCTGATGTCCCCCCTGAACACCATGAAGATGTCTTCAAGATGTTTTCAAGCATCGACAAGCTTCGTGATGTTATCCGGGGGTACCAAGCTTATTGTTCCTCCCAGGAACCTAAACAAGAACCTCTGAGAACACCCAATCCAGGCCGTGAGAGGCGCAAAAGAGAATCATCTTTGTTGGAAATTACTGCGACAAGAAGAGACAACTTGTTGATGTTCAGCATTTATAACAGCGGAAAGCAAAAATTGCCAGGGGGTTCCACTTTGAAACTTTCTTTCCTCGATGATAAGAAGCAGGATACATTCCAGAAAGTTAAGGGAGATCTGGGGCCACATGAGCTGTTGCCAGGCGGCAGAAAAATCTTTAACTTGCAGATTTCTTCTTCGTTTCCTCAAGATTGGACTCACAATGAATCCCGTATTTCTTTGCTTGACGGGCAAAACAAAGACCATATTTTGTACACGGGCAAGGCAGCTATCTTATCGGGCAATGTATTTCACTTGAGGCCACCAGTGTTTGCAAATGCTACTCTCCCAGATGGCAAACCAGTGCTGCCATTGGAAAAGGTAAACGAAGAAGAAGAAATTGATAGTTCTTCCATGACAAATGATGAGTACAGCTTGTGCTCCGAGTCGGGAAGTGAAAGTATTGAGAGCAACTGGGAAGATTATGATTTTTTGAGCGAAGACGACGTCTAAGTTCGTCATTTTAGGCTAAAGCTATTCTTCTTCTTTTATTGACCACTTTGTTTTTATGTAGGTGCTATTTTCGCATAGCTCATGGGTAGGGGAGCAATTAAACATGCTCTAAATGCGATGGAAATTTAAATACGGATATTATCATTCTCTGTCTTCTCTCTGTCATTCTGCCTGGCACAGATCACATGACACTATATTTCCATGGCAAATATAAATTGAAAAATTTTCATAATAATGCGAACTCTTCACCTACCTTAGTTTTAAATAAGTAGATATTTGGTAGTTTTGCAGGCATAACTAAGTCCCTTCTAAGGCTCATACATTCTATAGCTCATCATGGGAAATTTAGAAACTGACGCAGAGAAGAATATCGAAATCTGGAAGGTCAAGAAACTTATTAAGTCTTTGGAAAATGCCCGTGGTAATGGTACTTCCATGATTTCCTTGGTCATCCCACCAAAAGGCCAAATTGCGCTCAACCAAAGGATGTTGACTGATGAGTACGGTACTGCATCAAATATTAAGTCTAGAGTCAATCGTCTTTCTGTCCTGTCTGCAATTACCTCCACCCAGCAAAAGCTGAAATTATATAACAAAGTACCACCCAATGGGCTGGTTCTTTACTGCGGGGATATTATCAACGAAGAAGGTAAAGAAAAGAAAGTTACATTTGATATCGAACCATACAAACCTATCAATACTTCCCTGTATCTATGTGACAACAAATTTCATACAGAAGTTCTGTCAGAATTGTTGGAGGCGGATGATAAATTTGGTTTTATTGTCATGGACGGTCAAGGTTCCCTATTTGGACTGCTTTCCGGTAACACAAGAACCGTTTTGCACAAGTTCTCCGTTGATCTGCCAAAGAAACACGGTAGAGGTGGTCAGTCTGCAGTGCGTTTTGCCCGTCTGAGAGAGGAAAAAAGACACAACTACGTTAGAAAAGTGGCTGAAGTTGCAGTACAGAATTTCATAACAAATGACAAAATCAACGTGAAGGGACTAATTTTGGCAGGTTCTGCAGACTTTAAGACTGATTTGGCCAAGTCCGAATTGTTTGACCAGAGACTAGCCTCTAAGATTATCAAAATTGTCGACATTTCCTACGGCGGTGAGAATGGCTTTAACCAGGCAATTGAACTATCGGCAGAAACTTTAGCTAATGTGAAATTTGTGCAGGAGAAAAAGCTGCTGACTGAGTATTTCGAAGAAATTTCTCAAGACACGGGCAAATTCTGTTACGGTATCGATGACACCTTAAAGGCCTTAGATTTGGGTGCGATTGAATCCTTGATTGTTTACGAAGACTTGGAAACGATTAGGTACGTCTTCAAAAACAGTGAAGATGAGGAAGTTCTAAAATTTGCTGAGCCAGACAAGCTAGATAAGTCACAAACCATTGACAAGACTACAGGCCAAGAGATGGAAGTTGTAGATGAGCAGCCTTTAATCGAGTGGCTGGCTGAAAATTATACAAACTATGGTGCACATTTGGAGTTTATTACCGACAAATCCTCGGAAGGTGCTCAGTTCGTCTCTGGGTTTGGTGGTATTGGTGGTATCCTACGTTACAAAGTTAATTTCGAGCAGTTGGTTGATGAGTCAGAAGATGAGTACTACGATGAAGATATTGGCTCCGACTATGAAATATTTTAAGCACTTTGTTGAGATTCCTTTAATGTAATTTTTTTTGTTCAGTTCAAAAATTGTAAATTAATTATACAAGGTTTTTAAAAATATATGTAAAGAAACCTTTTATATTCACTTATTTTGCTTCCTTTTTTTTTTACTCTTCAATGTTTCAAGAGCCCCCACTTTTTTGTGGCCTACGATGGTCTCATGTCCTCTTTTCTTGACCAACTCGTCAGCTAAATTAACAAATCCACCGGTTAGATACTTCTGACGTCTATCCTTTCTAATTGGGCGGTTTAGTAGTGAATTTAGATGAGACTTTATTTGCTTCAATTCCAATTTACTCAAAGTCTTATTCTTTTTCTTAATATGCTTCAAATCTTTGAACTCATCATCAGAATCAATGTCTACACCTAAATCTTGGGCCGCTTGCTTCATCCAGCCGCTTTCCTTGTTGAGCGAAGCCGAAGCCAGTTGGTGATCTGCTAATTGATTGGCTAGCATGCTGCGTTCTCTTAACTCTTTTACAATGTCTGGCTCAATCGGTAGGGATGGAACTTCTTTTTGCCATTTCTTGCCCTTATAAACATCCTCTCCGTCTGTTTTGTCAGCAACCATTTTTCTTAACTTTCTCAAAGGTCCCATGGCTTCATCGGGAGAACATATCATTACAGAAACACCCTCATTTCCAGCACGGGCCGTTCTACCAGACCTGTGGATATAAGTGTCAGCCGTTCTTGGCAAATGGTAGTGCAAAACATGTTTGATTTCGGGAATATCTAACCCTCGAGCAGCCACATCACTGGCGACAAGAACGGTTGATTTTCCTTCACTGGAATTTTTTACAGATTGCTGTAAATATCTCTCCAAGTTGAGCAAACGATTTTTTTGCGTCATAGACGAGTGAATTTGGAAGGTATTAATCCTTAGATTATTGAGATAAGCACACAACTTCTTCACAGAATCTATGGAGTTGCAAAAAATTAATGTGGTGCCAGGAAATACGACTAAGAAGTAATATGAGTACAAATCGCGCTCTAGTGGACCACATTCTATTAGGGATTCTTTGATTTGAGATTTGATCTTTTCTTCTGAATTGCTGTCTATTATTCTTGGTTTCGATTTGAAGTGAATCTTTTGCATTAAGTGCTTCAAAACTTGTTCTAATTCATCTTCATCTTTCTTCAACGACTTCCACGGTGTGGTTGTTAATTTGCTAAATAAACTCATGGAGAAAGTAGCAGAAAAAATCATGGTTTGCCAGCCAGTTTTATCAGTGTTTTTGCGAGCGCTACCTAGCAACTTCAAAATTCTTTCAAACTCCTCAAAGTGGCCGTCTTGCAAAAGCCTATCGGCCTCATCAAGAACGAGAGTATTTATGCAGGCAAACCTAGGAACCAGTTCAATATTCTTCTCAAGGAGTTCTAAAAATCTTCCAGGGGTTGCAACCACTATTCTTGCACTACCTTCATATTTTAATAAACGCTCTTGCTTTTGAATTGATAGGCCCCCCGTCAGTGACAATATGGCGAACGGAGCCTTCTTGACTATCAGCTGACCTAATTTCTTCAAATGATCAGTTACTTGCTGTGCTAATTCTCTAGTTGGGGCGAATATTAAGGCAATGGGCTCGCCAGAATCCATTTCCTTGACAAAACTTTCCAAAATGGGGATACCGTATGCTAGGGTTTTACCAGATCCTGTTGCCGCCTTACCCATGATATCTTCATTACGTAAAGCTGCCGGTAAGACAGCTCTTTGGATGTCTGTGGGTTTGGTAAAGCCTTGTTGAGACAAGCCAAGGAGGACAGTGAAGGAAAGAGGAGCTACTTCATTCCAGTCGGGTAGTTCAGGCGTTGACATATTTTCAAGGTCAATTTCAGTATTAAACACATTGGGCTGCAGTTCCTGGTCGTCATATTCATGCGATTGATTTGTCTTATTTCCAATTTCATCATTTACCTTTTGATCATATATTCTCTCATCATCTTCTTCCTCATCTTCTTGCTCATCCTCTTGCTCACCACCTTCTACATTATCTTCCTGACGTTCTGTATTTTGATCCTCTTTGTGTTGCAAATCTCCATCTTCAGTCTCAGCGAGCTGATTTTTACGTTGCTCGCCCTCGAAGTCGTGATTTTGATTCTGTTTATATCCTTGCTCTGCTTTAACATCTTCCTTAGCTTGATCTTCTTCCCCTGCTAAGTTCGGTTCATTCCGAGCGATGAACTGAACTTTACCATTCACAACTTTCACATCTACACCATCAATTTCTTCCAGGCCATAAAACCCGCCATAATCGTCTAAATTATCGGGAATGTCAACTTTCTTCCATTTCAAATCGGAGGCGGAAATTTCTACACCTTTGGGGGTCTTTGACTGGGAGTTTCCTTTTGATTTACCTCTTTTCGAAACCTTTGGCTTGGAGTTTCCTTTTGGTTTACCCTTTTTCGAAAAATTTGGCTTCTCCTTGGGAGACTTTTTATTTCTGGCGACCATGTTGTTCCTTTACGCACTTTGCGTGTTACTGTAGCTTATACTATCTCATCTCATCTCATGCCATCTCATCGCATCGCATCTCATCTCAAAAATTTTCAAGCTTTTCAAGCTCATGGCGATGAGAATATGTAAAAAAAAAAAAAAATCATATCAAGCAAGAAATGATATCAAGAAAGAAGAAAAGCATTACAGGTCGCCCCCCCTCGAACAACTTATCTATAAATATCAAGCCTAGCAAGGCACGAAGGATAATACGAAGATTCCACTTCCTGATTAACAAGCGCCAAATCGTATGTGATAAATTGGGAATTGCATTAGTTGAGAATGACGAGAGTCAGAACGCCAAAATCATCTCACAATTTCTCGATGATGCTGCGAGGTCTTCCTTTGAGCTAGGAACGACAAGCACCCATATGGAGCAGCAGCTTCTGAACCTGCAAGGTTGTAATACACGCGAGAAACTTGTGGAATGTCTCGGCTACATCATGACTCAGGTCCATAAGCGTGGAGGCCTTAGGGACTACCAGTTGGCTAGCCGTGTAGGCCAAACAGCCAATAGAGGAGGGGACTCTTCTAAATTGCTGGTTGACTGGCTCAAAGAATTAGGCCACGCGAATCATAACAAATTGCGAGCACTAGAGATTGGTTCCTTAAGCACTGAAAACCGTATAAGCACCTGTGGACTATTCGACCCTGTACTTCGCATAGATTTGGAAAGTTCAGAGGTAGGGATCATCAAGCAGGACTTCATGCAAAGGCCGGTACCTGAGATGGAAAAGGACAAGTTCGATCTCATATCATGCTCCTTGGTACTCAATTTTGTGCCTACACCATTGCAGCGTGGTCAAATGTGCGACAGATTTTCATACTTTTTGCGAAATCGTCCAAACGCGGCTTATTTGTTTGTAGTGCTTCCACTTCCCTGCATCAACAACTCTCGGTACATGGATAAGTCATATTTTTTGCAGTTGATGGGATGCTTAAACTACTCGCTAGTAAAATATCACGAGGCAAAGAAAGTGTGTTATATTCTCTTACATCACGATGTAGGGGAACATGACCGCAGCTACTTTACGAAAAAGCACAAACTGCATGACGGTCCCAACATGAATAACTTTTGTATATTACTTCCCGCTCTAAAAGAGTGCGAGTAATCGAGGCAGGACCAGTTTAAATACAAAGCTAAAGAGCATTTGTAGAAACGAAAAAAATAAAAACAAGGGACGGAATATCAGCCTGTATTTTATTTTCAATCAAAGTAAGTAGGGAAGATAATGGACGGCTTATGGAGGAGCGGAACCATAAGTACTGTCTTAATTATCAAGCTAAAAAAAGAAAAAAAACAGAACAAAGAACTTTAACAGAGTATAAAATAAAGTGAAGGGCGACACTAGTGGAGTTGAAATGTATAACATATAAAACAAAGCTCAACATATTAAAATTGGTGGCATTTCATATAAAAAAACTACGGCTATATATAATTTCCGCCCCACTCCTCCCATTTAGAATTTTACAACCAAGCTTTTGATTATACAATAGACATTTTGTAGATGATATTAAGGACTGTGAAAAATGAGTGAAGCTGAAGTTGTAGAATATCTGGGAATTTCAATGACTGTCTACTATCACGAAATTACATGTTCTGTGATTCCGAGAAAGTAATAAAACAGCTTCAAACAAATATGTTTCGTGGTATATATCGTAGTATAAGTTTTAAACCTACCAGAGGTCCGAATGGTAGCTCTACATATGGCTAGACACAAAAAAAACCTCCGTGAGAAGTTCTAAAAAATCACATAAGACCCTTATAGTAATTTGAATTGTTGGTCATTACTGGTAGCAAATGCCCTTGAGATTGGGTCAATATTGTAATGAACTACAGTTAGAAACTCGTAAGTATATTACTTACCTTGAGCGATTTAATATATTTCAGATTTTATCCTCCTTTTTGTGATGAAAGCTTCAACTGGCGTGCAAGATACTAAGGTTTCTGTTTAATTTTAAGCGGCAAATTGCTATGTTGGCAGGACTGCCGCAATAATATTTGACATCGGATCATTTATTTTAGTCCAAGACGTAAAGTACAAAAGCTCACTTTTCTTCAGTTTGCAAGATAATCACCTATTGCAAACTCTCAGCTCTATGCTTGACGATAGTAAATAGCCGAGAGCGGCACGAAGAACTAAAGTATCTTAGATGTATTAAACTCAGTACATATAATACCTTTTGTGCCGCCACTAGGCTATAAGTCTTCACTATTCTCGACATGAAAACTGTTTGAATATCAGAATTATCGTACTGACAATGGCTTTGACTGGCTTTGCTCTATTTTTGGTTGCGTCATTGGAAGTTCGTTTCGTTAATATTCCAAGGCTCGAACTGACGCCAAATTAGGAAGATCTCGAATAACAGCATCTTTGTTCCGTACTATGGTAATATTATTAGCGCGAGTGGTTTAGTGGTAAAATTGAACATTCCCATTGTTCAGCCCCGGGTTCGATTCCCGGCTCGCGCATTCTTTTTCCATGTTTCAAGAACATGTAGTGAAGTTTGCTGAAAGATATTCATCATAAAACGAACCGATGCATGGAATGCAAGACGCAATAGCTTTGATGCCTTTAAAGGCTTTTGATATCAGGTCAAAGTTTACAAATATTCTGTGTGAAAGTACTCCAAAAGAATAGTCTTATCTAAATGCTGAACAACAATTTATGGTGACAAAAAGATGCAGAAATTTGCAGCTTGAATATAGGTTACGGTATGTTTACACACAGCACGATGTATTTGTTATCCCATCTTTGTCATAGTTGCAATATAAGCAAACATCTCCGATTTAATGCTAATGATGGGCTGTTTCAATTGCCGCGGGCGAACCATAGAATACATATTGAGTTTAAACCAGAATGAAAAAAAAAAAAAAAAAAAAAAAAAAAAAAACAACAACTAACAAACAGTCCACAGATTGACCGACTTGTTAGTTTATTTATGGAGCATGATGCTATCCGCAACTATTTGATATCAAGAACAATTCATAAGAGTGCTAAAATCTGCCGCAATTCGAGACCTAATGTCCTCGTGATTCTATAGGTTACTTGGGACGCTTTCATAATCTTGTTGAGCATATCGGCTTATTTTGATGGATGTACTGTTATCAGCACTGGGGACGAATACAACGAATACAGAAAAAAGCATGGCGAATACAGTATTCGTGAATTTGGACGAATACTGTAACTAATTACGAAAGTTGTATTCGTTAGCTAGCGAATACAAAACATGCAAGACACCCATGATGGACCCCATTGTTAACTTTCTTTGAGTGCATACGAGACATACTAATACATAGAAGCTAC
>PPKA02000029.1:0-118209 GCA_003707595.2 Zygosaccharomyces bisporus
GGATTACATGTGTGTAGTTCGACGGCAAGCCATAATTCTATTGTTGTGTTAAATACAGTGGTATTTTACGCGTTGTTAATTTTATGTATTCGCGTCATGTATTCGTTTGGATTCGTGTAAAAGCACCTAATTCTTCAGTGTATTCGTCACTTCCTACGCTGTATTCTCATCATGTATTCGTATTCGTCCCCAGTGCTGGTACTTATTATATCACTATATAATATTGGTATTATAGGTCGTTCCACTTCATCTTCAGAAAACTATTGTACCTCCATATATATATATATATATATATAAATATAAGGAAATATATTACTATGAAATCTATGCTTCCGTTAATTCGTCTTCTTTCCTACTGCCGTTTTGCCCAAATACATCCGTCTCTTCCTCCTCTTCTTCTTGATCTAGATCTTTAAAGACAGTTTCTTTGGGCATGCGCTTCATTATTTCTGGTCTTTCAAATAAAGGTCCAATTTTCTTTATCCATCTCTGCCTCTTATCGAGCAGCGACTTAAGGCTTGAGTTTGCTGCCTTTTGTTGTGCTACCTGTGATGCCGTACCTTGAGTTACGGATCCTGTCGTCCCACCGCTGTGATTTTTCTTCCTTTTCTTAGGAACTCTAATGCGCTTGATATATGCCTGATCGATTTGCTTGTCTAAATCGTCGAGAATTGACGCATATTCTTGCCACGAGAGCTGTCTTTCCACCAGGGGCACTAGGGCAGCCTTGCGCTTTTGATTTCTTTCCGTCACATGCTTCAAGGAGTTCTGTAACTCTCTAATTTCGGCACTGATCTCGTCGTCCTCTCTACCAGTTAGCCAATCCGGGTCATCACCATTGCCGCTCTCATCCCGCGGCATATTCATATATATGCCGACATATCTAAGCTCTCTTTTTAAACGTTCTTCAAATGTTGGGTAGTCCAGGTTAATACTGTTGACTTTCCAGAGTTGTGGATTTGGTACAGTACTGGTCGTACTGCCACGTAGCGATTTTTCGTCCACTTCGCTCACAGGAGTGTGCGTCAATCCCATCGGCGTCTGTTCTCGACTTTCTATCCCATCTTGAGGTATGATAGTATGACTACTCTCCTCTTTGACAATAACCTTATTCTCATCTTCCCCGTCAACTTCATCCTTCAGAATGGCAGACAACAGACGTGACACGAGGGGACCACAAGACACTTCTTCCGTATCCAAAGTGGCGTCGTTGATCTCAGCTGCACTTTTCTTTGGTAAAATACTAGAGGGATCGTTTACGGGAGGCGGCGAAGTATTGGCAATATTTTGATTGTCATCTCCTTTTGACCACACATCGCTATAGAGTGGCCCTAGCTTTGGAATAACATATGGTGTCACTTCTGGATCGTATGCCTTGTTTACTTCCAGATTGATTGGGATTATGTATCTTGATTTTAAAAATTTCAAATCATCATCGTTGAACTCCCTGAAGAAATTTTCCACTGAGGCAAGAAATGTTGTGTACTGAATTTGGTTCGTGGGCTTCGGATAAGAAAAGTTCTGGTCAGGTATTTCCCCTGGAAGATACTCCTTCAAATCGTTGGTAGGATAGCTGGCCACTTGATATTTTCGCTTTAAAAAATCTTCTCCTGTACTCTCTAACCCCTCCTCATTGAACAATCCTAGAGAAGCCGCTGCTTTGGGCAAGGTCTGTGAAACGACAAATTCTGACTTGGGATTTTTAACCGACGGGTCATTTTCCATCTTGTCGACGTCAGTTTTGGGTCTCTTTCCATCTGGTAACGGCGAATTTCCGCCTTCCTCCTCTTCATTACCAAGTAGAAGTGGCCTTTTTCTGCTCTGTGGAGGCGAGGGTTTACTCTCCTTGCTTTCATTGTCTTCTTCCTTCACATCTTCTAGTCCAGCTTTCACTTTTTCCATGCGATTAATCATTTCTTGATCTCCCCTGGCAATTGAGTCCAAAGAAAGGCGCAACTTATCTATAAGGGCCCTCAGTTCACTTAGAATTTCCCTGCTAGGTACAGCACGTACATATTTCCCATTCAGCATGCCAGTGTCCCGCTCAAATGTCATGTCCAATGTCGACAGAATGGACGACAACAGCTTCGAAGGGGGCTCCTGGTCCCCCATTTCGATATCTGTAGCCTCCTTGGGCATCTTTCCACGTTTAACCATAATTATATGAGCCTCCAAAGCCCAACCAGCCTTTAAGATTCGTGGTTTCTTCAAATGCGCTTTTCAATTAAGCTTACAATTCTTTATTATGGTGACTGTCCAAGATGTTAGTGCGGGTAAAATTGTTTGCCAATTTTTCAACATGGAAAAATCATCAAGCGTCAAATGTATCGCATACTGTAATAACTATCATCTGATAAGTGATTTAAAACTGTGCTAGGTCATGTCCCTCGTCTTAAGACGCCTCGTCAGCTTTTCGCGGCCTCTATTGAACAAACCTGCAGTGGAGATTGCTCACAGCACTCACCCGAACCTATATTTGGAACCCATAAAATGGAAAGGTTTGCCTACGGAAAAGATATTCCACCTATACAGAGAGAGAATTGTTAAGCTCGGTTCGAGGTATAAGCCATGTGAAGAGGAATTGCAAGCGTTGCTATCTACGTCAGACGATACCGGTGTGCTCAAACGCGACATCCGCAAAATATACTACAATGGCGAACAAGGTGCGGTAGACATCAGTGGTGGATCTTTAAAGGATAATTACAGCCCTACGCCATTTATGTTTGATGAATTACCTTCTCAAGCCCAAGATCTCGTGGCGCAACATAGGGAACAGCGTTTTTATAATAGATTGGCTGCTTACGAGCTCCCACTTTTGACCCAGTACCGTCAAGAATATAGAAGACCATCGCATAGGACACATCCCGTGGAGTATCGTTTCACTACTTACATTGGGGAAGAGCACCCTAACGCTCGCAAAGTGGTATTAAAGACTAAAGTAAGCGATCTCGGACTGAACGAGAAGCAAAAGCATAAATTTTGCGTCTTGGCCACGACTCGGTATGATGCCACCACAGACATTTTCAGGATGTCTAGCGATCGGTACCCAGAAGCAGCTCAGAATGCCCGTTTTTTGAATGACGTCTTCCAAAGATTGCTCAGAGAATGCAAGGACATGAGTGACGATTTCAGCGATGTACCTCTAGACACTAGACACACACAGGCCAAGATGTTGCGCAAAAGACGCAAGGACTACCAATTTCCTGAAGAGTGGAAACGCCCTCAAGATGCTCCCAAATCCAAATTCCGCTTCGTGGAAATGCTTTCTCAGAACTTGTAAATATGTTAATATTGGCACATAAGTGCCATTATGTTGAGAAAATGTTAGTTGTTACAAATACACTACACGCTATATAACTACAACGGAAACACTGAATTCGATCTCCTCCTTTCCTAAACACTATCTAAGCATTCACATCTTTCTTCTTGTCCTTCTTCTTCTTCTTCTTCTTCTTTTCAGATCCGTGATCGTCATGAGATCTCTTCTCGTGAACTGGTTGCGGCTCTGGTGGTATTTCCTCATGTTGCAAGCTGAAAGGAATAGGGATTGGCGCATGGCTTGGGCCCTCCGACGAAGGAACAGTGCCGTTTTTCTTGGCCTCTAGATATTTTTGCTTTTCTAATTGATAGTGCTCCAGCTCCACACTATAGGCCTGCTTCCACTTTTCTTTCTCAGCATCACTGAGCTCTTTCCACTTCTTAGAGATCTCCTGGGTAATCTCGGTAGACGACAAAGGAGGTAGCCCAGCCCTCTGTCTTGAGTCACGTAGCTCTTGGCGTACAAACGCCGAGTAGGCAAAGAAAACGGTCAACGGTTTCTTGGGGGCATTAGGGTCTCTTTCAGCCCTTTTCTTAGTGGCAGTAGTCTTTCCTGGGCTAGGAGCACCGAGAAGAGCGTCCTTTTCGTCTTCCACTGGGTTGATCAAATCGTTACTGAGGCTGTTTATTTGATTCGTAGTGCCAGCAAGTCTTTGTAGAGCCTCAGTAAGAGTTGTAAATGCCTCGATCTTTTCCTCCTCATCATCTCCAGTCGCATTATAGAACTCTAAAATCGAAGAGGCTGTCTGGTCTGCACATTTGGATAATTCAAAGAGTGATGAAACTAGCTAATATGAAGGTTAGTATGGGAAGATACCACTATATGCTATGTTTACAGGAAAAACGTACCGAATCCTTAGCCAGCTTGAGCCTCAAACCTGGATCGTTGGTCATGTGTAGGACTCTTGTTGTTTTACTACTTCTGTAACGAAAACGGACACAGAGTAGTGTTAGGCTGCCATGGGAGGAAGTTAGGCAGAGTTCTCTCTAACTCGTAGTGAGAGCCCCTACTGCACTGGGGGGGACCTAGGCGGAAAGTGTTGCCACCGAGGGAGAAATGGTGGGGAGCGTACCCGATTGGGCGAGGGACAGAGGGAAGGACGGGTAACACAGCAGTTGATACTCAGCGCGCCAATGGGCATGATGAGTAGTTAAACCAAACCCAATTCTCTTGGAGCGGGAGGAGTACTGATTGGATTATTCCCAGTTTTTGAGTAGTGGTAATGCAAGTGGTTGGGTTCTTTTTTCTCTTACGAAGGCGAGGGCGAAAACAACATGCGACAGCTGCAAGCACGGTTATGATATTTGTACTAGTGTGCTCACCCATTGCAGTACAGTAATCATTTTAAATCCGGGCAATTTTTAATCACCAAGTAGAAAGAACCTACGTTTTTCTGTTCAACTGTAATTGTTTAACGTCAAAAGTCAAAAGTCAAAAGTCAAAAAAAAAAGTCAAAAAAAAAAAAAAACAATTCAAGATCGCACCAAGTCCACACATACATTTTTCTACATTATAATAATGTGTGAAAAAAACATTTCAACTAGCCTAGTTATTTTTAATCTTTACTTTTGTTTTTATCTTTTTTTTTTTTATGCAAGGCGTGAGGTCGATTGGCCTGGTTCTACATAGCGCTGTAGAACTTACTTCGAGACACTGAAAAGATAACCAAGACCAGCAAGATATTTATCAAACGAGTTCATCACATAATATCAAAAAATAAACCGTGTTTCCCTAAATTGAAGACGTAAAAAAAAAAAGGTACATAGTCTTTTTTTTTTTTTTTTTTTTTTTTTTTATCATAAGTAATATCAATAATATTCGTTCAAACACTCGCATCGAAAAGTCTAGCGCATGATTCTGACACACGAAGAAACGACAGAAGAGAAAAGAAGAAATAAAAATAAAAATAAAAACATTTTTTATTCACGCTTTTAGGTCAGCAACAAACTTATCTTCTTTGTCCTCCTCTCTGTCCTCGACGTATACCACCTCGACTTTTGTGCCCTCGTCAGGTTCAGGCCAATCGCTCCTGTCGTCAGCTTTCTCTGCGGTTTCACGCCTCAACTGGCTAGTAACCAACTTGTGAGCAGCATGAGCTGGCACACCTTTGACAAATAGCCTGTCGATATCTTCCAAGGGAATGCCCTTTGTTTCCGGAACAAGGAAAAACACGTAGGGAACCGAGAGCAGTGCCACAGTGGCGAAGAAGAAGAAGATACCGTAGTGCATAGCATTGATCATGTTCGTAGTGACCCTTGTCATGATGAAAATGGGCAGCCACGACGCGGCTGCGTTTAGACTCTGCGTAAAAGTTCTGATATTCTGTTCGTAGACTTCGGCAGCCCAGACGTAGGGTCCTCCAGACCACGCCATGATAAAGGAGCACGTCCACATGTACATGAAACCGATGGCCGCCTTACCGCCAGGCCCTGCCGTGTTGCCCGGTTTCGACGGGTCGGCCACTTTGAGATAGGCGCCAATGTACCAAAAGAAGAGCGAACAAAAAGTGGACGACAGCAGGAATGCGATACGCCTGCCAAAGCGGTCCACGATGAAGAAGACGTAGATCATCGTGCAGAAAAATTTGGCCACGCCAAAGAAGCCCGAGGAGAACAAAGTGGCATTGGTACCCTTGACGCCCAAGTTCTCGAAGATGGTCACACTGTAGTAGTTGAGAGCCTGGATGCCCATGAAATTTTGCAGTATAAAGAGGCCGCACGAGATGCCCAGCCGCTTGAAGTACTTGGTGTTGCGCACAAAGATCTCCTTGGCTGGGTCCAGCAGCCCGTTGCCCACGGTCCTGTTCTGCTCCTCGATCGCGTCCTTCATGGACCCGAACTCCCAGTCCAGGTACTCGTCGCCGACGTTCAACTTCCTGAGCCAGCACAGATTCTTGAGCGCCTCCTCGTCGCGCCCCACCTGGCACAGCCAACGGGGCGACTCGCGCAGCACCAGCGAGCCCAGGAAGAAGAGTGCGGGGGGATGATCTGCACCGCCAGCGGGATCAGCCACTGCTTGTTGCCGCCGGCCACGTGCTGCGACACGCCGTAGTTGATCCAGAACCCGACGAGGTCGCCGATACGCCAGCCGATCTCGTACAGCGCCACGATCTGGCCACGGATGGGCGCCGGAGACACCTCGCTCAGGTATATCACCGTGAGGTTGGTCGAGGCGCCGACCGTCAGCCCGGTGAGCACGCGCCCGACGTACATGGGCGCCAGGCTGCCCTTCAGCGACACCAGCATGACCGCCGAGCCCGGTGAGCACGCGCCCGACGTACATGGGCGCCAGGCTGCCCTTCAGCGACACCAGCATGACCGCCGAGCCCACCGTGCCCACCAGCGAGATGATCAGCATCGACACCTTGCGGCCCAGCCGGTGCGCCAGCGGGTACCCGAAGAGCGCCCCGAAAAACGCGGCCGCGTGGAAACACGATATCACGTTGGAGATCGTGTCCTGGCCCTTCTGCGTGCTGGTGTCGAGCCCGAAGAACTTCAGAAAGTACGTGTTCTGGAGCGTCGTCCCGACGAACCCGGTGTCGTAGCCTATCAGCACTGCGGCCGACGACGCGAGCATCGCCGTGCAGTAGATGCGCCAGTTGTAGATCTGCGGAGGCGTGGGCCTGTCCTCCTGGCGCGCGAAGACGTTGTTGAACTTGATTTTACTCAGAACCTTCATGTTGCGAGCTGAGCGCTGGAGTGAGTGGAGGACTGGTGGACGTTGTGCCTGTGTCAAACCTTGCGGAACCGATGCCTTATAAACTCCAGCGCCTTCCCCGCACTCTGTCGATCTTCCGGCCTCCCGCGTCACCGCAATTGCGGCTGATCAGCGGTGACCGCTGACCTGCCCCGATCGCTGCCGAGCTCTCACTGCAGCACGCGTGCGACTCGGCAAGCGCACGCCGGGGGAGAAAGGGAGGTGGGGGGGGGGGTTCCGCTTCTCTAGCACGCCTCACTGCCCCAAGTATCGCACGTTTCGCAGTGTTTCACGGAGTTTCGCGGCGTTTCGCGGCGTTTCACAGCGTGTCGCTCTCCGGTGACTAGTTCCAGACTCTTGGCCCCTGCCAGTCATGACGACTGTTATTTACTATGCGGGGAACAACTCTAAGGTCCGAGATCTCGCGCGCGCGCACAGCACGTTTAGCTGCTTCCGGAGTTAACAGACGCGAAGAGATAACGCGAAGCGCAGCGCAGCGCAGCGTCTCCGCAGATAACAACGCGCGCAGCACCGCGGGGATAGCCCCGCAGGTACGTTCCCCTCCCCCTTCCGGCGATAGCTGGTGGAGATACGGCACGCAGACGACCGGGCGCGCGGATGCGCCAGCCGTTGTTGACACAGCTGCTGCTGCCTGCGCCTGTTCTGCACAAACGCGGGGTTACGGAACAGCGTATTGTCTCGCCACGCGCCCCTTCCCATGGGCCCCGCTGTGTTGTGCCCACCGCGCGGTTCTGGTGTTGTTAGCGCAGGGTAATTTTCCAGTGTCTTAGCAGCCGGAGCGGTGTTGCCACCCGCTGTTTTGGTCCATTACCGCCTTGGCGGTTGCACTATTGCTAGGAAGCACTATTGCTAGGAGCACTATTCGCTTTTGCACGACCTGCTACTCGCTATTCCAGGCTACTCGTGGTCAGGCTTATGTGCCAGATTCATTCCATGTTTACTTGCTAGATCATTCCAGGCCACTCGCGAGATCGCCAGATCATTCCAGGCCACTCGCGAGATCGCCAGATCATTCCAGGCTACTCGCGAGATTCGTTCCATGTTTACTTGCTAGATCATTCCAGGCTACTCGCGAGATTCGTTCCATGTTTACTTGCTAGATCATTCCAGGCTACTTGCGAGATTCATTCCAGGCTACTTGCGAGATTCATTCCAGGTTTACTTGCTAGATCATTCCAGGCTACTTGCGAGATCATTCCAGGCTACTTGCGAGATTCATTCCATGTTTACTTGCTAGATCATTCCAGGTTTACTTGCTGGATCCTTTCCTGGCCACTCGCGAGATCGCTAGATCATTCCCACTCACACGACACCCTGGCCGCTCGCGATCTCGCCAGATCATTCCCTCTCTTTCCTCCTCGTCTATTCATCTAGGTGGTCCCCCCCCTGCACACCGCACACCTGTTTTGCCCTCCCGAACGCCCTCTCGTGCCGCCTAGACGCCGGGTGTCACATCGCACGGGCGCGAAGCGTCCCGGCGTCGGAGTCTCTGGCGGCGTTTTCCCCGACAGCACCAGCAGATAAAAAAAAATGGCTGCCATTCCCTCCCGTTATATATGCGCAGGCATGCAGGGCAGCGATGGCGTCGTCTTTGATCCGACTAGAGCTGCAAATACCAAATGTCCACCAACGGCATCAGAATCGCCATTGACAGGGGCGGCACGTTCACAGACTGCGTCGGAAACCCCGGCACCGGCAGGCAGGAGGACGACGTCGTGATCAAGCTGCTCTCCGTAGACCCCAAGAACTATGCAGATGCGCCGTTGGAAGCCATAAGGCGCCTGCTGGAGGCCTTCACCGGCAAGGCGATCCCGCGAGGCGTGCCCCTCGACATCTCCGCCGTCAGCAGCATTCGCATGGGCACCACGCTGGCCACGAACTGCGCGCTCGAGAGAAACGGCGAGCCGTGCGCGTTCGTCACTACCAAGGGTTTCAAAGACGTGATGGTGATCGGCAACCAGTCGAGGCCGGACATCTTCGATCTGAACATCAGAAGGCCCAAGCCACTCTACGACGTCGTGGCAGAGATCGACGAGAGGGTCACCCTGGAGGACTTCTCCGAGGATCCGCTCAACCACAAATCCGTAGCCTGCAAGGAGCACAACACGCTGCTCGGGACCACCGGTGAAGTGGTCCGCATCCTGCGCGCGCCCGACGTGGCCGAGATCACCTCGGTGCTGCAAAAAATCTACGACACCGGTATCAGGTCCGTCGCTGTAGCCCTGCTCCACTCCTACACGTACCCGGCTCACGAACGGCTCGTCGGCAAGATCGCAGAAGAGATAGGGTTCAAGCACGTCTCGCTGTCGTGCGAGGTATCCCCGATGATCAAGCACCTGCCGAGGGCGCACAGCGCGGTCGCGGATGCGTACCTGACTCCCGTGATCAAAAAGTATCTGCAGGGCATGCAATCCGGGCTCGTAAACGTCGATAACACCAGCATCCAATTCATGCAGTCAGATGGTGGACTCGTAGAGGGCCACCGTTTCTCAGGGCTAAAATCGATCTTGTCCGGCCCCGCTGGTGGGGTCGTCGGCTACTCGAGCACCTGCTACAACGCGGCAAATGACATCCCGCTGATCGGCTTTGACATGGGCGGCACCTCTACGGACGTCAGCAGATTCGGCGACGGCAAGCTCGAGCACGTCTTTGAAACTACAACTGCGGGCATCGTGATTCAATCGCCACAGTTGAACATCAGCACCGTGGCCGCTGGCGGAAGCTCCAGATTGTTTTGGGAAAACGGGTTGTTCAGGGTGGGGCCCGACTCTGCAACCGCTGACCCGGGGCCTGCTGCTTACCGCAAGGGTGGCCCGTTGACAATAACCGATGCAAACCTGCTCTTGGGGCGTCTTGTGCCGGAATTTTTCCCCAAGATTTTTGGGCCCAACGAGGACGAATCGTTGGATTTGGAAGCTACAAGGGCAAAATTTGATGATTTGACCGCAACCATCAACAGGGACATGGGTGCCACCATGACCCCTGAAGAGGTGGCCTTTGGATTTCTGAAAGTAGCCAACGAGTCGATGGCAAGGCCCATCAGGGCGATCACTGAGAACAAGGGCCATGTGGTTTCCAAACATAGGTTGGTCACTTTCGGTGGCGCTGGAGGTCAGCATGCCGTAGCTGTCGCTGAGTCGCTTGGGATAAATGAAGTATTGGCTCATAGGTATTCTTCCATCCTTTCTGCGTATGGAATCTTCCTTGCGGATGTTGTCGAGGAAAACCAAGAGCCATGCTTTTTACTGCTGAACGATGCGAAAAATGTGGCAATCA
This sequence comes from Zygosaccharomyces bisporus, assembly GCA_003707595.2. Classification (NCBI taxonomy): domain Eukaryota; kingdom Fungi; phylum Ascomycota; class Saccharomycetes; order Saccharomycetales; family Saccharomycetaceae; genus Zygosaccharomyces; species Zygosaccharomyces bisporus. The sequence goes on from PPKA02000029.1 coordinate 10,313, forward strand.
TAGAGTCAAAATTGGATAACCTGTCAAATAAATCGGAGGAATCCCTGAAGAAACAAGGGTTCCGGGAAAACCAGATCTTCTTCGAAAAATATCTAAATCTCAGATACGAAGGCACTGAGACCAGCTTGATCATTTTGGAGGAAAATACCACTTGGAATTTTGAAGAATGGTTTGCAGCGGCTCACAAAAGAGAGTTCGGGTTCGCCTTTAGCGATAAAAATATCATCGTCGATGACGTTAGAGTCAGAGCCGTTGGCAAATCCCTCGTCAGAGAAGAGGAGTGCGTTGACGACCAATTGAAGAAATATCCACCCAGGGAAGTTTCTATCTCCAAAGAAGCAGCTTTTTTCAAAGAAGTCTATTTTGATAATGTCTGGTGCAAGACACCAGTATTTAGAATCGATGATATGCCCTACGGTAGTGTTGTTAAAGGACCGGCTATTTTGGCCGATGGTACACAAACTAACATTATTCCAGGGAATTCTGTGGCTTTTGTTCTAAAATCTCACATTTTTATAAAGATTTTGCACAAGTCCGGAGCGGATATCTCTCAAGAGTCAGACTTTCATGTGGACCCGATCATGCTGTCCATTTTTAGTCACAGGTTCATGGATATTGCTGAGCAGATGGGCATGCAACTACAGAAGACTTCTGTATCGACTAATGTGAAAGAAAGGCTGGATTTCTCTTGCGCCCTTTTTGATCCAGAAGGAAACCTGGTAGCAAATGCTCCTCATCTACCTGTTCACTTGGGATCGATGTCTACCTGCATTGCCGCTCAGGCCAAACTATGGAAGGACAAGCTTAAGCCTGGAGATGTGCTGATGAGCAATCACCCAGACATCGGGGGCACCCATTTACCTGACATTACAGTAATCTCTCCTGCGTTTTCAGAAAACTCTGGAGAGCTGATTTTTTACGTAGCATCCAGAGCCCATCACGCAGATATTGGCGGCATTCTTCCAGGTTCTGTCCCACCTAATTCGAAGGAATTATATGAGGAAGGTGCCGCCATTTATTCAGAGCTGATCGTGAGGGAGGGTGTTTTGCAGGAGGCCTCGATCCGACGTTTACTTCTGGAGGAACCGGCAAAGTACCCTAGATGCTCGGGTTCAAGAAGAATTAGCGATAATATTAGTGATATCAAAGCTCAAATTGCCGCCAACAATAAAGGTATTCAATTAATCTCCAAGATGATGAGGGAAAACGGGCTCAAAGTCATCGTAAAATACATGAAAGCCATTCAGGATAATGCTTCTCAGACAATTAAGAGAATGCTAAAAAAATTAACTCAACATTTCGGCAAAACCCATTTTTCTGGTGAAGATCTCATGGACGATGGAACACTTATAAAGCTTAAAATCTCCTTAGACATTGAAAAGGAAGAATATGTTTTTGATTTTGAGGGTACTTCACCACAGGTGTATGGTAACTTGAATGCACCTGAAGCAATTACCTATTCAGCTATTCTTTACTGTCTACGGTGTTTGGTAGGTGAGGACATTCCGCTTAACCAAGGCTGCTTAAAGCCCATAACTGTCAAAATACCGAAAGGCTCCATTTTAAGCCCCATCAATGGAATTGCGGTTGTCGGTGGCAATGTCCTAACCTCTCAAAGAGTCACTGACGTCGTGCTTAAGACGTTTCACGTTATGGCCGATTCACAAGGTGACTGTAACAATTTTACCTTTGGGACAGGGGGAAGAGATCCCGAGACAGGAGTCGTTTCCAAGGGTTTTGGATACTATGAGACCATATGTGGTGGACATGGCGCAGGTGCCGATTCCTGGAGGGGCGCTGGCTGGAATGGCACCAGTGCCGTTCATACCAACATGACAAATACTAGAATGACAGATAGCGAAATATTTGAGAGAAGATATCCCGTTATTTTAAGGGAGTTCTCCGTCAGAACCGGTTCCGGGGGTGACGGTAAATATATAGGAGGCGATGGTGCTCTCAGAGATATTGAATTTCGCCAACCAGTCGAAGCCTCTATACTGTCGGAAAGAAGGGTTATTGCACCACATGGACTAGATGGAGGAAATGACGGTCAAAGAGGTTTGAATCTCTGGATAAGGGACCAGGGAAAAAATATAATCAACATTGGAAGCAAAAATTCGGTAAAGGTTAATCCAGGAGATCGTATTATTCTGATGACGCCTGGAGGAGGTGGCTGTGGAAAAGCCATCAAGTCTTGATGAATGCATGTCCCAGCAGTACACTCAGCGACTTCATAATGATGCTAGGGAGGGAAAAAAATCATCGAAGTTGTCTATACTCTTTATAAATGGTCATTTAAACACTGCTATCTATGGCTGCTCGACTTTGACAGAATTACCATTTTTCGATGATGATTCTAAAAATGCAGCAACACATGCCAAGTGATGGAATGCCGTCCTTGGACTGCCTTTGTACAAGGTCTTGTCCTTCTTCGCTACTGCCTCGTGAAAATTCAAGAATTCGGCCTTCACACCAGTTGTACCATCCGTTTTCACTGGGTACACTTCTTCTTTGCCTGCAGTTTCTTTCGTCTCACCAGTTTGCACTTTAACTACTGGCTTTGACTTGTCTGAAAGATCAATCATAATTGATCCAGACTTGCCAAAGATCTTCAACCACACGGACTTGTCGGTGGCGCCAAATGCGGAGCCGTATGTAAATGAACCAACTACATCACTGTCCTTCACACTGACGGTGGAGAAAACAATGTCGTCAGTACCAGATTGCTCACGCACTTGTCTGGTTAAGGCAGACACTTTGTCAAATTCGCCCACAAGTGAAATGACCAGTGCAAGCTGATGCACACCACCGTCAGACAAAAATCCACCAATATGTTCAGGGTGCTGTCTCCACGAAGTCGTCAGATATTTATTATCGGCGATGAATGGACCAGTTGAGTTGTGAATAAATGCAACCACAGGGCCGATTCTGGCCAAGTGCTTCTTAGCTACTGCAATCACTTCCAAGAATAGCCAATTTTCTGCAATGCCCACAGGAATATCTGTGGATTCTGCAACTTTGACCAGTTCTCGAGCTTGTTTCAAATTAGCCGCAATGGGTTTCTCCAAAATAATTGGCTTCTTGGCAGCGACTGCCTTCTTGACAGTGGATAAGTTGAACTGTGCTGGAAGCATTGCATCAATGTAATCGACATTTTTGTCATTCAAAATTCCGTCCAAATCATCATAAACCTTGTCCTCTGGTATGCCAGCTTCCTTAGCGAATGCGAGGGCCTTGCTCTTAGTTCTGTTGTTTGCAGCGACAACTTTAAAGTTATCTGGGGAAGACTTGTAACAGGGAAGATGCATTTCCTTGGCAAAGATGCCAGTGCCTACGATACCAACATTGAGAACAGGTGCCATTATGATATTTGAAAAATATTAGTTTTGTACTGGATGAATATGTCTTTATGTATGTCATAACAGTTAAAGTTCAGGGACCCTTTATATAAGTAGTTTTTCGTCACTGACCCCGCGGAATTAAGCCCCCCCTGACTTGTCGGAATTAAAGCTGCCTTTGAATTGAGATATTATAATATAGTGCATATTAACAAAATCTTGACGCATATGGGTGTGGCATGACACAATATCTTATATCTTACCATGTCCCATAAACTATAGTTAGACGTAAAAATATCCAGTTTTTGTCTTGAAACCAGGAAAAGTGACAATGCATCAATAATAGTTTAAAAATATTTTGTAAGATATATCCATAGGCTGAGTTCTAAATTATCCATGATTGCACAATTGAATATTCATTGGGAACTTACCGGCAGACCCCTATTTAACCTTAAATATGTTTCTTAAACAAACCGAAGAATGGCAGAACAACCGGGTGTGTAAACTGAAGAGTAATATACGAAAAAAATAAATAAAAAAAAAAAAAAAAAAAAAAAAAAAAAAAAAAAAAAAAAAAAAAAAAAAAAAAAAAAAAAAAAAAAAAAAAAACGAATAGAAGACCATATGAAGGATTCCAAATTCACCTAACAAAAGGGACACCGAATTACATACTGGCGGCAATGCAAATAGTGCTTGAGCTGTAACCTTTTCAAGGCGTTTGCATTTTGCATAGACGATCTCTCGTTTAATTCTTTTCTAGTAAAAGTTCGAACAAATTATTCGTAACCGTATATATTTCATTTTACGGAGAAAACAAAGTACCAAGATGGTGTAGAGTATCTGGCTGTCTCGAATTGACAGTATTATTTTTTTTTTAAAAAAAAAAAAAGAAGAGCGTATACTAGTTTTACATTTTCGAATAAAAATAACATGAAAATTGTCGCATATAGCAAGAAGGCTTCTCAGTTGATCCAAATTTCAAATGAGTAGTCCAGGAAAAAAAGATAAGTTCCATGCTGATGATTGATGTCTTCCAAATGAATTCGCATTAACGCAGCTGCCATTTTCCTCAACAAATGAGCTTCAGCGAGCGACAGAGAATTTTTCTCACAAGTCTATTTTGTGAAGATACGTATTTTCAAAGCCAACTTCAATCCTTGCGTTTCGTCGAATAACGAAGAGAGCCTAGATCGAAATCAGCATGAGCATGTCGCTATTTTGTTCATGCCTTCGCGTTAATATTTCTTTTGTATTTGATACTTTTTAACAATCAGAAAATCTACGAACGACGACATGTTGTAGTAACTCAGACAAGTTAATGTAACGAAATTTAGAGTAAACTAATGATTGGTTCATGAATATAACAGGTCCGCAATTTCAAGAATGTGCTTCATACGAAATTATGCGCTCCGCACCTTATCCTCGTTACAAGCGAATTTTGATAACATATTAAATAATACTAACGATCTCTTATACATATAATTATTTTCCTTTCAGTGCCGACATAGGGATAACTTAGCCAGCTGCGTACTATGCTATTACGTACCTTTTAATATTTCAATGTTGGTTTCGCAGTTACCTTTCATTATCGCAGTTCAGCAAAAAACTACACTGCAATTTTCTTAGCGACCCGAAATTTCATGAACTGGACAAATAAGAGAGTAACTGTTGAATAACCAATCATCCTAGTCTCTCCATAACTTCAAAATGAGTTCTGACGGGACAGCAGCCTCGAAGATGACGATGGAATTCTACCGCAAGGCCCTGAATTTCAACGTCATTGGACGTTACGATCCCAAAATAAAACAACTGCTGTTTCATACACCTCATGCATCATTATACAAGTGGGAATTTGCCAAAGATGAATGGACCAAATTGGAATGCCAAGGCGTATTTGCCATATACCTTCGAGATGTCTCCAACAAGGATGACGAGCTACTCGACTCAGAGAGCCAGGAACAAAGTGTCACTGCGCTAGCCAGTCAAGCTAACGGCGAAGGATCAATAAGCGGAGCCGTACTATCTGGACGCGATATCTACAACTATGGATTGATTATCCTAAACAGAATTAATCCCGACAATTTCTCTATGGGTATAGTACCCAACAGTGTAGTAAACAAGAGAAAAGTGTTTGAAGCACCCGAAAACATGGAAAATCCACTAGAATGTATGGGAGTGGAGGTCAAGGACGAATTAGTGATTATCAAGAATTTGAAGCACGAGGTGTATGGCATCTGGATCCACACAGCCGCGGACCGGCAAAATATTTACGATCTGATTAAATATCTCTTGGAGAACGATCCTAAGGATTCGTTTGCCTAAAATACGTTTGATTTTCTCAGTTTTATTTACTCTTCATCCTGTTTCTTCTTGCTCGCCCGCTTCTTCTTTGCAGGTTCTTGTTCTGCCTTCTTTGTGGTCTTTCTCGGCCTTTTTTGCTTGGATTTATCGACTGTGGCACGACTCTTTGAGGACTTGTTCTGTTGAGCATCACTCATAGGACTTTGACCAGCTTGCAGTGATCGGCTTGCCATCTGTTGTTGTTGCTGCTGCTGTTGTTGAAGAAGTTGTTGTTGAGGTTTAAGTGGCACAGACATCGATATCCTGGTATTATACGGCGTAGGCTGTAAATTGTTGTTTAATACTTGCTGCCTTCTTTTTTCTTTGTTGATTCGCCACTGTTCAATGAATTTGAGTCTGCTGAATTGGTTGTTTTCGTTGCCTACGGTGAGGCCGGCAGCAGCAGCGGCAGCAGCAGCAGAGATAGCGACTTGGCTACCGCTAGTGGAACTACCTCTGACATCGGAGCCACCTGTGGCAGAGGGAGAGTTCGAGTGGCCCATGCTGCCACCCATCTTGAGCGCATTTTTAGATCCCGCAGGTCCGGAGGTCAATGATGCGGCATATGTGGCATTGGTTGAAGTAGTAGTACGTTCGCTCATGATCAACATCAGCTGTTCATAGTTGGAACTATGCTGAGGAAACTCTTCATGTTCTTCGATGTGTCCGACAGAACCCTTTGTGCCTTCTCGCTGAGACAGTTGTCGGTGAACATGTCTCAGGGTCTGTGTCTTATCATCCCAGTAAGGGGTAGCAAATAGATCGTCTTCCAATTTATCTCGATGCTCGTAGGGATCTAATGGTACGTCAAGGGCCAAGTTACGTTTTGTCAAGGAAAGAACTTCCGACTCCAACTGCTGGTATATGCTATCTGAAAATCTTGTGTGATCCGCGTAGGACATCATATCATAGTAATGGGTCAGATCATTGGGTTTCAATAGTGTACGGTAAACTCTGGGTCTCTTGAATGTTGTAGATCTCATTTTCTGCGCGGTACTTGATTCTGCGGAAGGTGACTTTTCCGAGTCGCTCGGGGAAGAAGCTGCTACTGGGGGTTTTGGTTGTTGTTGCTGCTGTTGCTGCTGCTGCTGCTGCTGCTGCTGTTGTTGTTGTGGCTGTTGTTGCGGCGCCTTATCTCTGGGAGTAACATCAACAGTGTTGGTATGGTCGTATACTTGCAAAATGAGATTCCCTTCATAAAATTGAATATTACAATCTCGTAAGACCTCCATTATAGATGCTGGGATGAGTCCCCTGGCAACATACTCCAAAAATTCTTTAAGGATGGAATTGTTCTTGTTGAGGATAAGACCATCGCTCGTCAACTCTGGGGTCTTTTGCTGCTGTTGCAGCCTTGTATTGGCTGGTGCACATATTTTGTAGTTATTCTCATAAATGTGGAACTCAAAGCTGGGTCTGTATTGCTCATATTTTTTAAGCGTGGAGTCAGTATCCTCTGTGAAATTATAGATACGCTTAGGCTTTTTGTTCAAAGTCATAAGCAGCTGATAAAATTGCGCCTCGTAGTTTTGCAGAGCCTGCTGGTGCTTCGGCTGTTGCAGGGCTCTTTGTTGCAAAAGCATCCTTTGTCTGTGCTGTTGTTGGGTCTGCTGTTGCATCTGCTGGTGCTGCTGTTGTTTCAAGGCTTGCTGTTGCAATGCCTGGTTCATGGGACGCTGCATGGAAGCCCTAGCATTTACTGGGATTCCCATCCTGCTGTTGCCAGCATTCATCTTGTGTTGCCTTTACCTGCAATGTAGTGTTGAAATGATAAAAGTTCGTTTTCGCCTAGCGCTATACGGATAGACATCTACGTACATAAAATATTCAAGGCCCAGCAGCTCTCCAGGTATCTTGTACGCCAAACAGAGAAGTGAAGACGCCTGCCAACGCTACGTAACCATCCTGATAGTGCAAGAAGCCTAAGTTGTTGAGTACCATGAAAGAATCAATGGCATTCCAGACGAACTTCCTACTAGCGGTGTACCTTTCCTTGTAGCTCTTCGATAACAGTTTCTTTTCTGTGTGCTCATCCTGAGCCAGAGCAGTGATGCGAGACTGCGAGATACGCATCTGACGCAACTCAACTACCATCCCAGTCAGCAGCGCAGATAACCAACACCAGTTGCTCCATCTGGGCACTTTCTTGCCAGTAAGATTCGTATTTGGTACAATCCTCAAAATTTTGAAGAGAGTGACTTGGTCTAAAGTCAAGTAGGCAGCATAGGAAAGCTGCCTAATTATGCTGAAGATCCGGATGACGCCATCACCGGTGAGTTTGTTGTCATACAGTTTGCAAGCATTTTGGATGTTGTTTAAGGGTTTCAAAAAACGCAAAAACTTTCTAACAGTGGTAAACTGCAACTGTAGCGCCTTGGCCAGTGGAGAAAGTGTCTGTGCAGCTAGGAAGCGAGACAAGTACTGCAAAAGACGTAGCACCTTTTCACGGCCAGCACCATTGTCCAAAAAATTAATGAGTTTTGCGAGGGTAGGATGATAGATAACTGTATCACAAACCATGACAGCGAGATCTTTCGGAATTCTGTGTTCAGAGGACTTCTTTCAACTGGTACATTTCATAAAAGGTATCTTTTCTTATATGTTTGCAGCCCTACAGAAAAACGGCGGAAAGGAAAAGTACCGAGACGGAGCAAAGGCGAGAGATATAGCCGAATTACAAAATACGGCATCCGATGAAGTACAAAATAAAATCCACTAATAAACATTTGATATTTTGATATTCAGTTCAATTACAATTTTGCTGAAATAGAAAGTTAGTGGAATAGCACAATGAAACGATAAGAATTATGCGTTTATAACACTTCGATGTTATAGGTATATTTCCTTAAAAAAAGCAAACTTGAGCTTTTTTGGCAACTATAAAGCCATTAGAGACTGTTACTCTCGAAGAAAAATTAGTGATTTTTTATAGACTCCAACACTACCTACCTTCAGAGAAACTAATTTTGGAAAAAAGATGCGGCTTGCTGTGCGTAGATATCCTCCGCTCCCCAAAAGCAAATTAAGGCGACGCTATTGAGCATATAAACAGATAGAATGCAACTGATGAATCAAGCAAGGCCACTCTTCCCGATAAACCGAGGCTATCTATTTTTTTCTGACTTTCACTTCTATATTTTTTTTTTTAGATTCGATGAGACAACACGTCGGATAGGTTTTGTTATGCTTTTACTTTTTATCTACGTATGTTTTCGTATGTCGGAGTGTTGGCGAGCGAACGCGTGAAAAATGTATTGACAAGCTTATCTTGAGCTAATCGGAAAGTCATCTCTCTACCAGTGATCAATTAGAAGACTCTCCCCTTATATTATGGGCTACTACGATGTAGATGACATCCTTGCAGATAGTGCTGAATTTTCCTGCAAGTTCCAATACGATATGCCAGGTCTCGGATACCTCGAAGGTAATCCTGGCAGAGCCATTGAAAAGAATGCCAGGCTGGACCTGCCTCTATGGCTGGCGAGAATCTTGGCTATCGTCGGTGGTGCAGATGGTGCAGATGGGTCCGAAGAAGCCCCACCTTTTGTAGAACTGTCACCAGCAGAGATTTTTTCACCAAAAGTAATCAACGCCATCAAAGCCGATGCAATTGCCATTGACTTACACTCGATCAGTTCTCATTTCCACGCACTTGCGCTAAAATGGATAGCACTGTTTGGTGATGAAAAGCTTGCCTCTGTCTTTAGCAACATGGTACTTTTGAGAGCACTCGAAATAAACGCCCACGCAGGCAGTGTTAATGTGTATCCAACTGCAGACGCTTCGTCCGCTTTCCTACTAACGCTAGATGAGTCTGAGAAAAGATTATACAAGAAATCCCATGATGCCTACAGAGAACACAAAAAATGGATGGTCGAAAATTGAGTGCATATTTTTTACTGATATACATAGATATAGTACAATTCGAAGCCAATCCTCATTAAAATAAGCCGTCTTCATCAGATCCGCCCGTTTGTTGAGCTTCTTCCTCATCACTATCTTCGACAAACTCCCCTGATAATATTTGTTTCTTTCCGCGGCCTTTACGAATGACTTCGCCGTCATCGTCTTCCTTCTCCTCGGGCGAGGGAGGTGATTGTCCATTTTCAGGATCTTGACCCTTCTTGCGTCTCTTTTTTTCAGTGGTTTTACCTTTGCGGGTTGATGCCTTTCTTTTCTTTCTGCCCTTCTTCTCCTGCCCTTCACCATCTTCACCGCCAGCGTCACTCATGTCACTCCTATCCACTTGAGGTTCTGACACTGCTTCACGCTCTTCACGTTCCTGAATGATTTTTTGTGCCTCATCCTGTAAGCGCCTGTATTCTTCCTTTTGCTTCTCCAATTTTATTCTCGAGGCTTCACTCTCTTGTCTTTTCTTCTCTTGTTCTCGTTTTTCATTTTCCTCCAACAGCTTCTTAGCTTGTTCGAACTTCTCAGTTTGCTCACTTTCGTAAGCTTCTTGTTCTTTGACACAGCGTTCCAGGGCACTCTTCATAGTAGTTTCACCTAACTGAATACGCTGTTCTAATTCTTCCTTTGGAATAATGACAAAATCCCCCGTTTCCTTCAGTTCTTTCAGAATATCCAGACCGGTACCCAGACCCGACTGAGCCGATTGAATATCTGCCAAGGAACGACCTTTCGGATTCGAGCGTCTCAGAGTTTCTGCAATTTGGAAATGGAGTAATGCTACGTTGTACTTCAGAGAAGCCATGAACTTGCCACCTTTGTCAGAAGAGGATCTGTCTCTTTCAGCTTCCAAAGCCTTCTGTGCATTAAGCAAGGCAAGTTGGAAAAATTCCAAAGCTCTTTCCCTAGTGGCCCTTGAATACCATGCTCTTCCTAGTAAATTCAAAAGCTTGGGGCGATTGTCCGTATTACCAAACCTTTTGAGAGCAAATTCGTACAGCTCTATTGCCTTCGCATATTCATGCATTTCCAATAAGCAGTGCGCCATATTGACATGAACATCTTCGTTATCAAGAGAATCTCTAGCCTTTCTTAAAATTTCTAAGGCAGGTCCAAACCTTTTGCTTTCAGCAAACACAATCGCTATGCCCTGGGCAGCAAAAATACTGAAAGGATCCAGTTGGAGTACCTTTTGAAACAACTGGACGGCTTTCAGGAACGATTGCTTAGAATTCTCTTGATCTTTAGAGGAATGGCCTCGTGCTTCTTTTCCAATCATACAGTACAAGTTACCCAAGGAAGTTAGGGCATATAAATCGTGAGAATCGTATTTTACCAAAGTTTCCTTGTCATGTGCGGTCTCTAGGTTATCATTCTTTTTCGATGGTTGACTGTTTTTTAAAAACCAGCTGTAAAAGGAACGCACCTCCAAATTGGACTTGTTTTCAGAAAGAAGGTTATTCATATCTTCTTTCAAATTGGAATTTTGATCACTGAGTACTTTGAAGAAAAGTCTTCTCATCCTAGCAGATAGATAGCCTGGGTGCTTAGAGATGATCTGGTCGTAAATAGAATTCGCCGCAGCAGGATCCTGTTTCTCTGAAACTCTAGCAAAATTATAATACACTGTAATGTTGAAATCTGCCTCTGCCTTGGCTTTAACACTTTCAAAGTAATGCATCGCCTTTTCCAAGTCACCATTAATGAAGTAGAAACATCCCAAATTATTGAGCATCTCGACAGGTATTGTATCTCCTTCAACATCTTGGAATTGTTGTACGGCCTTTAGCAGATATTCCAATGACTGCTTATAATGGTTCTGAGCTTCATACAATTCAGAGATAGCCAGATATGCTCTGGAAATAACCACTTGGTTTTTTTTGGCATTGGTGAGCTTGATGTATTTTTCCAAATACTGAATCGACTTCTCAGTTAATGTCTCCAAATCCCTTCTGGAAAGATTCTTGGAATTAGAGGGATCTAAACATTTACCGGCGTACAACAGTCCTAAAATATAATTCAGTTCCTGGATTCCTTCATGGTTTTTGTAAATGTTTTCAAAGGTCAAGATACTTTCTTCAACCAATTTGTTTTTGATTTGTGTTTGACCGAACCCAAATCTGGCGAGCAAGTTATCCTCGTTCTTCTTCAGACACTGCTGAAACATGCTGAATGCTTTCCGATAGTCGTGAAGTTCGTAATGCGCTCTACCGCACCAAAACATGGACTCCGACAAAACAGTATCAGAAACGGCAAATGCTAGGTTTTTTACCTTATTTTCGTAGATTTCCAAGACTTTGTGATAAGCGCCCTTAAAGTAAAAATAACTTTGTAGCAGTGTCAATAACACTGGGTTTTCCCTATCTTTAGCTAGCAATCCATCCAGGTTTTGCAGGGCCCTGGTATAGTTAGCTTGGAAATTCTCATCATTTTCTGAAGACGTCAGGGAGTTATGAAACTCTCCCAAGAGAACTAAGACGGCAGCATTTCCATTGGCAGGGTTTAATTGTAATGCCCTTTCCCAAGCAGCGATAGCAATCTTAAAGTCTCTCAATTGCCAAAAACACAAACCTATACCAATTCGTGGATCCGGGTACATAACAGGATTGATGACAAGAAGTTCTTGAAAAGCCCTCAAACTGCCCATGTAGTTTTTCTTTTGATAGAGCAGCTTTGCTCTAAGAAGCAGAAACATCGAGTTCGGTTTGGATTGGATACCCTTTCTCCGATCCTCGGCGTGAATGCTCTTCACAAAGAGATCAGAAGTTTCTAGTGCCCTATCATAGTGGCCTCTCTGGTAGTACAGATCGATTGTAGCCAACATATTGCCTATCCAAGTTGGGTCCACACCAATGGCATTTTTTAGCTGAATTTCAGCTTGAGTCAGCTCTTGATCTCTACCTTCTACACTAATGCCTTCTTCTTTAGCTAACTTCAAATGTGCCCAGGTCAAAAACGTGTATAATGGAGCTTTCTCACTGTTCTCAAAGGCGTCCAAAGCCATCTCAATAAGGCTAATTCCTTTTTTCGGAGAGCCGCAGTTACAATAGGCTATAGCAATTGTTAGCCAGTGTTCTTTGTCAGATCCCTCCTCCACTAAAAGCGTCTTCAAATCAGCAGGGTCGTCCGGTAAGTCAGTTTCCAAGTTGATCGAAACCACCTCTTCAGAGGCCTTCAGCGGAATATCTAGTAGCTTAGGCAGAGCCATCAATGGATACCCAGCAGAGTTGGTGCCATCCATCCTTGTAATACCTGCTGCAATGATTTTCAACCGCCTTGTAATCTGTCAATCTATAATTGTGTAAATTAGTGCTACGAAAAGTTAATACGTCTTTTCCAAAGGTTTAGAAAACATATCTGCGGGTAACTGAAAAACTGAAAAATTTCCATGATGAAAATCAATGAGATGAGATGAGATTAGATGAGATGAGAAGAACTAAGATAGTCTCGTAAGTGGGAGATCTCTAGCATTTCGATGGTTCTCGAGAAACGCATTTATGTCGGAAATTTGCACAACGACCCCCAGGCCTGCTTGGAAGCACTGAAGAGTCGCCTTGGGAAGTTTGGAGAGTGTTTGAGCGGCTTCGAGAGTCATGGCAGTTTTGCATACGTGGACATGGCATTTGCTGACGAATCTCAATTTAACAAACTTAAGAACAGTTTCAATCGGGTAAAATTTAAGGGTAACGATCTCAGAGTGGATGCTGCAAGGCCGCCCTGGCAATGGGAAGAGCAAAAGAAGAAAGATGTTGAAGAAAACCTTTTCAAGCAAGATCAGATCCAAAAAAGTCATTGGAAATACCACAAAAAGATAGAAAACATTGAAATGAGCTGGACCGATCGAATGCAGGTAATTCCTGGTAGACAGAGGAAGACTCCAAGGAATAAGCAGCAAATGCGCAATATTACATTTAGAATTGATGTAAATGGTTCTTTGAAAGTATACAAATGCTACAAGAATAAACTGTGGGGATATGAGCGAAGTAAGGAATCACAAGATTTGGTGTTCAAGTTTGTACATGGGCAATGGCGCAATGGCTGGGATCATATCGTGGATAGACTGAATTATTCGAGAGCCAAAGGTGTGCATAGGGAGCCAATTGAGGCTGAAGAGGAAGAAGAAGCTGAAGAAAGTGACGATAAGGCTACGAGTGAGAAAGTCCTGGCAGATATGTTTGAAAGTTACGATTTCGATAAGCCCATCATGAACGATCAAGAGGATGATGACGCGGCGAATATACCGGAGCATGAAGTTGAAGTGGGATCGACAGAAGTTGAAAGAGAAGAAGAACCCCTGCCTTCCTTTGACGCTCCTGTGAGCCAAACAGAGACTCTGCGTAACCTGTTCAACCCTCAAGCTAACCAGCCTTTTAAGCTCACGGCGGAATCTGATGACGATATCGACCATGACAAAGACGTCGCCGAGGAAGAAGTCAGTACTGCAATTGAAGACAGTGCACCCGTAGTTGCTCCCATAAAGCATGCAGCTCTTTTCTTCCCTCACTTTGACTCACCGTTCTTGTCTGGGCAAACCCAGTTAAGTAAGTTGCAAGGAATACAGCCTAACCTAAAAGAATGGCAGGAGGCCTTCTGGGAAAACAGAGCCACCTGGATGAAGGATATGAAGCGCAAAAGAAGAGATACTTTGAGACAACTTGCCAAGAAAAAATCCAGAAATGGCACTGGATTGCTAGTTTAAAAGGAGATTATTCAGGCTACGTAAGATATCTTTAAAAAGCTTTGGGACCAAATTTGGAAGCCATTTCCACAGCGGCAGCACCCCAATCTTCACCGTGGTTGTGCATGGTATGACCCTCGTCAATACCTGCTCTGGCAAATGCCTGCTCCTCAGTCATACAAGTCAAGAGGCCAAAGATGACTGGAATTTCAACCTTCTCCTGTAGACCCATTAAAGCTTTGGTCACGGCATCGGCGATATACTCGAAATGCATTGTGCTGCCCTTGATCAGCGTACCAATGGAGATTATCACATCTAAGGGCTCACCATGCTTCTTTTGGCGGTCGATGAGTCTTTTGGAACCCCATGGCAATTCATAAGAACCGGGGACGCTTTCTAAGATAATGTTTTGCTCCTCGACACCCATGGAATGCAGTTTTTTAATGGCTCCATCCACTAGGGCTTCGATGACTTGTGCATTCCAACGAGCATGCACAATTCCTACTCTTATTCCGGCACCATTGTAGCTTCTATCCAGCTGACCTACACCTTTCACAGCCATGTTAACTTGATTGACTATGATTCGCACAAATCTTAGGAGATTAAACCGTTTTCATTTATCACTTACGTATACACCTTTAAAGTAGCTACTCGTTTATTGTCAGCTAGGTGTAGATTCTTCATCTGGAATTCACCGGGTAACATCAAAGAATAAAGAGTATATACTTTTACATGGCAATGATGGTAGTCAATAATCAATAAAACTCGTTGTCAGGTTCTACAATCTGGTCTCTTGCGTACTGGGATCCTCCCATAGTGTCCTTGGCTTCAGCAGTATCTTCTTCTACGTCTCCCAAATCCTCTGGGTCCTTAGGAACGTTGTTCAACTGAACGCTTGGTGCATATTTTGTCCTCTCCAAGTTAGTGAACACGGATTTTAAAATCTTGTCGAGGTATTCTGGACTGTTTACATTGAACATGTTAGAGGGCCTCACGTCAAGTTTGTAGTCTGGCCCATAGTACTCGTAATAGTCGTTATAAGGCAACTCTGAATCAAGCACGACATTGTTGAGCAGCCCCGTCTCAAAGCACCAGGTCCGAGCGACATTTCTCATAGTATAGCCACCACCGCCAACCACCATCATGGGTAGGCCAAACGATTTCACATAGTTCACGCAATTGGCGTGACCGCGTATCGAAAGATTGAAGCAGCCCAGACGGTCCCCTGAAAGCGAATCTCCTCCACATTGCAGAACGACAGCAGACGGCTGGTACCATTCCATAATTTTAGATATCACTGGTTCGAAGACAGATTTGTAGGTTGCATCGTCGATCCCATCTCTTAATGGAACATTTACAGCGTAATGCTTGCCCTTTCCTACACCAATATCCCTTAATTCACCTGTACCGGGAAAGAATTCACCATACTTGTGGAAGGAGCAGGTCATAACACGATCAGTGGTATAGAACGCCTCTTCCACACCATCACCGTGGTGCACATCGATATCAATGTAAAGAATACGGGGATGATACCTTAGCAACTCAATGATACCCAGTACTATATCATTTAAATAGCAAAATCCGGAGGCTTCCGTTTTTTTTGCATGATGTAAACCACCGGCATAGTTTATAGCCACATCACATTTGCCTCTGTTAAGCCTTGCAGCGCCTTCCATGGATCCACCTCCAGATATACTGCAGTACTCGTAGAGACCATCAAATACAGGGCAATCATCCCCAACATTAAATTTGACACTTTCCTTCTTGAACATGTCCAAGTTGTCTGGGGTCACTCTCGATAGGAAATCGATGTATTCGTCAGTATGGAATTGGCACATTTCTTGCTTTGTTGCTGGTTTGGCTCTGTATATTTCCATCTTTTTGTACAGTCCATAATTCATGATCAAAGAGTGTGTCATTCTTATCCTATGAGGCTTCATCGGATGGCCTGCACCGTAGTTGTAGTTACCAACATCTGCATCGTAGAAATAAGCAACCCTCCTCTTATCGCGTGGATTCACCGTAATAGAATCAAATGGCTTAGGTTCGTAAACCATTGGTAGCAATTGCAATTCTCCTGTGCTCAGAGGTCAAATATGATCATACCTAGTACTGCTCCTGGACCTTTTAACCTTTGATGTGATTATCCGGGCCGTATGTTCACAATTTATCACGTCGTTTTATACGAACGTTATGACGCCAAATGAAATCTGAGCGGTATACAACTAAAGTACTATTTATTCCCATTAAGTCTGATTCCAAAATTTTCTCAACTGCTCTCTATTAGAGAAGTGTCACCTTTTTATTATTCTATATTATTCTAAATTATTATTTCAAACGCTATTATGAATTATTCTCAAAACTCTGCTTTACTCGCAGATAATGACCCAGCTCATCCTCTGACACACTAGGTGCTAAATATTTCTGAGCCTCGAGGAAATCAATCATTCGTACAGTGACACATGTATCTTCTGATGATGCAATTCTGTCAAACCAATATCGTACGGAAACCTCTTCATTGTGAATTTTGTTATAAGTTCTCACTTTCTCATCTACTTCGCCAGCGATACGTGTCATTGCGTTGAGCATTGCATCAGAACAAAGGGCATAAAAATCAGCACCGGTATAATTAAAAGGACATTTTTCCGCAAGAAGTTTCAAGTCGACATCGGATGCCAACGCGAATCTCCTAGTCAGCGCAGTCAATATATTGAGCTGTTTTTCATCGGTATCAGAGATGCCAAGGTACAGCAACTTGTCAAATCGCCCTGGCCTTAACAATGCCTCATCCAGAAGATCTGGTCGATTAGTGGCACCAATTACGAAAACACCTTCGCCGCCAGCATCCATGCCGTCAAGTTCTGCAAGCAATTGGGAGACAATACGATCCATTACACCACCGGAGTCACCTTGATTACCTCTTTTAGGAGCAATAGAGTCAAGTTCGTCGAAAAAAATGACACAGGGTTTAGCATCCCGAGCCTTTTGGAAAACGCGGCGCACGTTCGCCTCTGATTCACCAATATACATATTCAAAAGTTCTGGCCCTTTCACGCTGAAGAAGTTTAATGAAAAATTCGTGGCGATAGCTTTGGCCATCAAAGTCTTACCAGTTCCTGGAGGACCATAGAATAAAACACCACTTCGTTTTTTCATACCAGACGTAAACAGTTCCGGATGTTTTAGTGGCATATCAATTGTGTCCAAAATCTCTCCTTTTACGAGATCTACGCCTCCGATATCCTCCCACGTCACATTGGGAATTTTTGGTGCTCCGATGGCGACTGAGAATTCATCTCTAGCTTTCCCAATTGCCAAACTTAAATCTTTCATTGTAATCGCTATTGGCTCTTCGTTCCAACCATTATCCTCAGCATCAGTCGTTGTTGATCCGTTTTTGATACAGTTCCACTTGGCGGTCTGCACGATGGACTTGACATCCAGTGGAGTCAAGCCAGCTGACTGCTGCGCAAGCTTAGGATGAGAAACATCATTTGCTATAATCAAGGGCCTCGTATGATTGTCCAGATGAAGTTGATAGGGCGAGAGATACCATTCGAACATCGCTTGTCTTTGGACTTCTGTAGGAACTGGAACAGCTATTTCGAATTTCATGCATGTCCTTATAATTTGTGAAATGCTATCAAGATCGTATATCGATCCGACGAATACAGTTTGAGGGAAATCAGTTATCAATTCCTTCACTAACTTAGAAATTTCCACATTCATCAATTTTGCTAGTTTAGCAGCTTCATTATCTTGATTGTGATCGCCTGTACTCAAAATCACATTCATATGGGACAAGTAAACTATTGCTGGACTTACATTCGGCAAAACGCTCTCGAATTTGCCTCTCAGATATCCAACAGTCTTTGGAATTGAGTCTAGTGACCCCAAATGTGCAGTCAATGACATGCAATCAATGTGCAATAAATGAAAACCTAAGACTTGAGCTGCATATCTAACCAAAGTAGATTTACCTACATTAGAGACAGACGAATGGAGCAGAATGGAAGAGCTGATGGGTCTAGCATCTTTATATGTGCAAAGAGACGCATTCAGAATGTCGACAAACTTTTTGGCCCAAGGAAACAAGGTTAGGTCATATTGAAAAGTGGGTTCCAAATGGTAGTAAGACACGTAATCACAATGTGAAAGCTTCAATGGCGCGTGTGAAATAATGTTTGCTGTTATTAACTTCGTCTTAGCGGGGTCTATAACGAACTCATTCCCGCTTGAGGTATCTTCAGACTCCCTGAACTCGACATTTTCTACACGAAACCACACTAATGCATCGTTGTTTGTCTCTAATGGGATACTATCCATACTCTCAGAAAAGAGCGTAGCCAGATTGGTGTCGAAGGAAACCGGAATCATGTCGCCTGTATGAAGAATCCGGTTCCTTGATGTAAAAAAATCTTTAAGGTTATTAAGAATAATGTTTTGGAAAGCTTTTTGCGACTGATACCAACTCCCTACTCTTGCGATGGACACTGAGGATGCCAGCGGTATATTTGATTGATCCAAAAAATATTTGGAAACAGTTACTTTGCCGCAGCCAGGAAAATTAGCCATGACACGAGGGTGTGTGTAAAGTGTCAGACTTTCGAAATCATTTGGGCTTGTCAGAACAAAAAGTTTGACTGCTCTTGATGTGTTCCCACTTGATATCTTTACAAATGTGCCACTGGTAGCACCTAAAGAAAGCATGGTTTCCAGATCTGCAAAGGCAAACATGGAATCGTCGTCAGAAGGTGACGGTGTTGGATTAGTCAATTCTAATGGGACTGGGCATGCCAGGCACCTCAAATTCACCGTCACTTGCTTTGCCTCACGCAAGCTTAATATGTTAGAGGTAGAATTGTCCTTGAGTTTTTTTGTCAATATCTGGTCTATGTCCTTGACCAATACCACCTGAGTCTTGTGAAAGTCTATTACACCTCGGTTGTACGGAGAACAAAAAGCCACTTTACACAAAGAAGGTGCTACAATGTCGCCCATCTGCACCACTGTCATCTTATGCTCAATAGAGTACTTCATCTGCAAAAAACCAAGTCTTTGATCTAGCTGAGGTATCTGGTGCAGAGAATCATAAAGCTCACCATTAAGAAGCAAAGCTACGCTTTGCAGAATTGGTGGCGGCCCCTTCAAAGCCTTGAAATAACAGCAATTGACAACTACTTGGGATAGGTCCACTTCGAATAGCTTGGATGACAAACATACTGTATCAAAGGGTAGTTTTTGATTCACTAGGCAGCAAAGCACCTTGGTCTTCTGATCAAATCTTTCGTAAGACGGCAACTTCACCTTAGCATAGTTTGGGGCCTTGGAACTCACCCACTCGTCGAGTAGGTTAGGAGAGATTTCACATACTCCATACTTGACAGCAGCGTTGAATTCAACATTTAGCTGGAGCATCTTAACCTTATAGTTCTATCCTTGGCGAGTAAGTTCTTATTCAACAGCCTTAGAAGTTGGTACAACTTAAAGGCGAAACGAACTTTGAAGCACAAAGATGCACGGGCGTACAGCTACCTCTTCTTTACCATGCAGCTTTTCCCCAACAGGTCTCTTGCCTCGTTGACCTTGATAGCGATGTATGGAGATCCACCCTTGTCTGGGTGATTTTGGATCATGGCCCTTCTGTGCTTTTTCTTGAGCATGTTCTCATCTAAGAGCTCAATCTCTGTCGGCGAAATGTTAAGAATTAATAGAGCTTCAGATTCATTCATTCTTGTGTAGAAACCACCGGGGTAATTACATAGTTTTTGCTGCAGCGCAGGGCTCAATTTGCTACTCAGAAACCACTTGTCACCAGTCCATTTCGGAGATCCGGCGATATGTATGTTATTCATTCTAGCAATAGTCATTGGAGATAGCGCCTTGTAAATCTCCCAAGCTCTAATACCAGAACGTGCAGTTAATGCGATTGCCGTTACGCCAACGCCTATAATGATAGGGAGTACCATTACGGAGTATTCGGAGTGGCTTAGTACTACTACCTATTGATGGTCTTCCTTCTTTTTTTTTTTTTTTTTTTTTTTTTTTTTATATTTTCCTTTAGATGGGAATGGGTAAGAACTAACGAACTTGAACAGTTTAACTGCAATGCAGATTACTTACGACAAGGATCAGCAAGATTTGATATAATTTACACCCTCTAAAACTACTCAGTGTATTGTAGGTTGGGCGTGGAGGAGCGCCTACTTGAGTATATCCAAATTCGGAATTTAGCGTTTGGCATGCTTAATAAAATGAGATGATAATCGATTTACGGAACGTAGGTGCCGTGATGGGTAATCCTGCACTTGTTAGTTATTAATTTCTATTTTTTTTGAATTTCATGCTGGTTATTGCAACCTTTTTTTTTTTTTTTTGCAAGTTCGGAAAAGGCTGGGTTCAGCCGCACATTAAATTCAAGCTGGTTTTTTTGAGTATATTCGAACATTGTTAGATCATGGTTGGCCAAAAAAAATTGATTTGGTCAGCAATGGGAGCAGGGCGCTGCATTGATTGAACACTGCCTGCAATTGATCTCAATGATTTGCAGACGATCTGAAAAGTATAAAAATGGACATTGAATTTTCTCGATGAGTCTAGGATAGGGAAAATGTAGCAAGATCCTAAGCCAAATCAGATCGCCTGGTACTCCCAAAAAATGTTTCTGCCTTTGAAACTCTTCATAGGCAGCTTATGTCTGTCTAGTGTGCTAGCTGCCTCAGATAGATCCTTTTTTACAAGCGTGGAACTCCGTGACAGTGTATCAGGGGATGATACCACGACGGATCCCAAGCACTGGTTTATGATAGAAGCAGAAATGTTTGTCAGCGAGGGCCAAACAGAAAACATTTCCTTAAGCATTCCAGATGGTTTCACTTCGTTGCCTCAACTTCCGATCGACTTGCTGCACAAATCGACTGAAGTTGGTCAAGTTGTCAACAACAATAACGTGCTCACAGTTTCTTTCCCCACTCCACCAACTGAAAATGTTACCGCAACAATTAACCTTTTAGCAAGATTGAGTGATGATGCTTTGAGACAGTTGACCGAACCGGGAGATGTGGCATATACTTTTGAAACTTCCCAAGGCGATGAATTTAAGCAGGTCATGCACTATCAAGCTAAAAAGTTGACTCAAGTTACTGCAAATGCTGGTATGTACATGCATAACCGCACCGCGTGGTTTACTGTTGATATCCCGGTTGACCAGTTAGATCGCCCCGTTTACATTGCTTCTGAACCCAAGATTGGCTCTCCCAAATACAAGATTGATACTTCTTTGACAAGATGTGACTTGGTTTATGCCGTAGATGCGTTCAATGAGCCTACAGCATGGAATCCATATGCGCCGGTGGAGGATGATTCGTCCTCGACCTCCATCAGCATGAAATTCGATAAAACCACAGAAGGCAAGTACGTGCGCATCACTTATTTGACTTTGCCTTTGAATCGTGGGCCAATTGGCAGCCAAATTAGTTTCCGCAAAAGAAGCTTACCAGGTCTTCTCAAGAGGGAGTCTCAAAATGACTTGCATTTGGATGTTCACGCTGGTGTGCCCACTGAACTTTACAAAAGGGAGGAAATCAGTTACGCCAGCGTGGCTGGCTCCTCAGGGACTTACTCCAATAGTACCGTAACGACTAGTAAGGCGTACATCATTCCTTCCTCGTCGCTGCCATCGTCGCTTTCAAGCACTTTGACCGGGTTTTCCAGTTTATCTTTGGGTCCCAGCGTAACTTTCGCAGCCTCTTCAACTGGGCTTCTCACAGCATCTGACTCTAATAGCACTTTAAAAACATCAAGTGTGGACTCTTCTGTGCATCCGTCACCTAGTGAATCCATCTTTGAGACGTCCTCAGCTGCCTCTTCCTATACGAACAATGGCAACACCACCGCGGCAGCTTTCACATCTTCGGTGATTCCAAGTTCTAGCTACACACCAGGGCCTACATCGTTGTCGGTTCAGCCTAGCTCAAACTCGATACAGAACTCGAGTTCGGCAGAGGCTACATTTGTTTTATCCAGCAGTCTACTACCAAACACCAGCGCAACCTTGGGATTCCCAACTTCTGTTATTGCTTCTACAAACGCCTCAGCTACCGCAACTGCTATAGCAGCTTCAAGCTTTAGCAGCATTTTGCCAAACGCCACCATTTCAAGTTCTTCTGTTTCTTCTGGGGCATCAAGCAGTATTGTGCCAAATGGCAACGCTTCTTCCGCATCTACTACTTCCTTCGCACCAACTAGCAGTATTCTGCCAAATGCCACCATTTCTTCTGGATCCCTTACTTCCTTTGGGCCATCCAGTAGTACTTTGCCAAATGCTAGTAATTCTTCAAGGTCTTTTGTTTCCACCATGACATCTAACGTTATTTTGCCTAATGCTACTACGTCTTCAGGATTCACTGCTTCCTCGAAGTCATCTAGCAATAGTCTGTCAAATTCTGTTACTATTCCTCGTTCTGAGGAGTCATTGAAGAGTAATACAATCGCTACTAGTTCCCAGAGCGGTGACGAAACTTATAGCATCGCTACTAGCACGCAAAATGGCGACGTAACCACTTATACCACTTGGTTTCCTGTCTCTACAATAACTTCCTCGTCTCCTTCTCCATCGGTCTCACAAACAAGCTCATATGAAACGTACAGTGTTATAACTACCACAGAAAATGGCGAAGTTACTTCTTACACTAGCTGGTTCCCAATAGCAACAGAAAGTGCCACGAGTAAAAACACAGCTACTGCCGCTCCATATGAAACTTACACCATTATAACTAGCACACAAAATGGGCAACTAACTTCTTACACTAGTTGGTATCCTGTTTCCACGTTAGCCTCTGAGACTGCCCCTTCGACTACTTCACAAGCAAGTCCTTACGAGACTTACAGTGTTATTACTAGTACAGAAGATGGCGAGATTACATCTTACACTAGCTGGTTCCCCATTGCAACAGAAAGCTCCAGGAGTAATGGCACAGGTACAGCTACTGCCGCTCCATATGAAACTTACACCGTTATAACTAGCACACAAAATGGGCAACTAACTTCCTACACTAGCTGGTATCCTGTTTCTACCCTAGCCTCTGAGACTGCCCCTTCGACTAGTTCAGAAGCAAGTCCTTACGAGACTTACAGTGTTATCGCTAGTACAGAAAATGGCGAAGTTACTTCTTACACTAGCTGGTTCCCAATAGCAACAGAAAGCACCACGAGTAATGTCACAGGCACTGTCGTCCCATATGAAACTTACACCGCTACAGAAAATGGTCAAGTAAGTACCGGTACCACTTTTGTTCCGGTTGCAACCGAAAGCAAAACTGCTGAGAATCTAGCGACCTATTCAGTTTTAACATATTCACAAGATGGACAGAAAACTTCCTCGACTACGTGGTACCCAGTAAGCACTTTATCGAGCAGTTCTCGAACAACTGCTACAAGTACCAAGGTTTTCACGATCACTGCGAATAACAAAACTGTCACGCGCACTGCTTTAATCCCAATCACGGAAAAGTACACTCAAACTAGTACCGTTACTCAAGAAAGTACTACTATCAGTGATTATGCCATAACCAAGACAGCCACCGCAAGTAAGTCAGGCACTGCACAAGCTACAGTCATATCTTCATCGTTAAGCAGTCCCACGATTACGCGGGCATCCAGATCTTCCACCGAAACAGATAGGATTACTTCCACGACAGCGAATGGTGGCATTTCGTCAAAAGTCAGTATCTTTCAAACGAATGGCGAACCAGCAACCACAGAGTACGTCGAATCTTTAAGCTCCTACCAAGGGAGCAGAGCACTTTCTGATGGTCAATTAAGCAGCTTCACAACACCAGTACCCCAAAGTTCAACGACTTCTTATGACACTACGCAAGCGGCTACTGGTACAAGTGGAGCTGAGGAGCCCTGCTCATGCTTCGAAATAGTAGAGACGCTGACAAGAATTTCGGGAGGTGCTTGGTCCACGGTGGGGGTTTCTCAATCTCCCCTGCGGACCAACACCGCAACCCCCTCTGGGATCGTCGCCAGACGGGATAGCATACGTACCAGTACCATTGGTGCTAATCAAACTTCTAGCTTTCAGACTTTTGAAGGAATTGCGATCCGCCCTAAAATAAGCTTGTTTTCATGCATTTGCGGCTTTCTCGTTCTGCTTCTATAAGTGCTGAAGATATAAGCAAAAGTTATCGATAGAGGAGCTATAGTCTTCTAACTGCCCAATAAGGCATTAATGATAGGTGTAATGTAGTTGTAACCATTTACAGGTGTATGATGTTAATTTTAATAAGTTTGTTTTTAATTTGTTCTATCTGTTCGGCACTCATCAGTCCTCCGTTGTATATTGCTATACGTCTTATTATTCAATGAACGTCAGTGAATGAGTAATCAAAGTCTTGCTACGAGTAGATAAGATGATTTTAGTAGCCATAAAATACTACTCGTCCATTGAAGATCGAGGTGTGAGCCTTCTCAAAAGTCTATCCTGCAAGGTCATACTTTCGAGTAACCTTTCGTTAATATCGCCTCTTAACTCAAAATAAAGTCCCTTGTTATCAAAGGTCTCTCGACTCCTCACAGATTGAGCCGTAGCAACTGGCAGTAACCATTCATACCAAGTGTTGCCCATGGTATCCTCCCAGTTTTTCAAAGAAGATCCCAAATCATAGGCGTTTTCTCTTATCGAACTCACGGGCCTACAAGCTTCTGCCAAGACTTCTAATTCTTCTCTGTAGCGTCTCAAAATATGCATCTCTACCGTGGTTCGATTTTTAGTCACTTGGTATACACTAAAACCAGTGAAGCATCCCAAAGAGATGGAAACTGCTACTGCCAGAAGCCACACAGATAAAAGCCAAAAGTCGATTAAATCAAATTCGTATTGCCCACTCTTAAACCAGTAAAATAACTGGGATGATGTAAACACAAGGATCACAAAAGAATATAGTGTGCCATACAACAAGAATTGAACAAAGTATTTCTGATTATTGAACCCAACGCATCCGGGAAACCAAGGACAATGATGATCCATCTTTAGAACGCATTTATCACACCTAGAGCAGTGATGACACCTGTCAGGCTTCCATACATGGCATGTTCGACACACTCTGAACCTTCCATCTCTTTTAATGGTTATGGATCTTCGACTCAAAAGTTCGGGTGGTAACTCTGCGCCGCTTTCCACAGCTTGCATATCATACACCTTAAGCATTTCATAGTCTAGTGGGGTTCCAGGATTAGTTCTTGCTACTTTAAAGTATGTGTAAAGACCAATCAGCACCAAAAGTATGTCCACAGTCGCCATAAATTTGAACCAAATTACGTGAACCCTAGTCAGTGTCACGTAAGATGTCCAAAGGTATAGCCAAAGGGTCACGCACTTGGGGAAAACATCGCTTAAAGAGAGTGCATGAGGAGGCATCTTCCATAACGGTTTCCAAAGAACCTTGGGCTGTCCATATCTATTTCTTCTCTGCAAAACACGGCACTTCGGAAATATTTTCGACTATCACTTGAAAAACTCATCTCATCGCTCAAAAGCAGTGAAAAGTTAAGACAGAAAAGCAATCGTAAGAGGCCGGTTTTTTAACCATGACATCTATCATATTCCCCGGTGATGAAGCTCATCTAGATGAAACCAAGCCCGTTAATATAGGGCCAGGGTTTTATTGTGATCCCATAAGCCAAAAAGTGCTCCCGGTGAATGCTGGCGTAAAAGTAGTGTCAGAAGGCAAAAAGGATCAAAGCGTTTATGTTGACTATAACTCCAGGAGGTATATTCCAGCAGTTGGGGATCTAGTACTCGGCACTATCGTAGGGCAATTCACAGATAGCTATAAAGTTTCGTTATCTAATTTTTCTTCAAGCGTCACACTTTCCTACATGGCCTTCCCCAATGCCTCAAAGAAGAACAGACCCACTTTGAAAGTTGGTGATTTAGTGTACGCAAGAGTCTCAGCCGCAGACAAGGAATTAGAGGCGGAGTTGGAGTGCATGGATTCCACCACGGGTAGAGACGCCGGGTTTGGACTTTTAGATGGGGGCATGGTAGTGGAAGTAACGCTTAGGTTTGCTCGGCTATTGTTGTTTGAGAACGCGTATCCTCTTTTGCCATTATTAGCGAAACATACCCAATTTGAAGTAGCCATTGGTGTAAATGGAAGAATATGGATAAAGTGCGATGAACTAAAAGATACATTGGCATGCTTTAGATCGATCTTAGACTGTCAGAATGTTCCGATATCGAACTACAAGGCAATCGTGAAGAAACATTTCACTAATTTGGCAAAAGTCGCTGAGGAATAGTGCGGAAATGCTCAAAAAAATAAAAATTGCTTATTGGTACTATTCGCATAGTTGTCGTAGACTTTCATCTCCGTAAATTTCATTTTAAGGTTCCTGACGTCTGTGCGTGATCTGGGATCTTCTAGAGGTACGTAATTGTCGACGTTGATAACGCTGTTGTAAAAGTTGGTGTCAACCGATAATTGACGATAATAGTGTTTGGTCAAGTTTTCGACAAGCGACGAATTTTTGTAATTGTTATAAAATTCATTTGTAACGTTGTCCGCAGTCTTCTCCTCTACTATAATGGGATCCCCTGCATGTCTTGCAAGCGACTCTTGACGGATGGTATCTGGTTTGTTATCGTAAACGGAACGCAATTTTCCTTTGATAGAAGCGCTGTGTTGAAGCATAAGCTCCAAATTATAGCTGGACATTTTCAGTTCGTCTTCACCCCCTAATATATTGTCTCGTGAACCGGCATTTGTATCACACTCGCTTTTCTTCTGACTCTCTTCGATGATAGTTTTTAAACGCTTGTTCAGGCCACTCTGTTTACGAGAAGTAAAAGGAGACAGCTCTTTCTTGTCTTTCTTCATGGCATGATACCTTCTCGTGGAGTTCATGTTGTACGCAAATAAATCCTGCATCCATGTAACAGAGCGGGGCAAATAGTATTCGTTCCAATAGTTGTCAAATGCACCTGGATAGCCCCTAACATTACGAATTACATCACTTAAAGTTAGATCACTGCCTTTGTCAATAAATTCCTCTTTTAAAAGCGATTTGACACTTTTAATGTGGTAATCGTTCCACCAATGTGTATAACTTCTTTTAGCCCCATCGACAGCGTAATTATTGTGTAGGTAAACATCGGTATTCATCTCCCAAAGTGCAGGATAACCTTCTCTCCAAACGTAGTGGCCTAGAAATAGATTAATTGCGTCTTGCCTCTGTGCATCTACAAAAGAATTACTGTAAAACCTTTTGATGCTCTCAATCATATCTCTTGAATGTGAGCTCCATTGATTAATTTTTCGGTAGGTTTCCATTGTGTTGACCAAATGCGAGCCCCCATACTGTAATGCAATTGTATCACCCAAATCGTGAAATAATTCCGTGAGGATATTCACAATGTCAGAATCATACTCCAAATAGCTGTTATCAACGATGCCTAATTGTTTCAACTGAACTCCTAATGCCCTTTTTCCTATTACAAACTGAGCTGCATTAGTCCTATCCAGGCAATCGATGCAGTTGGTGCGGCATACACCTTCCTGAATACTTGTTGATCTAAAGTCAGTTCCATTTTGAAAGATACCAGTGGTAGAAACCGACTTGGCAGCGTATTTTTCCAAAAACTCAATCACCCCCTGCCCGTATTGTTTTGATGCCCTGCTCATATCCCATGAAGTATACTCTATTCTTTTATCATCTGGTAAAAATTGATTGAGATAATTTATGCATTGTTCAAATTCTCTCAATAGTGTTACCTCTCTCGGCTTCTTCTCTCTTGTCTTTATCAAATTCAGCACCTGTACTGTTCCGTACCTTTGGAATAGCATATCAAAATGTAGAGCAGCAGAGCTGAAATAAGGGTCAACCGAATTAATTTGGATCGGCGGCTTTGCCGTCAAGTTAGATGCCTCCTGTGTCCAATACAAGGGTATTGATCCTCTATGTTGAACGAAAGAAGTGTATCTATCACTATCATAATACCCATTGCCGGGTCTGTGGAAAGACGTCAATATCATATCGGCAACGATCTGTTCCGTTTCCACTTCATTGGCCACGTAGCCCTCGTTGTTTACACCCCTTTTCAAAAATCTTGCGCCTGCAAAGTGATGAGATCGACGTGCTATAAGAGTAATATATATGCTCTTACCAAGCACGGAAACATTAACTTGGTCGATAAAACCGTGAATGATTGGTTGGAACCAATCATAGACAGTGTCGATGCATGCTA
The DNA here is from genome assembly GCA_003707595.2 of Zygosaccharomyces bisporus. NCBI lineage: Eukaryota > Fungi > Ascomycota > Saccharomycetes > Saccharomycetales > Saccharomycetaceae > Zygosaccharomyces > Zygosaccharomyces bisporus. The sequence continues at coordinate 38,829 of PPKA02000029.1, forward strand.
GAACGGGCCCCAATAAATTGTTGTTCCACATAAACATTTCGTTATAGTCTAGAATACCGCTTGGAATTGAAATATCAGTTCTATCTTTGGCTTTCAGCTTTTCTCTCAAAAGATTGGTCTGTAGTGTGTTCGTAATATCATAAGTGTTACTGAAATAAAAAGTCTTGCTCAAATCTAGGCTCTGAAAAGTAGAGACAAGGCGGGCCTCCACGCTATACTTGTCAGGTTTCCTGAAGCTATTGGATATGGGCACCAATTGGGTCTCATCAATGTGGAATATACAATGGCCTGCCAATACTGCCACTTGGCTGCATTTTGTCACAACAACAAGATAATAGCAACCTGTGAATCTGATGAACCCTAGTAGACCGTACCCAGTCAATTTTTTGTGCAAACCTTCTTCACTAGCCTCCTCTAAGCCGGACAAAACGTTCATGATTTCATTCCTTGTAAAGAAGACATTATCCTCTAGCACACTGAGCTTATCCTGAGGGATTCCCAAATCTATTTCAAGTATTCGGAACATTGTCTCTCTCTTGTTGCTTCCCACAACATACATTCGTTCCCTTGTTTCATAGATTGTGTACTTGCTCAGTATAAATTTCGTGGTCTTCCTCTGCCTTGGAGTTTCGATTGCATGAGCTTGATTCCCGAAACTATGGGAGGCAAGCACTGCATCCTCATAGCCGGTCTGATCCATAACGTTTCTAGTCTGTGTTTTCCACGCTTCCTTCGTTTGTGTTAGCGTTCAAGATCCCTTGCTGCATATCCCTAGAAAAACAACCGGGCCCAGTTGTATCGATACTTGAGTGTAAATTCAGCTTATGTTTGCTGGACTCAAATCAAAATTCATGTAGCACTGGAGCTTTCTGGGGTCAAGCAGATAGCGTAGTGAAATATTGTCACGTGCACTTGATGAAGCGTTGGAAGAAAGCCCATGCAAAATTTCAAGAGGCGATGAGCAGGGCTTCTCAAACGACAGCGGCATACGGTGGGTGGCTCAGTAAACGTTCAGTACTTCAATGGTTAGTCAATCTCCGAACAAGCAAGAGAGGCGTAAGGCCTTTGCCGATGTTGCCATTCAGGGCACTAACAACTCGTCGATCACCTCCAAGAGATCAGTGGAGGTTTTATACCATCCCAAGATGGCCATCAACAAAGATTTAACAAATGGCCAGACACTCGAGTATTTCAAGTGGTTTGTACCCAAGTTATTAAAAAGATCCCCTTGCATCAATCGCGGATATTGGCTAAGACTACATGCGATTAGATCTCGACTAGACCATATTGCTCGAGTTACGGAGGGGCCAGTCGTTGTGGTCAATCTAGGTTGCGGATTTGATCCATTGCCCTTTCAATTGCTCGATAAGCGCAATGAAAGTAGCAAGCTCTACTGGGAAAGATTTTCATTTTTGGACGTTGACTATCCAGATTTGATAGCACAAAAGTTGAACATCATAAAACAGAGCGAGGAGCTGAGTTGTATTGTAGGGTTGCCAAATAGGGCTGGCAAGTTCAAGAATTACGAATTGGCCGCTTGCAATTTAAATTATCCAGAATCTTTCAAAAAACTAATTCAATCGCTCGGCAGCGGCACCAAAGTCTTCATTGCCGAGGTCTCTCTGGCTTACATGCAATCCGATTACGCTGACAAGATAATATCCATTTGTTCACAAACTTCTCCGTCTCATTTCCTGATGCTGGAGCAGTTGACGCCCGCTTCTAGCGACGAGCCCTTCGCCCATCAAATGTTGAAGCATTTCATGAAAAACCGTTCACCGTTGCTTTCTGTGTCCAAGTACCAGACCGTGGATTCTCAAACAGAACGATTTAACAGCCTGGGGTTCCCCTATGTGAATGCCGGAGACATGTTCCAACTTTGGTGTTCGCTCGACGAGGATACCCAACATGCTCTACAGCAAATTGAACTCTTTGACGAATTAGAGGAGTTCCATCTTTTCGCTCATCATTATCTAATCCTTCACGCAACAAATGTATCATTTAAGTTCGAATTCTTTCCACAAAGGGTTACGTTGGATGCAATTAACAGCATTAAATTGCCCGTAACATATCTCGACATTTTCACTTGCCGCAAGTTTGGCGCTTCCGTCTTCGATCCTAACAGGGGACGTGCCCTATACTTCGGCGGATCAAACCCAAATAGAGTCAACGAGACAATTAGCATCGACGCCGACGGTGCATGCGAGCTGCTTTGCTGCGAGAACAATCCTGCTGCAAGAGTCTGTCACACTTTCACGCTGCTCGACAGCGAGTCCGCTATTGTTATTGGCGGCAGAAAGAACCCAGCACAAGGGTTGTCAGACACCTGGATTCTGAATTTGCAATCACAAGAATGGATCAGGGGACCATCGCTACCTGAACCACGTTACAGGCATAGCTCTTGCTCTGTTCAAGAGGGTCAAGTTCTGGTGTTGGGAGGTAAGACCTCGGGTGCTTGTGCCCTTCTACTGGATTCTTTTCCCAATAGCGTTATAAATATCAGCACCGATCTTCCCACACTGATTTCCCCTGCAACGGACTACAACCCGTCCGCCGAAATGGGAGTGCTCATAGGCGGATCTGTGGATGAGACAAGCGTCTCTGACTGCCTCTATCTATTCACCTACACGAACAGCAACATAGAGGTTATCAACAAACTTCGCAACCCTCTATTTTGCCGTTACGGCGCACAAGTCAAGTTCATCAGTAGCCGTGAAGTAATCCTAGTTGGCGGAACAGGTCCCGCATTGTTTTCCGCAAATAGCGCTGTAATCCTGATAAATCTTCACTCAAAAGACATTAAGGGCGTTCAGTTACCCACGCCGCTACCAGTGCTAGTTGGTATAAGCATAGAACTGATGCCTTCAAGCAGCAAACTCCTGATACTGGGTGGGGGAGCCACGTGTTATGGGTTTGGTTCGGTTTGGAACCAAGGAGTTAGCATAGAAATGTAAGGAAAAATTAAACAGATGGTATGTTAGCAAGGCTTTTTAAGACCAGCATGCTCCAAATTTAAAGTAATCAAATTATAAAACTCCTTGTGATTTACATGTCGTGGCTCGACGCGATATTTCAACGGCTAACGGAGGTAATTTCTATATTTTCCGAAGTCGCGATGCCTGGCCACCGCCCGAATTTTCAAAAAAAAAAGATCAAATAAATATGAAGAATGATGCACGGTAAGATTAACAGGGTTTGTTGGTTCTTGTCGTTATTACAATCTAATCCGTCTGGTTTCGAGAGCTTTGTGAAGCTCAAGTAAAATGAAAAAATTTGATTTAGGCCACATTGGCCTCACCAAGAAGAAGGAGAATGATCCTAAGGACGCACAGGAACAAGAGGATGAAGAGGTGGATGCCTCTGAGTTCGAGGAGGAAGATGTCTTACCCGTGAAGGTAAAAAACAGAAGGCCTAAGGAAGATAATTTCACGCAGCAGCATTTGAAAGCTTGGAACCCAGTGTATACTCCCCGAGTGGTGATACCGATTTATCTTTTGATTGCCATAGTGTTTGTTATTGTGGGGGGATGCCTACTTGCAGAGGCCAACACGGTGAGTGAGTTGACCATTTGGTATGACGAGTGTGCCACCGAAGCCCCCACGGGATCAAACGACTGGAGCGATATGAACGAAAAATACTGGCATCAGAGTTACCGCAATCATAAGGGTTACTCTGTCGCACCACAGTGGAAATATTCGGACGACCCTGATGATGACTCTTCTGAGAAGGGTACTTGTCACATACGATTTACGACGCCCGGGAGCTTCAAAAAAACGGTCTACGTGAATTACATGCTCGATAACTTCGCTGCCAACCACAGACGTTACGTCTTGTCTTTCAGTGAACATCAGATTAGAGGCGAGGATGCTTCTTGGGACGACATTCATACCGGAGCAGGTATAAACTGCAATGCTCTTTCGAGGAACAGCGAAGGCAAACTGTATTATCCCTGTGGATTGATCGCTAACTCATTATTCAACGACACTTTTCCGGATAAACTGATAAATGTTAGTGATACTTCCAAGAATTATTCGCTCTCTAGTAAGAACATTAACTGGCAATCAGACAAGACGCGTTACAAGAAGACGACATATAATACTTCTAAGATTGCTCCACCACCGTACTGGATCAAGAAATACCCTGATGGATACAACGATACCAATGTGCCCGATATAAATGAATGGGAGGAGTTCCAGAATTGGATGAGACCTGCGGCTTTCGACAAGTTTGCCAAGTTGATACGTAAAAACTCGGAAGATGATCTGCCAGCCGGCGAGTATCAGATAGACATTGGACTCCACTGGCCTGTAAGGCAATTTAACGGCAAAAAAGGTATTTATATCACACATGGTTCTAGTGTGGGCAGCCGTAATTACTTCCTGGGTACAGTCTACCTGATTGGTGGCTGTTTGTGCGCCGCATTTGCCCTCGTATTTCTCATATTTTGGTTGATTTCCGGTAGAAAGGTTGCAGATACCCGCTTTTTGTCATGGAATCAGAATTCTATGACGATGTGAAGTTTTGTACAGTTAGTCGGAAATCTTTACTATGTACTTGTAATTGTAGACAATAAAAGAGCTGATTGAGTCATCACTTTGTTCGCTTCGTTTTTTAGGCATATAAAAACGTCCAACTGTGAAAATTATTCAGTCTGTACTGATAAGCGAAGAAAAGTGGTACATTGACAATGCTTAGAAATTGTTTGAAGAGTTCCAAAAGGCTCGTAAGTAGTAAAGCCTATCAAGTGACTACTTACGCTAGACCTGACGACTTATACATTACTAGAGGTGCCAATGCGAAGCTTTTTGACGATGTGAATGGCAAGGAGTTTGTCGATTTCACGGCTGGAATTGCTGTGACAGGCTTAGGTCACGCTAACCCCCAAGTGGCCAAAATTTTGGAGAAGCAAGCTTCTACCTTGGTCCATTCCTCGAACTTGTACTATAATGTTGAATGCTTGAAATTGAGTGAAAGTATAGTCGAGAAGACAAAAAAGTTTGGCGGTCAACATGATGCATCGAAAGTGTTCTTGTGCAATTCAGGTAGTGAGGCCAACGAGGCTGCGCTGAAATTTGCCAAGAAGTACGGTATCTCGCAAAATCCCCAGAAACAAGGAATCATCTCTTTTGAAAACTCGTTCCATGGCCGCACAATGGGTGCTCTATCTGCCACATCCAACCCCAAGTACAGAACTCCCTTTGGGAATTTGGTGCCTGGCGTCACTTTCCTCAATGTAAACGATGACTTGACGAAATTGCAAAGCGTCATAGATTCGCAGAGGGACAAGCTAGCTGGTTTGATAATTGAGCCTATCCAAGGTGAAGGTGGTGTTTTCCCTGTACCTTTGGAAACTCTTGCAGGTTTGAAAAAAGTGTGTGGCTCTCATAACATTGCTGTTATCTATGATGAAATACAATGTGGTCTGGGCCGTTCAGGTAAGCTGTGGGCTCACGCATATCTGCCTGAAGAGGCTCATCCTGACATATTTACCACCGCGAAGGCCCTGGGCAATGGCTTTCCTATTGCCGCCACTGTAGTCAATGAGAAGATCAATAGAGCGCTAGTTGTTGGGGACCACGGTACTACCTACGGTGGTAATCCACTGGCTTGTGCGGTAGGCAACTATGTCATGGACGTGATCGGTGATCAGGAATTCTTGAATGGAGTGCTCAAAAAGGGCGAACTTTTGCAGAGCAGGTTGAGAAAACTCCAAGCAAAGCACAAGGATCAAATTCTGGACGTCAGAGGGAAAGGACTGATCGTGGGTTGCCAGTTCAAGGAGAATCCGGGCCCTGTTGTCAATAAGGCTAGGGATCTTGGCCTTCTAATCATTACCGCCGGCCACAACACTGTCAGATTCGTTCCTCCACTAACCATTGAAGAAAGCACGTTGCAAGAGGGTCTGGATATTTTTGAGCAAGCTGTAGACTCTGTATACCATGCTTGAGCTTGTTTCCTTTTTTTCTTTTTTTTTGATACATAACATTTACAACAACTGATTTTACTCTTCAGTGTAATATAATACTAATTGTACCTTTCGAGGTCCTAAAAAAAAAAAAACAAAATAATAACAAATTTACCAACAATTTCCCACAAACAGATATTGCCTAGCCGACAGAGTTTTCCTCTACAACACCCACATGAAGAAAGCAAGCAGTGTGTAAAAGAAAGAACGATCTACGGGAAAAGCCTGTGGTACACCGCCGCCGGACGACAAAGTGTATTCAAGGTCTGATTTTATCACACCAACAGTACCATTAAGGGAGCCTAGACCAACGGAGCCAGTTTTGGGTGAGGACACAGCGGAATACATTGAAGTAAATCTCTGGGCGAACGTGGTCTGAACAACTGTAGTAATGCCGCTAGTCGTGAGAGTAACCCACATATTCGAAGTATGAGCTACAGTCGTTGTGTAAACTGAAGTTTTACCGTTATCCACTTCTGTCATGGTCGCTAACGTGTCCATGGACAGGTTTGTAACTGGAGATATTGGGGGAGGGGTAAACTTGTAAGTAGAAGGGTCTGGTCTGGGGTAACTTAGGCCTGACACGGAGCTCACAGGGACAGAAGTCACCGTGCCAGAGGTCACAGAAGAAGATCCTGAAAGGGAAGATCCAGAATTAGTAACAGCTGCTGCTGCCGCCGCTGCCGCTGTTGTCGTACTAGAAATGAGGCTGGAGGATCCTGATGTCGTCACAGCTGCTGCTGCTGCTGCTGCGGGCGTGGTCGTTGTCTTAGGGCTTGTGGTTGTGCTCGAACCTGAGATGGACCCAGAAGTAGTCACTGCGGCAGCGGCAGCAGCTGGAGTCGTTGTAGCAGTGCCTGTAGACCCTGAACCAGAGGCAGAAGTTGCGGTTGTCGCCGCGGCGGCCGCAGTTGCTGGGGTGGTAGTCGTGGCTGCGGTTGTTGCAGGAGTCGATGTAGTAGCTGCCGCTGCTGCGGCTATTGGCGACGTCGTAGCCGTACCGGCTGCCGCTGTAGTAGTATCTGCTGTTGCTGCTGCCGCTGCTGCTGTGGTTGTGTCTGCTGCTGCTGCTGCTGCGACTGCTGCCGTGGTGTCCGCTGCTGCCGCCGCCGCCGCTGCTGTAGTAGTAGCTGCTGCTGCCGCTGCCACTACTGGGGAAGCAGCTCTCTTAGTCAACGCGTCATCCCCCAGAACAAGTGTTTGCGTGACAGGCAAGCCAGCAATGTCAGTGGTCACAGCATGAGAAATGGAAGCAGCATCCACAATAAAATGCAAAAGGAATAACCAAACGAATGAGAGTTGCACTAGCATTGGGCCGCTGGTTTTAACGCTTGTAAGTAACTCTGGTAGTTCTTCTCGTTGTTGTTTTATAAATTCCAGCTTTTTTTAACTTTTTTTTTTATAAATATTTCGCCTGGCTAAAACGACTTCCCGGATCTGTAAAGACACGCGTTTTACCTTGGTGAAATATTGCTTGAAAGATAAACAGCTTTCTCTGAGATCTGTGCGGGTAAAACAGAAGTTACAAATGTCTATGAGGACAAGTGCAGTTAATAGTAGTAGCCGCAGTTACGGCTAAGAACAAAAAAAAAAAACCGAAGAGGCAGCGGTGGATCTCCTAGTATGCCTCTGAAATGTGGCAGTACTACTAAACGTTTTTAGCATAGCCTATCTTTAGGTCATTTCTCACCCATTTGCTCTTGTGCAAGGAAGCCGAAATTCTGGCGAAACCTCGAAAAAAAAAAAAAGGAGCAACCGGTCGGCTGCGCCATGAATATGGAACATTGACAAACAACTTTTCGCGTTTCGCGTTTCGCGCTTGCAAATGAACGATTAAAGTAGATCGGCATATCACGCTTCAATGTGTCCTGGCGGCTATGTGGCATCAGTATGTTTCTCATGACTCCAAATGCTCATGCCATTACGAACGAATTAAGATCGTAGCGATATGCTTAGGAAGAATCCATATTTTCGCCTTTTATCACCCCGGTATATTAAATTCCGAGGGGCATATGACCTCTATCGCACGAGTAAGGGTAGCTTGACTGGCAATTATTCGTGAAATTTGTGCTCTAGCTTCTTCTTATATGCTTGATATATAAATTGTTGTTAAGTCGTTTTTCTCCGCAACCTCTTCGGCGGCAAAGTTTGGCGGCAAAAAGAGGGGTTTTGAGCGCCAAGGTTCGCCATTGAGAAAAACATATAAAAGGAAACTGGAAAAGGGAGTCTTCAAGGAAAGGAACATGATAGTTTGACAAGAACAGCAAGCAAGCAGAGGCGGAAAGAAAATAGAAACGCATCCCAGAAGATACGTGCAATTATATTCAAAAGCGCTGCGAGGCAGTCGAATGTTAGCGTCTGCTGCTTGCTTTTGTCAGTTGACACAAGTGCATATAAGGCTCAGCGGCTAAACGGTCTCTGTCTCTAATCCGGCAGACCACTACACTCCCTGTGCGGTAAGCTTGTCCAGCAAAGAAAAAAAAAAAAACAAGATATGCCGATCAGCCAGAAAAGGTCTCCGGATCAACGTGGCATCAGCTGCTTTTGGTGTGATACTTTCAACATACTCCACATCGAACTCACCTAAAACAACACATGAACAAGAATAGCAAAGGCGAGTCACTCAGAACGAGGGGTTGCCTGCGCGATGTTGTTTAGTTTTGCTTTGTTTTCACTCTTTTTTGGGCTTTTGGATTTTCCAGACGTTTAATTCCTCTGATTTTCTGCCACCCCTTAAGCGGCCGAGCCAACGTGCAGGAGTAATCATCATCCTTTTCTTTCGCACACGACCAATCTGTTCCTCTCCATCCAGTTTTCGAGTGCTCTCTCTCCTTTGCTCGCTAGTATAGAAAGCGTAATATTTTCGCTTCAACATCGAGAGTATGAGTGGCTCCAAGGATAGAGGTTTGCATGCGTTGCACTCAAACGGCACTACGACTAGCGGCCAGGACCACGTATACCGTGTATTCAGCGTGGATGACGACCCAGATGAGATTGAGCATGACATAAAATATTTGGAAGGTTTGCACGACGGTCTCAAATATGCATTAAACGGTAAATCATCGAAAAGTAGTATCCCGCAGAGTATTTTACCTTCGAATACAGACGGTCCATCTTCCCCGAAAGCTGGCGGCAGTATCAGGAGTAAACAAGAACATCAGCGCTCAAGGGGACAGCGTGGCCAACAAGAGCGAGGGCAAGAGCGAGGGCAAGAACGGAGACAAGACCAAGACCAAGACCAAGACCGAGATCACGAAGAAGGCGGCTCGAAGGTAAGAATTTTAGCTCCGGCGAAGGGTCCAGGAGACGACAAAGACGACGAGGACTCGAGTGAAAGCCAAACGCACGCGAGCAAATTCTTGATTCAAGACCCAGATAATGACGCAGGGTCGCACCGTAATCTGCTAATTAGCGATCCAGACGCAGCAGATGAGGGGAATGGTGCAAGTAGCGATCAGGTATCCATCGCCGACTCACTCGAATCTTATACCTTGAAAGAAAGACAGCATGCCATTAATGAAACTCATCCTTTCGGTATCAGAATTTGGAAACCTGCTCTTTACAAAAAACACAGATCAGTACAAAAGGTGGCCGACGAAGATATTCACGAGACACATTTAAAGTCGATCACATGGTGGGTTCGTATTCCAAATATCATATGGTCCCTCTCATGCGGACTGTTCTTATTTACAATAACTAGTGTGGTCGCCCTCGCGGTCCTCATATCGGGACTTTTTACTGAATCTGCCAGAGAATACGCTGTCCTGCTTCTGAGGCTTGCATACTATCTGCTATGGCCGTTTGGCAAAGTCGTTTACCTGGCGTTTGATGAGCAATACTCGCTAGAGGACAAGGATGAGGGTATTAGTGCTCAGCAATTTTATAACTGGGTGACTTCGTACAGCAATCGTCTGTTCTTTCACAGGTCCCAGGCTCAGGATAGCACTCCCCTGCTAGGAGACGGCCCTGCAGGTCAGCAGCAGCAACCACAGCAGCAGCAGCAGCAGCAGCAGCATAACCAGCAACAACAGCAAAAGTATAAACCTTCTTATGGGTCTGTTGGGCAAAATCGTGGGCGACAACAACAGCAGACTTCAAGGACCTCTGATAATGAAGAGGACCGTCCACATTCTTCAAAAACCACCATTCAGAGAAGATATTTCGGGAGAGGCAAATGGACCTTCGGTAGGTTTGTATTTTACCTTTGGTTTCACCTAGTTTTGCAACCCATAATATTTATTTTGGCATTATTCACCTGGCTGTTCGTCTTCACTATACCCATGAGCAACATTCTTTGGAATCTAACATATCATATTAGAAGACATCCTTTGGCATTAGGCTTCAAAAGCGTGAGAAGCCAGACGAAACCAGGTGAAACCATCAGTGGTGTTGAAGACAGTAAGAGTATTTTACTCTGCACTTTCCGCTGTGCTGGATGGTACTACTATAAATTTACAGTTGACGGTACCAACGTTATCGTAATGAATTTGGTCACTCTGGTATTCTTTACGATATTTGATTTCTACGTCTTAAAGAGAATTTTGGGGCCCGCCTCGTGGATTTCTCATGACACAACGATATTCACCTTATGCCTAGCGTCCATCATACCTTTGGCCTTTTACATCGGCCAAGCAGTTGCTTCCATATCTGCACAGACCTCAATGGGGCTTGGCGCTGTTATCAATGCCTTTTTCTCTACAGTGGTGGAAATCTTTTTGTATTGCGTTGCTCTTAGACAAGGCAAAGGCTTGATGGTTGAAGGTTCTATGATCGGGTCTATTTTGGGTGCTGTACTATTGTTGCCCGGACTCTCGATGTGTGGAGGGGCCTTCAAGAGAAAGACTCAACGCTATAACCCCAAGAGTGCAAGCGTTTCATCAACCATGTTAATTTTCTCCATGATTGTCATGTTCGTCCCCACTTTGTTGTACGAAATTTATGGGGGGTACGTTGTTCAGTGTGACGATGGAATGTTGCACGAACTTAGTGTGTCAAGTATTACCAAGGTTCTGACTTCGCACAGGTGTTCTTTTTCGCACCCAGCATTGAAATTTAACAAGATGTATACGCACATCATTGAACCCATGTCTGTGTCGTGTGCCGTGGTACTGGCGCTCGCATACTTGATTGGCCTGTGGTTCACTTTGAGAACGCACGCAGTTATGATTTGGCAATTCCCAATCAGTGACCAAAACAAGGAAGGTAGTCGAGTGCTCGAACCAAGGCAGTCCGCTGGCGGTGAAAGTACGAACGCCCAGGAGTCGCATGCCGATGATGATAGCGGCCACGAGTCTCCCAATTGGTCAAGAGGCAAATCTACCTTTATCTTGCTGTTTGCCACAGTGCTCTATGCTACAATTGCAGAAGTGTTAGTTTCCAGTGTGGACGGAGTCCTAGAGGCATCCTCTTTGAATCCCAAATTTCTGGGTTTAACCATTTTGGCGTTAGTCCCTAATACAACGGAGTTTTTGAATGCCATCTCCTTTGCCATACATGGAAATGTTGCGTTGTCAATGGAGATTGGTAGTGCGTATGCCTTACAAGTGTGTCTGTTGCAGATTCCCACCTTGGTCGTTTATTCGATCTGGTACACATGGAACATGGATCATTCTAAAATTGATATCAGGGATCAAATGTTCGCTTTAGTGTTCCCCAAGTGGGATCTCGTTGCCTCAGTGGCCAGTGTATTCATGTTTACCTACTTGTACGCGGAAGGGAAATCCAACTATTTCAAGGGGTCAGTGTTGATTTTGTTGTACGTCATCATCACATTCGGGTTTTATTTCCAAGGTTTAGTGGACAATTGGAATTCCATAGAGGGGATTTATTAAGTAAATTCTCTATCTCTTCTCCTGCGCACATATATTTATTTCTGTCATTTACTAAAAAAAAGAAAAAAAAAATGTTTTAGATAATAGTTACAAGGACTTCGTGTTGCTCTAACTATTCAATGGTGATATTTTTGGGATATATTATTGTTATATTAGACGGTTTTTGTTTGTTTTTTTTTCGTTTTTCGTTATTTTTCACCCTGGTCTCGCATTTCGTTACTATGAATGATTGTTGCAGTTTTTACCAAGACTTATACATGCGCACTTCAACACACTTCTACGATAATAATACATATAACATTGAAACACATACTAATTCACTTCCGCTCTTCTCTTTTTTTCTCTTCTTTTCATAAAACAAGTGAAACCGAGTCAGGAGTAGTTCGGAGCATCTGACGAGTTTATTCGTCCCCGTATGCCCAGTGAGAATTAATCCAAGCATCTTAATCTGTTTTGAGAGCTTGTGGGTATACGTAAAGTTTCATGCTAGCATTTTAATTCTCCGATTCATGAGCCGTACACTTTGAGGTTAGCGACGCACGCGCTATGTGTGCAGCTGATCACTATCGTGTGTGCACTAAATGATAACCTACATGTACATACAAATACAATACTACGATCTGCGTTACTAGCTTGTTAGCCCACTCCCAGTCACAACTTAAGTGCTAGCAGCAACAATAACGCTTTGGTGCTGTTTATCTGCTGCTCTCTGCTAACCAGCTGTTCAAAGCCCGTGGAACTAGCCCCTATTATCTTACAAAGTGATGGTTGGCTGGTGGTGCTTCCCGTTGGCATCACTATGAGGGAAGAACTCGATTCTTTCGTCGTCCCCGATCTTTAGTACCTGCTTGAAGCGGGCCCCGATATTGCACAGGGGCTCCTTGCTCTCGGATTTGGTCCACAAGGCAAACTTGTAGCCCACTTTTCTTACGTTTAGAACCACACCGTTAATTTCAGAATCGTCCTCATCGATGGTCTCACCAATGACAGCTAGTAGGGTCCTCAACCACAATTCGTTAATATCAGCGTTCTTGATCTTCACCTGGTACGACCATTTGCCACCTTTGGCATTAGCCTCGTCTTCCCACTCGGGTCTAATGTCGTTACGGAATACGTGGTAATCTGATTTCAAGGGCAACTCATGTGGCTCTGGTATGTTCTGCACAACTGCCCAAAACTCCTCCACGGTCTCGAAAGATGTCACTGGACGCAAAAGGTCAGACCAAGATTCGGACTTGTCCACAGCTGGCTTGGTATACCAAAGAGTCCACTTGGTGTTTAATGGATGCTTTACTTCAAACTTGCTGTCACTTAATACCGTCTTGGGGGTTCCCTCGTCGACGTGAACGCTCTCAAACTTTTGGCTAACTTCTTCAACAGACATTACCTTGACAAATCTAGACCGATATCACTGCAACAATCCTTGGAAAAGGCTCACCTCCAATTGACTCTTTGGTTTTAACTTCTGTATAATGATGAGTGCTTAAACTTCGATCATTTTTTTTTTCCAATTGAAAAAATTTTTTTTGTTCGTAGCGAAGTGTTTTGGTGCAAAGGTTTCTAAAGAAACATTGAAATATCAAGCCCTTCGCAATTAGATAGTGAACAAGTTGAAGGGGTTTGAAGGCTGCAGGGGTTGACAAGCTTGTCGGTAACTGGTTGAGTGGAAGCAGCGTAGATCGTTTTTATTCTATTCTCTGCATTGCATACGGCTTTAGTAGATATGCTTTGGGGGTTACTCAAGATGCTCTTGGAAGGTTGTGCTGCTGTCGTCTCGCTTTCGCTAGCGACGCTCTACGTGTTCCAAAACCGGTTGGTTTATCCGTCATGGGCGCAAGGTGCCAGGAATAAGGTCGATACGCCAGATAATTATGGTCTGCCCTACAAGAAGTTGCGACTAGCTACAAGCGATGGAGTAAATATCGAGGCGTACGACATGCAGAATGAGTCTGCTCTATCAACTTCTACTATTCTAATTTTATGCCCCAACGCAGGCAACATTGGGTATTTCATCCCGATTGCTGAGATGTTTTACAGGCAGCTGGGGTTAAGCGTGTTCATCTATTCATATCGAGGTTACGGCCATTCAGAAGGCTCCCCTAGTGAAGTCGGATTGAAAAGGGATGCGGACACTGTCATGGAACATCTGTCTAAGGATCCCTTCCATAAATCTAAGAGACTGGTGCTGTACGGCAGATCGCTCGGGGGCGCAAATGCGATCTACATTGCTGCCAAGTACTCACAGCTATGTGATGCAGTGATCTTAGAGAACACTTTCTTGAGTATACGCGAAGTGATTCCTTACATTTTTCCCTTCTTGAAATATTTCAGAGGACTATGCCATGATACTTGGAATTCGAAGGACGACATTGTAAACTGCGATGCATCACTGCCGTTTTTGTTCTTGTGTGGGCTCAGAGACGAAATTGTACCGCCCTCTCACATGAAGAAGCTGGCGGAGCTTTGTCCCAGCAATAACAAGCAGGTCTTCGAGTTCCCCTACGGCTACCATAATGACACTATAGTTCAGGATGGCTACTGGGACATCGTACGTGACTTTTTAGAACAACATGGGTTTATATAGGAGATAGGTGTCATTTATTATAAGCGGATCTGATTCATGCAGCCTCCCGGGCACTCGGTCATACCTTCGTCTAGAAACCAGCTCTTGACGCATTCAAAATGGCCCTCATGGCCACATTCCAAGAGGCACATTGACAATGTCTTCATGGGACGCTCACATAGGACACACAAGGTGTTGGGCTTTTTACAAGAATCGCAGTACCAGTAGCCCATTTTCTCTAGCGGTAGCGAGTTGCCCTCCCGCTGAGCTTCCAGCGTAAACCTCTCCTTCGATCGTTCATTAGTGACTAACTTCCCGCACTTTTCACAAAAAAGTGGCACAAGGGATTGACCCCCGTCAGCATTGATAACCACTTCCCAGGGGGAGTATTTAAGAATTGCAGCCGATAGCTCAAACAGTTCGTACCTGTGTAAAATAAAGATGAACTGAGCCAAACTGTTCTTTACCACTTCAACAGTAGTCACTTGATATACGTTCTGGAATAGAAATAGGATGTTTACTGCAAGCAAAGTGTTGCCCATCTCCACTGCCTGTTTGTATATTTGCTTAAGTAATCTTCTGGTATCCCAAGGTGGAAACGAGGGAGAATTAAAGTCTTTAGAAACAACAGGCGATGGAGAGCGCGTTGGCGATTTGATTGCACGTTCAGGCGCGAATAATTCTTTTCTGTTTAGCGGTGACATGAAAAGGGACCCTGAAGAACGACGATCGGCTCTAGACGATCCTTTCTTGAAATTGGAGAAATTAAATTCCGTGCTATTGATACTTGCTATTGGAGACATTCGACTTCCAGGGCTACTATGGCCAAACGAGTGCGAATGTCTGCTTTTTGAAAACCCGACATCACTTTCGGGGTTGCTACCAACAGAAGATTTCAAACCACCCATGTAAGTATCGATAAATGAGCGACGCGGTTTCCTTTTGGTCAGAATTGGAATTCCATCATTAATGGAATTTTGCTTGTTTTCAATGTCCTCATCTTCCAACACGTCACTTTCAGATCCATTGGACGCAGGACTTTGCTCCAAACCTGGATCGTCAAATTTGTGTGAGTTTTCAGGTGCGCTTTTGACGATAAAAGCATTCTTTTCACGCGCACCACCGGAATTGATCTCGGATTCTTGAATCTTACTCAATTGCTTTTTGAGATTAGATTGTGGTTTCTTGGCGTCATTTCGTCCTTCTGAGTCACTTCGAAGTGCCCTTGGCTGCTCTTCCACAAGAGAATTTAAGTCACTGGTCACACAGCTTCGAATTTCCGAATTGACGGACTCTGGTGGGTCGTTGATCATAGAATCTTGTTGCTCCATCCGTTGAAGATCTGTCTTTTGAGAACCAGGTATTTTTCCCTCTGGATACTCCATACTCAGGTTCTTCAGATCCCAAAGTAACGAATCCCTGATTAACATCCAAATTTTAAAATTGGGCAGGTCGTCAATGTATGAATAAACAGAAGCATTGTGACCACAGATGGGAATTAACTCAAGCAACAGATCTACCCTTTCCTGAGATTCCATATTGACTTCATTACCACTGTCATTTTTATTTTTATCCCCCCGCAAAACATTGTTTGTATTATTGTTGGGTGTATTTTCTTTGGCTGAACTTTCGGCATCACTTTCTACCAAAGAACTGCTGTGGTCCTTGATTGATCCGCTTTTCTTAGCCGTAGATTCCACTGCTTCGTTCTTCTTGCTAACCAAGGCAGTCCATGTTGTATTTTCGGAGAGCCCAAACTTTTCCATAAGAACTTTCTTTGTAGAATCATCCTTCGTGTTAGATTGTTGAGTTATACTTTTCACATCGCCAGCTCTTCTTTCTTGCATGTAAGAAAATTCTAACTCTTTAGCCAGAAATTTGAATACCTTGACTGGAGATTCCTTAATAGCTAACACTTCAGCGGAATTTAACAACCTCTTATCTGGTGGTAGCTGAGATATTCGCATATTATTGATAATATATGGCAGGTCAATTGTCACCATAAAGGGGGATTCTACATTTCCATCCTCTGCGGTTTCATCGTGAACGCTCATCCCTGGGTATGAGGAAACAGAATTGCTATGAGATAGATGAAGTGGCTGTGAGGTCAAACTTTTGTTGTTGAAAGTGGGTCCCGTCTTACTTATCGCTGGTCTTTCTCCTGAAAGAGATGTCAATCCTGTTTGACTTATTCCCTTTTTAAGTGATCCTATCATTCCAGCTGTGTTTCCTGTAGCGCCATTCAAAGAGCTCATACTTATTCGATGGTTTGCCGGCTTTTTTGTATCTTCCAAAGTGGCAGGCATGTCGTCGTAAAGCTCATAGCTTCCTCTATCTTGGTCCACAAATAAAAAGCCATTACCTTCGATATCCCTCCATTTAGTAATGTTCTTTGGCAAGTTGTCCAAAACAGTTGGTTCTTTATCCACACACCATCCACTAATTTTGTTTTCCTTATCGATACTAAAGATCAAGTTGTCATCCCACCATACAAATCCGAGAGAAGGGGAGGAAGTAGATAAATTGTATTTTGGAATGTATTTTCTTGCTAAGGAATAAATGTTTACGCCAAAATCTTCAGCCATCGATGACATTGCCACCACAGAATTCAAAACTTTTCTTTCGTAACATGGTCGGACTTTTAGCTTGGTGACTGGGAAGCCACAATTTATGGTGGTTTCAGGAAGCACTAATAGATTCGCTGCTAAATTTGGAGTTGTCGAATGCGGGGGGTTATTGAAGGAGGAAGAGTTTGAAAGCAGTTCATTAGATCCTTTACCATCACCTATATACCACAGGCAACATTTGCCGTCTCTTCCCCCTGTGGAGATGTAATCCTGATAAGGATGCCAATTTAGGCAAAGCCCAGGTCCAGTATGTGCATTAATTCTTTTCTCAACTTGATTTGGTTGCCGTAAGTCAAATGTGAGGAGAAGTCCAGAATCATGGATAGAGGCAAACTTGTAGCCGGCGGTGCCAACGCTTCTCATATCAGACTGCGCGCCGATCCGTGCGAAATTCTGATTAGGCATCCATTTAACGTCTCTAATAGAATCTGAAGCTGTATTGATATTTACATCAGGACGGTTGAGTGTCTTGTTTCTGCTAGAGCGAAGATCCCAGATTTTGATACAGCCGTCCTGGCCACCGCTAATGATCAGATTTGTTTGCACCGTGTTAAAGTCAAAGCTGTTGATTGATCTTGTATGCTGAGATAAATTCGTCACTACTGGATTATCCAGCGCGCTAGTTTTATTGATATCGTAGATGGATATCGATGTAGAAGTACCACACACAGCCACGTAGTTTTTATGATTGTGATATCCAGCTTTCACATCGGCAATGGTACTCAATTTAGTACGCTTCGACCTTTTAGCTAATCCTGTATGAAGGGAGGCGCCTCTGTTTGTGTCGTATCCAGATGACATGAAATCATGAACACAAGTGATAGAGTTGTCCTGTGGCGAAAATCTATAAAGGCCCAGATGCGTCTTACCTGCGCATATAATACTATTCAGTGTGGGATCGTTTATTTTGTCAATGCTGGAAAGCTCCAAGGAACTGCTGGTGCTGTAGGTTAATCCGGACGATTTGGGTACACTTTCCTCTCTCTTCGGCTTCTCATCGTACAATGCCGTTCCTTTCAAACTAGACTCACTAAATGGTACAGATCCTGTGAAAGAATATCTTGGAGATATTCTTGTTCTTGGGGAGCTCGCTACCGGTGACATTTGGTTACCATTGGAATAGTGCTGGATTCTAAAAGACGACATACCGAATGACGTAGGCTTCATCTCGTTCCTTCCAAACGAGAAGCTCGCCTGATTCCTAGGCACCGGCCGGTTACTCATGATGATATGGAACTAACTGAGAAGACCTCTTCCTTTGTATTCTCTGCAGCTACAAAAATAGCTTAAGTTATTTTCATTATTCGCGATATTCAAAAATGCATCGAAATCTAATATTGGGGGATACAACGACTGAGAAACTCTAAACTATTATAGAATGCATCGAAGAGCACAGAGTACTGGTTCCTAACTGGAAATCTTATCTCTTTTTTGTTCACTTTTTTCGTGCCAATGCGATAACTATGAATGAAGCGGTTACAAAAGTTATGAACTTCTATTAAAGAAGGACCGGCCTTTTTCATTCCAAACAGATTTGCAATTAGTATTTCGTCTCATATAGAGTGTTTACATCACTCTCAGACTTGCCTTTTGTTTCTGGAACCATAGCCCATACGAATATGGCTGACAAGATTAGACAACTGGCAAAAAAGTACCCATACGCAAAGCCAATCTTTGATGTAATAACTGGCGTCAATAACGAAATCATAAAACCGAACATCCAGTTGAATGAAGAGCAAATAGCCATTGAAATGGCTCTCGTTTTCATAGGAAAGAGTTCGCTAACGACCACAAAACTGACAGGACCCAAAGTGGTAGCAAAGAATACAATGTAGACGCAAGTGAAGATGATCATTATAATCCCTGATGGACCATACTCAAGTGCAAATGTACCAACCGTGGCATACACGAGCATGCAAGAAAACATGCCCAGGGATCCCAACAGAAGACAGGATTTGCGTCCCAATGCCTCTACGAGGTAAACGCCTCCAAATGTGGCCACAAAATTCACAGAGGACAGAAAAATCGACGTCAGATATGGATCATTCAGATTAGCCTTTTCAAAGAGGGTGGTGCCGTAATAAAAGAAATAGTTGATACCCGACAATTGCTGGAACGTCATGACAAGGATGCCTACGAGCAATCGCTTGCCGTACTTAGGCTGACCAGTGACGAACTCGAAAAGATCCAACCTTTCACCTTGGCGTTCAGTTTCATGCTGTTGCTTCAGGGTTTGCTCTACAAAGGCAGCGGTGATATTATCATCTTCGTTGATACCGTTCATGATGGCGAAAGAAATTTTGGCCTCTCTGACGCTTCGTTTCTTTGTCAGTAGAAAAATTGCAGACTCCGGAGTGAAGAAGAGCCCAACGGCGATAACAGCTGCCCAAATGTATCCCATGTAGATTGGTAATTTCCAGGAAATATTATCGTACGGATTAGTTAACCTGCTGCGCACTGTGTAATTGAGAATATTACCCATCAAGATGCCAAAGGTCAGCATTAACTGATATAAGGTTGTCATCGCCCCTCTGATGGCCAACGGTGCACTTTCTGATAAAAACATTGGTACAAGCACTGCGGTGGAGCCGACGGCAAGGCCCGCGAATATCCTGCCGACGAAGAATTGCCACCACGACATGTCGTGTACGAGTTGGATACCGACTCCAAGGCAGTACACAAACATTGACAGGTACATGCCAAATTTACGACCTCGCCAATCACCAGTTTTAGCTATGGTCAACCCACCAAGGGCGCCTCCAATGCTGAAGATGGAGATTAAAAGTCCAACCAATATTTCTGGAAAATAATGCCGTCCCGTATTCAAGTCGACTAGTGGACCGAAATTGTTTTGGAAACTTTCCATGTTGGTGATACCGCCAATGACGCCCACGTCCCAACCAACAATAAACCCGCCAAACGCGATCACAACACATAGTGTAATTGATTTAAGCAAGAGCGGCTTCGGATCCTCCTTGGTTTCGGCAGAGTCGTCATTTTTGATAGCGATTTGCGATGGAAGGTTCTCGAGGAGATTACTCTCCGATTCAAGGAATTCTGCCTTGGTAATTGGAGTATTTTGCTCTTCCATATTTTATATCGTACTAGCAAATGTATCCAGCAATTGTGCACACAGTCATCCTGTCGTTTTTTTTTGATAAACTTATTTCTCTGTCTTATTTTTATAGTTACGAGGTTTACATCACAAAAAACCAGTTGTAGTCCTTCCAGAAACTTTGAGAGGTAGCACAAAGACCTATTTGACCAAAAAAGGAGAGATTTTCAAGATTCGTTGTTCTTGTGACTCTTTCAACGTGCTTCACAATTATTTATTACTGTCGTTCTTCTCTTTTCTTTTGCGACGTGTTCAACCCCCCTTCCGCTTCATTACTTCAATGAATACATCCATTTTACAATGATGGACACAAAACTAAAAGACAAGTAGCCTTATAAAAGAAGTAGCAAGAGGGCCCAAGTTATAGATTTAGTAGCTGATGGAGTCTATTAATGGGGCGAAGAAGGACCAAACAGAGGTCGAAATGACCAACATGCTAGATCAGGAATCGAGGGAGTTTTCCTCCCAGGGAGGGTTCCTTGATGATGCGATGGAAGACGTGGAATGGAAGGGCAAATGCGTCAAGGTTTATCCGCTAGATTATCAGCGAGTAGGCATCGTTAAGGGGCAAATTGCCTCCTGTTTGATCATGTTCTGCGTCTTCGGTCTTAGTGACCAGACAGTGGGGTCCCTTATACCAACATTGACTGAATATTATGGCATCTCCAAAGTCGCGGTTTCTTCGATATTTGTAATTCAGGTCTGTGGGTACACACTTGCCTCGTTGTGTAACGAACGGTTGCACAGATTGTGTGGCACAAGGGGAGCAATGCTGTTTTCATGCGTCCTCTGCATAGTATCCTATATCGTGCTATTAACCAGACCGTATTCCTTCGTCCTATTTGCGCTCTGCTATTTTCCGCTGGGCCTAAGTATAGGGTTGTTAGACTCCACTGGCAACGTGCTTATGGGTAGCCTGTTGACGCATAAGAACGAGTGGATGGGCATCATGCACGGCCTATATGGTGCTGCTGCTATGGTAACTCCGCCAATCACTTCTTATTTTGTCAAGGCAGGTAAATGGTCTACTTTTTATATTCTACCTTTATTGCTGTCTCTACTGGGGTTCCTCATCATTCCCGTCGCCTTCAGGTATGAGACTGCCGCCAAGTACAGCTACAATTGTGATGTTCACCAAGATATAGATTCCACGGAGGAAGAGGGCACAGATCAATCTCCAGGTTTCAGAGACTTGATCAGAACCCCATCAGTGGCGCTCTACGCTCTTTTTCTGTTCGCATATTTGGGAGCCGAATTGTCTACTGGATCTTGGTTGTTCTCCTACCTTTTAGCTACCAAGTCTGATAATAAGATTACGATGTCTTGGGTGACATCTTCGTACTGGTCAGGCCTTACAGTGGGTAGAATGGGATTGGGGTTTGTCACCAAACGACTCTTCAGGAACGAGTATCGTGCGAGCTATACCTACTGTATCCTTACTCTGTTCTTTTATACTATTTTTGTGATTGCCGGCTGGCACGACAGTTCAGAAACCTGGTACCTGATCTCTTTCTCCTTCACAATTTTTCTGTGTGGAGTATTCATTGGTCCACTGTTTCCCAATGCAAGCATTGTAGCTATGCAAGTTTTACCACGAAATCTGCACATCAGTGGCGTGGGTATAGCAGTGGCCATTGGGGGTTGCGGCAATGCCACATTGCCCTACTTGGTTGGTGTTCTCCTGCATTACCTGGGGATGTCTTGCTTTCCTGTACTGTGCTTGAGTATGGTGCTTTTATTCACCATTATATGGCGGCTCTACCCAAGATACCTGGTCGGTTGTGAGGAGTATTTGTAAATAATGTTCAGACTGTGGCTATGTGACGAATTCTCGCTAGCATATCAATTACCCTCTGCCGAGTAAATATCATTCTTATACAGATAAACCTTTCACTTCACGTGAAGCCTATACTTTTTTCATAATGTTCAAAAAAAAATCCGGCCAAGTTGCATAGACTTAAACCAGCGATGAGATAAGATGTTCATCAATTCTCAAAGATGGATGATTCCTCAGTGGATTCGTCTCAAAGGCGTAATGTGACCCAGCGACGTACGGTTGATATCAGCTCTCCCTTCGAGAGGCTACATTACTACAAAAGACACGGACTACCCTTACCGACTGTGGAGCCAGAAAGTACGTACACGACTGATATCCTGCCACCCTGTGCTTACCGGCACGGAGATCGTGTTATAAACATAGCTAATAAGTTCACTCATCTAAGCTCGAATAAAGTCAAGCATGTCATACCGGCAATAAAATGGACCCCTGAAGGTAGACGCTTGGTTGTGGGCACATACAGCGGGGAGTTTTCACTATGGAATGGTTCTTCCTTTAATTTCGAGAGCATAATGCAAGCACACGACAGTGCTGTGACAACCATGGAGTATTCGCACGCCGGTGACTGGATGATAAGCGGTGATACAGACGGCACCATCAAGATATGGCAGCCGAATTTCAACATGGTAAAAGAGTTGGATGGCGCTCACACAGAGTGCATCAGGGATATAGCATTTAGCCATAATGATTCGAAATTTGTGACTTGCTCAGATGACAATATTCTCAAAATCTGGAATTTTAGTAATGGCCAACAGGAAAGAGTCCTTTCGGGTCACCACTGGGACGTCAAGAGTTGTGATTGGCACCCTCAGATGGGACTCATCGCGTCGGCATCCAAGGATAACCTGGTTAAATTGTGGGATCCTCGCTCGGGGCAATGCATATCCACAATCTTGAAGTTCAAGCACACGGTACTCAAAACTAAATTCCAACCGACACAGGGCAATCTGTTAGTTGCTATCTCTAAGGATAAATCCTGTCGCGTATTCGATATAAGGCACAGTATGAAAGAGTTGATGGTTACCAGAGACGACGTTGACTATATGACGCTACTGTGGCACCCAATCAACGAGAGTATTTTCACTGTTGCGAGCTACGATGGGTCGATCAAGAATTTCGACCTCTTGCAAGATTTGGAAGGACCTACACACACGATCCCGTATGCTCACGATAAGTGCATCACTTCGTTGTCCTACAACCCTGTGGGTCACATCCTGGCGAGTGCCTCCAAGGACAGGACCATTAGATTTTGGACTAGAGCGAGACCTTACGACCCCAATGCATTTGACGACCCCACTTACAATAATAAGAAGGTCAACGCCTGGTTCTTTGGCATCAATAATGGTATCAATGCCGTGAGAGAGAAAAGCGAGAATGGGGCGGCAGTTCCCTCCAATGGTATTGACTCCCTGGGCGCTGGGCCCACAGCATCTACTGCAACAGCAAACAGCTTCAGGCTTCCTGGCATCGAACCATCTTCTAAGATGTCAAGTCTGCCTGGTCTAAGCGTATGATCGTAGCGATAAAACTCTATAACCTGCTCTAAATACTATATTAGATTTACAAACCCTCACCTGAAAGAGTTTTTCCACTATAGTCTTTCTTTCTTTCTTTTCTTTTGCATTTCCTTTCATTATCATAAATCGTTAATTGGTTTTCACATTGAATTCCAGGCTGCCTTGTAGCTCCTCCAAAAACTCGGGATTGATAACCTCGCTCAAGACAGACATGTAATGCGACCCGCCTGCGGCCTCTTTGTCGAAAAACTCTTGTACGCGCTCCACATACGAGTGCCCGAATAGTTTGGTGTAGTGGTCCACAAACTGGCTAACGAGTCTCACCACGGTCTGCACTTGACCTCTCTGAACCGGTAAAACGCCAAGGTTTTGTTCCCTCGTGGGGATCGTTCCGGCATTGATGATGTTGAAGCAAAACACGCCGTAATCCAGCCCGCGTGTATTGACTAATGTCGATAACTGTCCAAACTCTTCCCTAGTAAACGGCGTGAATTGCGAGTGGTAGTTGCGCATTCTCTTGGCAAAATCTCGCACCGCGTACTCATAAGGCTTGTCGAAATAGTCCGCATTAAACGTCTTGTTGTGAACATTAAACTTGATGAAGTCGCAGTCATTGCACGAAATCTGCAGTACGATAGGGGTAATGCAAAACATTGTGTTGCGTCTCTGGTTGTAAGAGCATATCTCCTCAAAGACAAACTTGCGACGGTTCACGCACGAGTTGGTGGCGTCAAAGATGGCCACATCACAAGCGTCGGAATCCAAATCGGTAAGCAGCTTCTCCAAAGTAATCTTTGCGTACAGCTCCTTCTTGTTGTAATTCTTTGGGCTGAATAGGTCCTCAGAGGAGTCATTGGCCAGGCGCATGGACAGCAACCCCAGATTCTGGAAGCTCATTGACCGCCTTACCTCGCCGGCGTTATAAATACGGCATCTCAGGCCCTTCGTGCCCGGCTGCGCTTTGAAGAACTCCACCAGGTGCTCAGCAGTCGAAGACTTGCCCACTGCTGGCAGCCCCACGAGCACAAACACAAACTTGGGCTTCTTGTGGAGCCTACTGCCACACTCGAACGTCAGAGGCGAATGCGAGGGCGTCCTATCCAGCTCCTCCACATTATACAGCGTGTCTCCGTGGTCTGACTCGTCGATTTCTTCGTTCTGGTAGTAGTAATTCGCTCTGTTCTGCCACAACGCAGAATACGTGCTTCTGTCAAGCGAAAACAATGAGCTAGTGGACGTGGAAGCAGAATTCATTTTGCTGGCTGTCGATGACGCAAAACTCGATGATCTCATGAATTTACCATCAACGCAAGACCCTCTTAGTAACTGTCATAGCATAAGGGAAAAAAATACCATCCACTTAGAGAAAAAAAAGCCTATTAATTTATAATACTTTCAGATAAATCGTTGATTTTCACTAGTCCCCGCTTACTCCTCGACACGTTGTGACTGCATTTCGTTCATTCACGGTAAATTTTCACTTTTTTTTTTTTGTTTTTTCTTCTTTTCACCAGATGATGCGTTTTTTGACAGTATCGGCAAGTAAATCAGTGAAAATTAAGGAAAAAAAAATTCGTCACCAGAGCCTGAGTACATTTTGCCGTAACGAGACGCAGCATCGCGTCTGATTTTGCCTTGGTGGAAGGTTGAAAACGGCCTCATGGCGTGCTTAGCGTACATTAAGTGAGGAGGAAGCAGGGAGAAATTCGTACCGCACTATCTGCTCCTGCGTGCCTTTAGCCTGATTCTTTGGGTGTCTTGCTTCTAAGCATGCATGCATATTCGGATGTACTAGTTAATCCGGTCTAAGACTCATACGCGTATCTTGCTTCGGTTCGTGGGGGGCTTGCCGGCACCTAATATTCCGATTATATCTCATTGCGGGAGAGTGTGATAGTAGCAGTGGTGGCATGTTCAGAAGGTTGCATATGGTGCTGGGGTGGCATGTAGACTTGCGGTTGAAGCTTTTCGCTCAAGAGGGTTGGTTGGCCCTGTATATTTTTTTTTTTTGATGCTTGTTTGTTCGATTCTTCGAAGGAATAACTAGGTGGGGGGACGTTGGTCGTCGTCGTCATTCATTGGCTTGTCCCCGCTCTCACCCTCAGCTTCATCCCCACTTTCTACATTGCTCAGCTGTATCTTGCCCAGCTTCTCCCTCACTTCCTGGCAGACCTGCTCAATCTGTTGTATTTCCTTCTTCTTGTACTCCACCTGGCCCTCCAACAGCATAATGAGTGACTCCCTGGACTGGTGGGGCCTGTACTCGTTCAGCAGGTGGTGGATGTTGACCAAGATCGTGCCAATGTGCTCCACCTTTGCCGGATACAGCTCTGGATTCACGCTTAAAACGCCCACGAGCTCCAAGTAATTCAAAAGCAGCGATTTCAGCAGCCTGCGTAGCTGCTGCATTTTGTACTGGTAGTCGGTGCTCGTATCAGCGTCTGGCTTCTTGTACAGCTGAGTCAGTCCCGAAGCCTCGAGGTCGGGTAGTCTGTCCTTGACCTGCCAGATGCTTCCAAACGCCCGGTACTGGTCCTGGGGCATCGGAGGTGGCACAAGAAAGTCCAGCGGTGATTCGATGAGTTCCTCATCGCCTGCGGCTGACTTCCTGTTCTTCTTGTACTCGGGCAGTTTCTCCAGGTTCTCTTTGGTGAAGAATTTTATGTAGGGCGGTGGGGGTGGGTACAGGAAGCTTATATCATTGGTGTCGCTGGACATGATCTTTTGCGGTTGACTGGAATGGTCAATTTGGTGTTTTCGGGCTCTACCTTGTCTTCTGTATTTAGGTGAAGTTTTCTGGCTCGTCTTGTATGATGCTAAGTTTGTGAATGAAGCATTGGTCCTAAGCACGCTCTCGCAAAATCAAGGTTGTGGGCAAACAGAGCAGACAAGTCACCAAGAATCATCCTTTCGAGTGTATCTGGAAGCTGTGTGGCAAGATGAGTGACGCTGAGAACACAGATGTGACACCAGAAGGCGCTGAGCCCGTGGTTGCGGACGAGACGAAGCCCAAGCACAAGAAGTTTGAGATCAAAAAATGGACCGCAGTGGCGTTTTGGTCCTGGGACATCGCAGTGGAAAACTGTGCCATCTGCAGAAACCACATCATGGAGCCTTGCATTGAATGTCAGCCGATGGCTATGACGGATACGGATAACGAGTGCGTGGCCGCCTGGGGTGTTTGTAACCATGCGTTCCATCTGCACTGCATCAACAAATGGATCAAGACGAGGGATGCATGCCCTCTGGATAACCAGCCGTGGCAACTGGCACGTTGTGGTAGGTGATCGTAGGGTAGTCTGTTGTTTTTATTTTTTGTATATCTATGTACAGTAGCCTATTCATTCGTAATACCTTTTATTACGTGGGAAAGTACCCCAGAGGCACCAATATGAACACATCAATCCGATCTCTTGGTAGAAAACATCCCAGTCTCGCGGCTCAGTGCATTCGTATTCGATGAAGAAAACGTACTGCCATTTCTGCGTTCCTCGGTGGAGAGGTCTCGAGTTGATGGAGCACATGTTGATGCTGTATTTTTTGAGGATGGATAACACGTCCACTAAGCTGCCAGGGTCGTCATGTTTTGTAGTGAAGCTGACCAAAGAGACCTGTCCTGGGCTTCTAATGGTAGGGGCTTTGTTGCTCCTCTTGATGATGAGGAACCGCGTTGTATTGTCCTTTCTGTCATTGATACCGGCGTCTATTATGTGACAGTGGTTTGAAGTTGCAGCCACCTCACCTGCGATGGCGAAGTTTACTACATCCGATTCAGCGTTTCGCTGGGAATCCACTGCAGCTTTCACTGCTTCCGATGTGGAGCTACTGTCGACCTTTTTAAAAGTGGTATGAGGAAATCTTCGCTTCAAGTTGGCCAAATACTCGCTTATCTGACCCCAAACCTGTGGATGAGAATGTAGTGTAACCTTATCATAGTCCTGCAGTGCTTCCAATGCTATCGGCTGTGGGGCGATAAGGCAATGGGCTATCGATACGTATTGCTCGCCGACGACTTGTAAAGAGGGAATCACACGACTGTCTCCCTTGGTCTCTCTAGCTTCCCGCACCATGAGATCTCGCAGTAAATCATAAGAAAATACAACTTGGCCATTGGTCGAATTCTCCAACGGTATAACGGAATAATCGATTGAATCGTCTGCTTGTAACTTGTCAAGACACTCCGGTATAGAGGCCGCAGCTACGTAGTCCACATCCTCGCCCGTGCCAAACTGCTGCAATGCTGCCTGATGCGAATAAGTACCTTCGGGTCCTAGAAAGAGAATCCTAACCATCGCTTCTCCCTTTTAATTCTTCTTCCAGTGGATTCATTTCATCTCATCAATCTGCCATCTTTTTTTTTGCCTTCCTTTATTTTTTCTTCATGAACTGGTAATATTAACAATGGCTATAGACAAGATATAAAGAAAAGTTGTTCAAGTCTCCATGGCTTGCGCCAGAGAAATTAGCAGCTCCACATTGAAATTGGGAGATCCCGCGGTAAAGTCTTTGAGTAGTCTCATTCTCTGCTTTTCGATTGGGGTCTGATCGTTAACAGCGCCATAAAACCTCTGGATGTTCAAGAGTAGCAATTGCGAGTCTTGCACACTCACATTGGTGTCTTTTTCCACGTGGCCATGCATTAGTACGAGACCTTTGTCTTCCGCCATTTCAGAGTGGAATTGGACAACAGTATGAGGCCTGGCAAAATCTTTGTGCAACTTATATTCCGCCAACGAGGTAATCATACAGTGCGTAGTATGGGGGCCCACAAACTGCCATTGGATGTAGTGCAATTCAGAACCCTCTGTCTTTTCGCCTTTCTTCTCCTCTGAATCCATTTCACGAGGTAAGGGCAGCACGAACGCTGGGTTTGCCTTGGCAGTGGAAAGCATCTTGGCAAAAACATCAGCGGGAGCCACGGCGCATAGTGTATCATCCTTACCCATCCATTTAGCTCTCCACAGAAACTCCACTTCTTGTCTGGATAAATCTTTAATCTTTTCCACATTTAAGAAAGAATCCAGAGTTTTGTAGGGCAATTTGGTAGCCTTGGGATCGATAGGACCCTTGGATTTAGTCAAGCCAGCATTGTTTTTGGACATCATCATGCGCTGCTCGTATTCTTCTAACTCTTTCAGAGGGTCGATTTTGTTCAATTCTTTCTTCCTCTTTTCAATGAATGCTTTTTTGCTTTCTATAAAATCTTCGACAGATTTAAAACCTTCCTGTCTAGCTTTTTCCAGCAATTTTCCGGTGTAACGGTCGGCTGGAGATCCTGTAGAGTAATCCTTGGAGAAATATGGTACAGTGGTGGCAAAGCTGCGTGCTGCAGTTGATTTGGGTGTGCTAAAACGCAGAAAACTCAAGCTCTTCGAAGCAGTAGATGCGCAAAAGGATCTCATCCAGGTTACTATTTAGAATCTTTAGGCGACAGGAAGAAATTTGGAACTCAATAATGGCCAAGTAACATCGCCAATCACCCATTCAAGCTAAGTATATGTTTCTCGGGCGGGTAATACCTAGGGCGGGTAAATTTAAAGGCGGAATCCATTTTAATTAAAAAATTGTGATATTAATAATATTCAAAGGAGCAGCACATACGATGCTGCGCATTTGAGTTCGCCTTTCGTTTATTGAGGGAGAAGCGCGTTCACTGCTGAACATTTTTCGAAACAATCCAGATGTGAATTCCAGATATTGACAATTAAGCAGGTCGTTATTTGAGGAATAACGCTGACGCTTACTTTTTTCTTTTTTCATTTCCTCTTTACCGTTAGCACTTCAAGCACACAATTATTCAGTTATATACATTAATGTGTGAACTTGGACCGGCAGCTGTGAATGTCAAAATCCAAACAGGAATATATTCATGAATTGCATATTAACATCTTGTTGGTGGAGTTGATCTTTCCAGAAGCTGAAAGCTGAAAAAAGTCCATAACTGGCATGTGCGTGCCATTTTTATATTGCTCTTCTAAAACCAGTCTAATAGATAGGCTTTCCAAGTATATAGCTATAATGTATAATTCCCATCATTAGAAACTATTTTACGTTTCTCTTGTTTTTTTTATTTTTTTTTAATTGGGGAAAATGAGCTATCGTTAGCTGTATTTCAAGTTCAATAAAATAGGCTAGAGAATGACATCAATGATTATGCAAGTAGCTCATAAAACACGCGCATTCTGATCCATATCCGTTTGAGGGGCATGAATAAATTTTTGAATCAAACATGTCGTGGTTTAGCTAGTTGTAGGTGTTGAAACCATTAAAAGAACTTATTTAAAGCATCTAATCCCGAAGGTGGAAACATTAGTATTTTTTTCCCATTAGAATGGGCATTTGTAGCTCAACAGTAATATTGATAAAAAAAGTGACAAAAACAACAAGAATAAAACAAAGTACTCATACGCTGTGCAAGAGCTAACAAAGCGCAACAGCCGCGCTTACTTTTTTTTTTTTTTTTTTTTTTTTTTTTTTTTTTTTTTTTTTTTTTTTTTTTTTTTTTTTTTTTTTTTTTTTTTTTTTTTTTTTTTTTTTTCTCTAATTTTTTTTATTGTCATTTTTTTTCCTGATGTTTCATCATGAGTCGCTCTTTCTTTTCCACAACGCAATTTGCGCAGGTACGGAATACTGCGTTGCAAAATGCGCAGTCATCAAATAAGAGATGAGCTCAGAAAGTTGTCAAAAAAAATCATTAAGCGGCTCGAAGAAAGTTTATAAAGCTCGCAATTGATCTTGCAAATTGGTCTCTTGTGCTTCTTTGTCAACACAATTAAACGCTTTTTCATTTATGCCCGACGGACTGCCCTTTGAGGACGATGATCTGCTTCTGGAGTTGATGGATCGGTATAAACCGCATCTAAAACCTTATGCTTACCGGTTGCAGACCTGGTCCCAAGTTTTAGACGAATATAATGCTCTTACGGATAATCACTACCGTCAAATACGTACTCTAAAGAAAAAATTTGAAAGACTGAAAGAGGTTTACGAATATGATGCTACCAAAACTCAAGTTGCAGATATCAAAAGGTTAGAAAGATTGATACAGGAGTCTAAGCACGTTTCGAAAAAGACACATATGTCCAATTTGGACCGGGGCCACGTACGACAAATGACTGGAGAACCAAAAATGCCGAAGACCGATGTGGGGAGCTCTTCGGAGATGAATACCGGTACAAATGCCGATAATGGAGAAAGCGGCAGCGATGGTTCCCAACCTCCCCCACTGGATTCAATTACAGTGGGATTCCCTCACAGTGCCTCTCTACACGAGCCAAGGAATTCCATAGCATCATCTAGTTCTCACCGGTCCACGGCTGCCGGCACAGGTCTGTACGAGGATTCTACGCAGGGCACACCGTTACAAAATCAAGCTCCACCCGATGAAATCAACAAAACGGAGCTGCTTAGCAACGTGTTGTCAATTATCCTTGATCCTGCGTCATCAGGACGCATACCGAACCCAAACGCTACGACTCTGGATAAGCTCTACATGGAGTTCAAGCAGTATAGATCATCTCAGGAGGAATTCCAAAAAAAGCTGCTCCAGAAATTGGACGTTTTGACAGCGGCAATCACCGGTGAGGACCCACTGCATCCCTAATATGATTACAAGAAATCTATTTACATATACTCACAATTGTCTTCTCATTTCTAATAGACTCTCCCAACCATCAGAATCTTCCCAAATTCCCTTACCTTTGCTCATCAGCGCCTTAATCGTAGCACGAGACTTGTACTTCCAGTCCTGACAAACGAGTGAACCAGGGCCATGTCTTCCCTCCATTTCGCCTAAGGACTCGTAGGCGGCCACAAGGTCTTCACATGCGTCCACCGTTTCCTTCCAAACGTTTTCATTGATTTCCAAGTCGGGATTGTGAGAAACGGCGCGATATGCCTTCTCGTGGCAATCTAGAGCTGCCCACGGCCTTCCCCTCCAGAGTTCCACTCTGGCCACCAGCCTCCAGCATCTGGCACTGGTGGTGACTACAGAGGGAATAGTATTACAAATGAAATCAATGCATGATTTTTGGTAAAAAGACAGCGAGTCTTTCTTGTAGTCTGTGGCGACCAGCAATTCTGCAAGCTTTTCCACCACGGGCAAATCGATAGAGGCTTCACCAATCTTATCTCTTTTAATGTTGACCAATTTTACGCATGCCATCAGCACATCTTGCCATTCATTCAATTTTGTTGCCACGATTAAGTAATTCTCCCATATTCTCCAGTTGCTTTGAGCATCTGTTGACACAGCTTTCTTCAAACAACTGAACGATTCCTTCAATTTTCCTAGGTCCACATATGCAGCACTCAAATTCGACCACGAAGCACCATGTGTTGGATCTAGTGATACACAACGAGAGAAAGCCTCAGAGGCCAATTCCATCTTACCGCATTCGAGCCCTACACAGCCGTAAAAGTACCATGTGTCAAAGCTCAGTGGGTACTGCCTTAAAGAATCATTCAAGTGCTTCAAAACAGCGCCGTAATTCTTTTCCAAGCCAGAAGATGCTGGTGGGCTGTAGCAGTATTTGGCCCAGGAATTTTTAGCGTTGACATACTTGCCAACTTCCCAACTTTTGCTCCATAGGTCAGGGTCTTGTCTGATATCACCAAGAATTGAGTAAGCTCTAGCGTCTCTGGGGTTCTCAGCAACACGCTTCAACAAAATTTCTTCAGCTTGTTTTTCGTCTCCAACAGCTGCATAACAGAGAGCTGCTTCGCAGTGCATCTGAAGCCTTTCATAAATCTCGACAGCGGATTTGAGCACGCCAAGAGACATATACTTTTCAGCTAAAGTGGCGTCAAGTTCCCAACGAGGGATCAAAGGGAGTTGATGAATGTACTTCAATCTCGAAGCAGGGTTTTCAACTTTGTCACTATGTGAAATGAATTTCGTTTTTATTTTGAGGCCCAATTCTTCAACCAAAGCTTGCATTTGCAATAAACCTCTTTCAACGGTCTTGGCCTTCATCGTCTCAATAATGGACCGTTCCCAAAGGGCACGGGAATAAATAGTGTAGTTTTTTAGACCCTCTTGCTGGATTATTCTGTGTATGACGGCTCCCATTTCTTCCTCAACCAATGGGTCCTTTGCAGGGCTTGTTTGCCTTAGCACATATAACCTCAAGAGGAGCTGAATATCGTCATAATAGGAAAGAGTTGGTTGTTGGTTAGGATCGAGTGCTTTCAACTGAGCAGGAATGCTCTCCTGACGAATAGCGAC
Organism: Zygosaccharomyces bisporus; assembly: GCA_003707595.2. Taxonomy (NCBI): domain Eukaryota; kingdom Fungi; phylum Ascomycota; class Saccharomycetes; order Saccharomycetales; family Saccharomycetaceae; genus Zygosaccharomyces; species Zygosaccharomyces bisporus. Next base: position 71,510 of record PPKA02000029.1, read on the forward strand.
TGGAAGTATCTGCTCTTCCTCCAAGCCGTCAATGCCGTCCAATTTTCTAATTTTAACGACCTGCTCGTCTAGTGGTTCGCTACCAATAGACTCGAAATGAACTTTTTCCAAAAGTGTGTCAGAGTCCAAAGCCAAATTTTCTGGTAAATCATCAGATGATTCTTGTGCACACCCTTCATCGTCCAATGATTGCAGTGAGGATTCCGCCAGGATAATCAAACCAGAATGCGCTTTCTGTTGAAATTTCGTTCTCGTCGCACGAGCCCCTGTTAAAACAAATTCAAAATTGGTCAGCTTTTTCACTTTGATCAAAGAAGGTAGACACAAATGCTCTGTGTTGACTGCCAATGAGGATTTCACATTCTCTAAGTAGAAAATGACGTAGAGGCTCCTCTTAGTGCATTCAGGTAGTTCTTCGGGTAAGTCTTTTACAATTGCATGAACCAAATCTATTGAGCCCAGGATGGACGCGATGATGGCTGGCTGGTAGCCAGATGGCTCCGATAAGAGCGATAGATGGATCACAAGTGCTCTCGCTCTCCACCAGTGTGCTACCGCCAACAAACTGGGTGTTCCAGTACTGGAAATTATCGGAGGACTGATGTTCTCTTCGGTTGTAACATCCAATATGCTTGGTTGTTGTGTGATTTGCTCCAGCAAAATCAACGACAATATCAACAAAAGTGGGCTTTCAGTCAATCCATAGGCAGCCTGGCCTCCTGATGTGAGCAGATTGACAAGTTTCTGCTGCTTGGCCCCAATAATCACTGACAGTCCAGTGGAGTATGAAGGCCCTGTATAGTTGTTTTGAATAAACATTTGTAGAAGAGCAATCGAAAGTAGTAATGCTTCTCCTCCATCGAAGCGCACTGCAAATTCTCTCAAGCTGGCGAGAAGCTCTGTCTCCGATGATTCGTCTGGAATCACTAATGGCTCCGTCTCCTGCACAAGGGACTCCACCACAAGATGAGGCTGCCCCTCTAAAATGTATCTACCATATTTCAGTTTTGTTTCGTCAAACCCCTCGAGGAATTCTGCGTTGAGTTTCTGAGGTTTTGAGGAAAGTAAAATATATGTGTGCAAAAGTGCTTCCATTTTTCCCATGCTTCCCCGAAAGCTAGAATTCTTGTCTGCTCCTGTGAATATCTTCTCATTCATTGCTCATCGAAGCGATGAGCTGCGATGCTATGGCATAATTTTTTCAAATCGTACTGTACGAAAGTATGCGCATCAGTCGCCTCAGCTGTCGCGTACACGTAAAGGATCCCACCCTGCTCTCAGTACTCATTCAAGACAGCTGGACAGCAACAAAGGCTTCAATAATGGCAAGTATGTGAATGGTACCTCGTCAGTGTATCCTACTGATCGCTTTTACTAACAAAATGTCATATAGCTTATCAACCTTTTAATCAATACTCTACAGTTAGCGGTGGCGGTTTCGAGAATTCCGATTCGAGACCTAATAGTGGGGATTCCGCTGGGAATAGCAACCGCGCTCATACTTTGACTCCTGTCACGATAAAGCAAATATTAGAATCACAACAGCAAGTTCAAGATGGGCCTTTCGTCATGCATAACCAAGAATTGCACCGTGTATGCTTCGTTGGCGTAGTAAGGAATATCACAGACAATACTTCCAATATAAACGTAACAGTCGAGGATGGGACAGGACAAGTGGACGTCAAGAAATGGAGCGAGGATGCGAATGATATGGCAATGAGTCAAGAGGGTAAGGGTGCTAAGAACAGTTCTCAAGTTGCCCAGCAATATCATATTGGGGGATATGTCAAAGTATTTGGGGCTCTTCAGGAGTTTGGTGGGAAGCGCTATGTTCAATATGCTGTGATTAAAAACATAGGATCCTTTAACGACGTGTTGATGCACCACTTGGAAGCCATTAAATGCTACGCGATTGCCAATGGTAAGCTGGCGGGTGCCTCTGTAAACAAAGACGAACAAGATGATGGTGGGAAATCCCTGTTTGTAAAGGATAGTGAAACCAGCGATTCAGGCAATCCTCTCCAGAAGATATTGGCTTATTGTAGAAAACAATGTGAGGGTAAAGATGCCAACTCCTTTGCTGTTCCTATCCCACTCATCTCACAAACTCTTAACGTCGACGAAAATACAGCAAGAGAATGTTGTACTACCTTAACCGAACAGGGTTATATTTATCCAACGTTTGACGACAACCATTTTTTCGCACTATGAATTGTTTATGCCTTTTTTTTTGTGCGTCATTCTATTACCGGATTAGCCGACCCTGACACAAGGAATAAAATAATAGCGAAAAAAAAAAAAAATATAAAATATAAAAAAAATAAAAAGTACAAAAAAAATAACAACAATCAAGTGTGAAGTGAACTAATTACGGTATTAGACTCTATTGGTATCTTTCTTTGCATTGTGTCATTTATTGCTGGAGGCAAATTGAAGATGAGGTTCTCGATTTTCAGACGTGCGATCTTTCTCGCTATTTTGCTGGAGTTCTTTGACCATTCCAGATATTGGGCCTACGGTTATGTGGCTCCAATCACGATCAATGGTAAGCATTTTGTCAATTCCATCAACAATGAGCCGTTTTTCCTTAAAGGTGTCGACTACCAGCCAGGAGGCTCTTCGAAAGTGAATGATGATGGTGATCCCTTGTCTGATCCAGCAACATGTGCGCGGGACGTTGTTTTATTCCAAGATTTGGGCATCAATACTGTCAGGATTTATTCCATCAATCCAGACTTGAACCATGACAAGTGCATGTCGATGTTAGCTGTTGCAGGCATTTATGTCATTTTAGATGTCAATTCTCCCTTACAAAACCAGCATTTGAACAGATACGAACCATGGACAACGTATAATCCAGCCTATTTGGAACACATTTTCAAAATTATTGAGCAGTTTGGGCATTACAACAACACTCTTGGTTTTTTTGCTGGTAACGAAGTGATTAACGACAAATTGTCTGCCCAACTGTCGCCTCCATACGTTAAAAGTGTGATTGGTGATATGAAGACATATATTAAGGAACATTCGCCCAGAGCCATTCCCGTAGGGTATTCAGCGGCAGACGATTTGGATTATCGTGTGCCTCTTTCGAGTTATTTGGAGTGTGCAGAAGACGTCTCTTCCAGTTTAAGTGTTGACTTTTATGGCGTCAACTCCTACCAATGGTGCGGACGGCAGACGATGGAGACCTCGGGTTACGATAAACTAGTCGAAGCATACAAGAACTACACAAAGCCAGTTTTCTTTTCAGAGTTCGGGTGCAATAAAGTTCTGCCAAGGGCTTTTGATGAAGTAAAAGCTCTATTCTCCGAGGACATGTTCACCACTTTTAGTGGTGGATTAGTGTATGAGTTTTCGCAGGAATCCAACAACTACGGATTGGTCGATATCGATTCCAATGGCACTGCTAAATTGCTCGGTGATTTTACCAGCCTGAAGTCGCACTATAATACTGTTGTTTTGCCGAATCACGATCAAGTTTTTAACGCAATTTCCAAGGATGATAGCATAAGCAAGAAAGCTTATGAAAACGAAACACCTCTTTGCATGACGAAATATGATAATCTCGATGTCAATGGAAAAGTGCCCAAAGGGTTGGCCAACTCTTTGATCAAGACTGGTGTTGACATTAAAAAGGGTAAGTATGTTGAATTAAATGAGTCGGACTTGAATTGTGAGCTCAAAATTGTTGATGGTCAGGGGAATCCGTGGAAGGGTGCGAATAAGGTCAAAATAGTCAACGATCTGAAACCTTACCATGGCCAGAATCATGATAAAGACAGGGATGAATCAAGCCCTAGCAAGGGTAGAGGCAAGGCGAAAAACCTGGCTAGCGTTGTACAAGTACCCATTTGGTCGTCACTTGCTCTGCTTTTGTCAAACGTCATTATTCAATTAATTTTATTTTAGATGCAGATATACAAATTTGTTGAGATTATTTCAAGTTTTCTTGACTGAACCATACGAGTAAAGAACGAAGCCATCTTTGTCACGTACTTCTACCGGTACGTTTACGTTGAGTACCGGCCGTAGTAATAATTCCCAATCGTATCTCGATCTCGGAGTGCAAAAGAGCCACTGTCGAAGCATTTGTATCTTCACGGATTTGAATTTAGACAGAGATTTCAAAAAGCACCATAGATTTACGTTAGGTATATCACTGAACACTTTGGGGTTTTTGTAATCGTTTAGCAGCTCGTCTCTCGTACTGGCCAGAATGTCGTCAGCGGTTATTTCACCATACTGACCCGAGGATATCAGCGACTCTATATTTGCGATGAGGCATCTCCGCACTGGTTCGTCCCAATAATAATTCCTCAGTTCCGGTGAATTCGCGGAAATGGCGCCTATCAAGGTCTGCTGGTCATCATCCAAAGCACTGATAATCTTTTCACAGTAAAGCGGTGGGGAAAGAGGGTAAACATTAGTGAAAGGGATGTTGATGATACTAACATTAATATTTTTACGCGGGAGTCTATCCCAAAGTTGCTTGTAATAGTGATAAAAATAATGAAATTGTGGAATTCTAAACTGCCTGAGGAATTCATTTTGAGATTTTGTGATGAGTGCTATCTGTTTCTTGCTACGGGCAGGATTGGTCCCCGGATTCCTCGACAAATAGTTAAGATTTAAAGACATGATGACCGGAGTTGTCGGTGGTGGGGCTGATAATGCATGATCCTCTGGAAGATCGCACAATGTCTCTGTTAAAGAATCGCAATCATTGTCGTGGTAAGTCTGCGGCGAATCGTCCTGATAGTAGTAGCTATCGCTTGCCAATCTTTCCTCTGTAAAGCATCTACTGTTGCAATCAATGGTCAAATCTGTCAAAGAATTAAAGCAGCTGCACAGTAGCATGTCATATTTGCTTGTTAAATCTAACAATTGTAATGATTTCACACATTTGAAATAGTCGTGAACCAGTCGCAGGATGCCGTTACCAGGAATCACTTGGCATGATTGGAGTGTGAGAGAATGTACAGGGGAATGCAAATCGTAGATACCAGAATCGTCCAACCTTAAATGGAATGGTACGAATTCCAGCGGTGTGTCTAGAGATTCGGTATCAATAATTACACTGTGCAGAATTAGATGATCGATGACACCAAAGCAACACAAAAGATTGGGCCTTAAAGCGACTTGCTGTCTTTCTCTTTTGTCCGTAGCAGCCCTTATTTCTAGAGTTTTGATTCGAGGTAACGAATAAAACTTAGACTCGTACTCTGACACAAAACGTGGTGACACCTCAAAAGTCCTTAGATCGTTGCTATTGATAGATTGCTGTCCCTTGAGAATTTTCTTGAAGAAATCTCGCGATCCGTCGTTGAATACAGAATACCAGAATGGAATTTTGAAGCCCGGCTGTACATCGCTCAAAGTTACACGGGTCAGGTTCGGCAAGTAATCAATAATGCTCAGCATAAGCTCAATATATGTATAGTGGATATACTGCGCAGTTTTCTCGTCAGATCCCAGTTCGCGTGTGGAATCGTATAAAAATGTGCCTCCTATGAGAGATGATTCGTGCTGGTGAAACTTGCTGTATTTCAGCAGCGAATCCTGACATTGTGGATCTTTGAATTCAATTGTTTGAACCAGGAATCTAGCATTTTGGCAATCTGATGGTTTACACCTCTTGTGAACAACATGTGCTGTGCGATATTCATTATGAATCATTGCATTGAATTTGAGCAACGAAAATTTGTCTTCTAGCTTAACATTATTGTAAAGATAGTGATTCGAGACAATTCTGTAAAGTTTTGAATGTACTTGGCATATGCAGAGTAGGGTATTCCTATCAAGCTTGTCTAAAATTCGGCACAGAACGTCGAGAGGGTACTCTAAGAGGCCCAAAGAGCTGACATCCTTCTTGGTCTTAGCGGTGGGTACTAGTGGTTGCTTCTCTGGACCATCACGTTGATGCGGATGAGATCTAGACCTTCCAAATAGTTGTAATCTCCTCATGGCTTGCTTCGAATGGTGTCGCTCCCATGACATTGCTTCAAGTTTTCATGATTTGCCTACGTCGTAAATGCTGCTCGCCAGTAATGTATCTCGAGAAAAGTGAAAAAAGTTCTATGGTATGTGAGACTTGAGAAAGACAGAAAAAAAAAAAAAAAAATTATGCCCCAAGGGTCTTTTGGATCACCTTGGTTTTATTTCTGAATGTTATCGCAAGCTGGGGTTTTTGTACTGTATAGTTATTAGATATGGAGTCCTCAAGATTCCAAACTACATGCGGCAATATGCCACTGATATGAGGGACTCACGACATCAGGAGAGACTGGTTAATTTGATCATTTTTATCAAGATTTGAACAAGCCAGGCAGCAGTACGTGTTTCACAGATTGATACAGAATCCCACCTGGTGCAGTACAATTAATGGTGTCAGGAGTTGAAGTATATTGCGGAAATACCAATCGCGAAAGTTACTTCAATTCTGAAAACCTTGTTTCATTATCTGCTTACAAGGTGCACTGCGCATGAAATCTCCGGTGATTGAATAATATTGAGTCTAAATGAAAAGAATTCATAGATCTGTCGTAGGCATTCAAATCAACTGTTTGAGAAATCGCAAGGCGATGTAATCTATTTCGATACATAGGCTGCGCTTACCAACTCAGCTGTGTTCAATTACTTCTTGTCATCATTTGTCGGCAATTTTCCGGGTTCTTGTGGCTTATCCTTCGCATATTTGCCTAAAACACTTTTAAGGCTTTCAGGTATATCTTCAAAGGCCAAATCCTCCGTGGTCAATGAAGCAGATTCCCCTTTAGCCTTCAGGATATCCTCTATCGTGATGTGATGGTCGGAGAATATTTTCAAATGGTCCGAAATCAGATGTCTGACGTGACAGGAAGGACACTGAATTAGCACAGTGCCCTTTGTGTACGCCTGCTTGGACATGGTGTGAGAGGAACGATGGTTGCATTTTTTACAAGTAAATGCTATCATGAGCATTGGTTTGTCCACTTTGCCTATGGGGGTTTGCTTTTGGTAACATTTGGGAGCAGTAGATAGCCTAACACAAGGGGTGAAATGTGGAACAGCTACTCTCTTGACAATCTGGCGAGCTGCGACAGAGCGAACCAGGGTTGACGACAAACGAAGCATTGGTGCTGACTTTTTGATAGTATTTTTCTTGGCTTTAATATGCTAGCCCAATGTGTGGCAAGTCTTTTTGACGATGCTCATCGCGCAATGCAAAAGTCTTGGGAGTTCGAACTGTCTAGTAAAAAAAAAAATGAAAAATAAAAAAAAAAAAAAAAAAAAAAAAAAAAAAAAAAAAAAAAAAAAAAAAAAAAAAAAAAAAAAAAAAAAAAAAAAAGGCTATATCCTATATTTTGTGTTCGATATGTATTCATTAAGTATCTAGTTCAGTTTTGTGTTTGCAATCATAAAATTCGTGCGCTTTGAGCTTTAACACATAGCATGAGAATTAATACTTCATTTTTGCCCAACGTCTTTTAGGAGCTAGACGGCATGGAATGGAGAAAAGTGCTGGTGCTACCGTATCTCTGCCTGCAACCAAGAAGGTACGTACGTTTGTTTTCTAAGCAGGCATATTAGAACACCCTTTTACTTGAGGAAGCAAACTTCTACATCTGTCTCCCTGGACATACTGATACAGAGGGTTCGAAATTACTACTACACCCTATGTCGGAGTTTGTGACCGTTGGTGAATTCCTGCAAAGAACATTTGAATCTGTGTCTACCGATTCGATCGATGTCTTAGATCGATCAGCATAATCGGTCCCCAGAGGGAAATCGTGTTCCTTAAAGTCTTTTTTCTTTTCTCTTTTCAACCAATGAGATTTTCCTCATGAAGTTGCGAAATGTTTTTTGGCGTAACGACAGGATGTGATAAAGGGGATAAGGAAATGGGACGTGAAAGACGGGCAAATATATTCAGAAACTGAAGATCTCCTTTAGCGGCCCCAGAACAGTATGGCGAATTCGTTTTACAACCCGCGCCCAACATCAAATTTCCTTTAATTGCTCTTGTTATCAGAATTGACTAAAAGAAGATGGATTGCGCGTCAAGGAGAATTCGAGCACCCTGAAGCTAGGCGCGTGTTTCCTGCGACTCTCGGTCTCATTCAGTGGCACAGTTGTTGCTGCTTTTTTTTTTCTTGCCTGTGTCGTCTTGATAATTTAGTTTTTTGTTTCGCAGAAAGGAATGTCTACCGTCTAACCCTCCCCTCCCCTCCCCCTTTACACACAATTGGTACGTTCTTATTCTTTCATGTATGACCGCCTCTCAAAAAATGCCATTTGAAAAACCTTGCAACACTAGCAACTCTCTCTTCTTTGCAGCGCTTGCATCGCTCGCAATGCTCGCAATGCTTGCAGTGCTTGTAGTTTTTCATGCTTTACTTTTCTCCATCTGGTAATCACGCGTAATCGAACAGCTCGCCTATATAAAAAAAAAAGACCCAACTAACTGCAACGAACGATGCAGTAATACTCTGGTCGCACACCATGGTCGTCCACACCAAAATGACTCCTGAGAAGGAGCAACAGATAGCCTCTCGCATCCTCGAGAGGGCAGAATTGGCCCAAATGACTCGCCAGCTGCGGCTTAACCTGGGCAAAGCCAGCGAGAAACGTAAAGGAGACCCCGAGATTAGCGAGGCAATGAGGCGGGTATCCCCCAAGAAGACTAGCCATTCCACACCACAACGCAATGCGGGAACACCGCCTCCACCGCCACCTTCGAGAGACGTGGCGCGAGATCCTGCCACACCAAACGCCGCCCGAGAAGACGATGTGGGGGCAGACTTGCTCATGTATCTGGCGACGTCTCCCTGCGCGTCTGCCAAAAGGGGGCCCTCGACGCCGAATGCCTTCTCGCCCGGTGAAACGCTGCGCTACTCGCACTTGAAGCAGAACGCGTCCTCCTCACCTTTCAAAGTAAGCGACTCCCCCATGCTGTACATGGTAAGGGGGGCCCACCCCTCCACACCTGGAAGAAACGACATGAGATTCAACATGGGGGACTACGTACACAACCTGTTCAGCCCATCGCCGGGGGTCAACAGGGGGGGCATTCATGCCACACCGCTGTCATTGGAAAAGACAAACACAACGATACTCGCCAACAGCTCACCTGGTGGTCATCTAAAACCGGGAAAGATTGTGAGAAAAGTGCACGACGACTTGAAAGATGCTGGTAGTGTAGAGAACGCCAGCAGCCATAAGGGAAAACTTTTAGCCGCCCAGAATGCCGTGAAAAGTGAGTAGGCGTCTGCCACGTATCGCCTCTCACGAATGTTATTGTCGTTATCGACGTCGGACCTGTGTGTACCCGGACAACCCGGTAAAACCGGACGTGGTACGCTTGACGCGTAGTCGAAAAAAAAAAAAAAAAAAATCAAGAGAACCGCCCGGGAAGGCTGTATTTGTAGGTTTTTATGTATAATATATTAAACTGGTATGGGATAAGAGGAAAAACGGCAGCTGAAGACTGCATAATTTTTGAAGCTGTGATATCTTTATGTAGGAGGCGTCGGACTGTTCGTATATGAGTAATTTATTATTGGACGTGATGTATAATACTATTTGTGTTGATTAGTCACTCGATTTTGCCAGTCTCAACACCGGCTGTGGGGGACAGCAGCGGTGTGGACAAAATAAATATGATTATTCAAAGAGATAAATTCATAAATCCACTTACCTATCGAGCAGCAACTGTATATACAAATGACGATTGCCCGGTTTTATTAATTAGCCACTCTATTTTGTCTGCCCACAGCCGGTGTTGAGGCTGCGGTTCGGTTTGGCCTTTTTCGTGATGGGGAATTAAAACTGGAAGCTATACAATCACATTTACCCTTACATTTAGCAGCAGTTTGTTCACGATGTGGACGAAGTTAAATGATAATTTCATTCTTCAATAATTAACAGCTAACATTACCATATGTAATCCTGTACCAGCATAGAATACTGAGCCGTATACACCATCAGAAATACTGAGTGCGGCATTAGTATATTTAATATATTGACAAACAACCAAGACAATAATTAATCATATGGTAATAAATAAACCAGATAATGCATTTTTTTTCTATTACCTTCAATTTATGCATGATGGGTATACGTAGCTGTAGCACCTGAAGCTAATAAAGTAATTGTATTCAATAATGGTAAATCTGTCGGTTGTACGGCTTGGATACCTGCTGGTGGTCATACACCACCTAATAGTACATCAGGACTCATTGCTGAGTGAAAGTATGCCCAGAATAATCCCGCGAAAATTAATACTCGTGATACTACAAATAACAAGGATCCCATATTAACACCTTTTCTAACAGCAGTTTTATGGTCACCTAAATATGTTGCTTCAGCAATAACATCTAATAATTATAATAGTGCTAAATACATTCCTATTACCAATATAACCATGCATTGTTAATGCTAATAATAATAATGCTAATGATATCATAATAGGTGATGGTGATGGAGCTATAAAATGGAAAGAGAATTGGGCTGGCAAACGGGTGTGCGGGTAACAGCCCGAGAGCCGCGCCGCCAAGAGCCCCGGACCACCTGTCGCCTGTTGACCGTATCTACCCAGATAAAAATCTTTAGCTCCCAGTACCAAGCCAAGTGCGCTACTGCAGCACATGGTGGCAGGACACGCTAGCCTCTCCGTGCATCGGTTGCCGTTACAAAACTCCGGCAACTCCCCTATGCTAAGGTAGACCGGGCGAATAACCGGAAATGCGAGCTTGCGTTTCTGCTTCTCCAATAAAGTTTGGCTACGGCATACGCGCCTGCGAGGACATCTTGGAAGCTTCATCTATCTTGTCCTGTTTTGTGACGGGAACAATGCCCGATTGGGTAGCATAATTGGCTGTAGCCGTTGTATTCTCTGGTATTTTTCCCAAAAAGGGGAAACGACGGAAAAAAAAAAGCAAGGAACATGGATTTTTTACGTTTGGTACACATGTGCGAAAATAGGAAACACGCCCGCATTGTAGTTGCAACAGCTTGGAATGACCCAAGTAGCCGTCTTGCGTGTTCGAACGCTAGTTCTCAATTTCTCCAACATGTCGTCAAAAAAAAGTTGACTCTTGAAGCAAGGCAAACTCAGTCCAGGAAAAAAAAAAAAAAAAAAAAACATATCGCAATCTCAGATTTTTGGACACTGGTAGAGTTCATTCTGACAAAACTAGCCTCCTTGAACTGAGCCTGCTGAAAAATGAACTATCTATGATTGCGTAGACACGAGTGGTTTCGGAGAAGAAAAAAAAAAAAAAAAAAAAAAAAAGAATTATAGTAAATTTCTGGCCAACACGTCAATGGCGTCTTCCACAAGCAGAAAGGGCAATTTATGGTTTAAAGTATTAGCTAGTCATTTCTTTTAACTTTGCATTGAAAAGCTGCCCCTCTCTTGCGTTTTTACTACCACTACCGCCACGTGGGAAAAAAAAAAAAAAAAAAGTGGTAAAATTTTTCAATTTTCAGAAGTTCCCCTTCATTTGAAAAATTCACCAATGCCGAAGGTTTGGACTTCCTTCTCTCCGTCGCACTTTCTTCCTCCTTGACAAGAAACTTTTATATACCGATTCCATTCCATCACGTCTTAGTTTCGATCATATTTATGAAGGACTAAGTTATGGACCAACGTTTGTCAGGTCTAACCGTTTAGCACTTGGTCTTAAAAACTAGAGACAAAGAACACTCAAGTCTCTGCAGAACCCATTTTCCACTCGCAGGTATCTATTGCAGGTGTCTGATGAGTCTCGAGCTCTGAGCAAGCCACTTTTCTAAAGGAATTTTCTCACGAGTATTATAGGATTAGAATGTCTGACGGCAGCAACAGCAGAGGAAGCAGGACTTCCTCCGAATTGGCACCAACGAATTCGCTGGTCAGTTCACTCGTTTCGATGGACACCGAGGAACACCACGAGTTATACGACCACAGGCAGCAGCCAGACCACTTGCCCGTGGTGGCAGGGGTGGCCAGCGCCTCCAGCAACAACGTCCAGGCCAGTTCCAAGGCGCCCAGGTCGAGAGCCAATTCTCGAGTCTCTTCAAACGCACCGGTAGCCAAGACAGCGTCACATGTGGGGGCCAAACAGGCGAGGAGGGCGTCTTTTGACACCGACAACTCGCAAGCGTCACGGGAGTCCCAGGAAACCGAGGAGGATGTGTGCTTCCCGATGCACCCGCAGCTGCACACTCGTGTCAACGGGATTGACTTCGACGAGATGGAAGAGTTCGCGAGGGACTCGCAACAGACCAACCACTATTTAATGAGGCAGAACCTTGACATACAGAACATGAGAGAAGGATTGGAGCCAGTCTTCAACACCACGGGAAGCTCTTCCTCTACGTTCACAGCGAGTTCTGCTGCACTCAAATATATCCCCAAGCCCTCCATAAGGTCCGCGATCAATACGGGCCAGCCCAACAGCAATGGCCAGATCCCTGGCATCTCCTTTGGTAGTAACAAGGTCGAAGAAGACGAGAGTGATGACAAGAAAGCTGGCAAACCGGAACCATTTCAACCTCGTGAAGAGTTGTTCGAACCTCGGTTCGTGGCTCCTGACAGGTATTCCTTCTTCTCTTCCGAGAGCGAGGAAACCGTGCATGCTACCAGCATTCCGGGCCTGGTCAAACCGGGGCAACATTTTGCCCAGCTATTCCGGAATGGTGAGCCCACCTGGTGGTTAGACTGCTCTTGTCCCACCGACGATGAAATGAGATGTATTGCCAAAGCCTTTGGTATCCACCCGTTGACGGCAGAGGATATCAGGATGCAAGAGACCCGTGAAAAAGTGGAACTGTTCAAATCCTACTACTTTGTGTGTTTCCACACTTTTGAAAGTGATAACGAGTCAGAGGATTTCTTGGAACCCATAAACGTCTACATTGTGGTTTTCCGCTCAGGGGTGCTGACATTCCATTTTGGGCCCATCTCTCATTGCGCAAACGTGAGGAGACGTGTAAGACAGTTGAGGGACTATGTTAACGTCAGTTCGGATTGGCTCTGCTATGCGCTGATTGATGACATTACCGATAGTTTTGCCCCCGTCATACAATCGTTGGAATATGAGGCAGATGCTATCGAGGATTCCGTGTTCATGGCAAGAGATCTGGATTTCTCGTGCATGCTGCAAAGGATTGGTGAAAGTAGGCGCAAGACCATGACTTTGATGAGACTGCTAAGTGGCAAGGCAGATGTTATCAAGATGTTTGCAAAACGATGCCAGGATGAGGCTAATGGCATTGGGCCTGCTCTCACCTCTCAAATTAACATTGCCAACCTGCAATCAGGCGGGAATGAGTTCGCCAATGCGAACAGAACTAACCAGTTCCCCAACACTACTCAGCCAAGAGGTGACATCGCGTTGTACCTAGGTGACATCCAGGATCATTTACTCACCATGTTTCAAAACTTGGCTGCCTATGAGAAGATTTTTTCCAGATCGCACTCCAATTATTTGGCCCAATTGCAGGTTGAATCCTTTAACTCTAACAACAAAGTCACTGAAATGTTAGGTAAGGTCACAATGTTGGGTACCATGCTCGTCCCCTTGAACTTAATTACCGGTCTCTTCGGTATGAACGTTAAAGTTCCAGGTCAAGATGCTAATAACTTGGGTTGGTGGTTTGGTATTCTAGGAGTGATTCTCTCATTAGGAGTTGTCGCATGGCTGAGCGCTTCCTTCTGGATTAGAACGATTGATCCTCCGAAGACGTTGAATGATGCTGCAGAATCTGGTGCCAAATCAGTTATTTCCAGTTTTTTGCCTAACAATGTGCGTCCGAATCGAAACAAACGTTACCCATCATCTGGTGATCGTAGGCCTTCGGCGAACCATTTCTCTGCTCGATTTGGACCTTCGGCAAACCGCTCGGTAGCCAGTCTACCCTCCAAACTTAGTCGTTACGATTGAGCCCTTGTAGCAAAAAGTTTATGTACCGTTGATTTGTTCTTCTTTCTTAGTTAGCAATGTTTAATAATAACTTATAAAATCTCTAATTACTCGTCCTTATACAAATGCGTTGCAGTTTTTACTGTTTCGACTTGAGTTTGTGTGTTTTCCTCTTCTTGTGCGCACGCTCTTCCTCTGGGTTGCCCTCTGTTGGGGCGCCTTCCTCGTTCTGAAAAGTTTCCTTCCTCCACTCCCTTAGTCTCTTTGCTTTGGTAGCTTTCCTCTTATCCTTCATTCTCAGTTCCTTGGGCCTGTAAGGTGCAAATTTCTTGAGACCAATGTACTTATTCAACTGGATGTCATCAGCAGCCAGGACGTCCCTGGCGGTGAGACCAAAACTTTCGGGTGAAACTTCACGATACCTAAACTTTATATCTTGCTCTTCCTTAGTACGAGCCCTAGACTTTCTCTCTTCCTCGACTTCATCTATGAGAGCAAGTTTATTTTGCTCCACAGCATTTTCCACTGCTTCATGCAAATGCTTCTTGGATTTTTTCTCTTTACGCTTCTCCTTCTTATCTTTCTTGAGAGGTGGATCTTCAGCATCTATTTCAGCATCGATGTTAGAATCCAGTTCTTTCTCCTTGTGAAAATCCGACATGATTTCATCGTCCTCGTCCCAGGAAGGTTTACCCTCTTCAGCATAAAATTCAGCATCAAATAGCTCGCCAATCACTTTATCCCATTGATCATCTTTGAAGTCACTATTTAATAGCGTATTCGTAATTTTCTCTACCAATTGAGCATCAATTTCCTTGCCGTACTCTTTCTGCAGTTGCTCTAGCACATCAGTTAATTTTTGAACCTTTTCAGTTTTTTTCTTATGAATGCCTTTTTCCTTTTCCTCCCTTTCAACCTGCTTTTGGTGCTTGGTCTCATCTCTCTTTCTTCGACGAGAAGTAGTATCTGACCTTCTCAACGTGGCTTGATTACGGGCATACGAGACGATGTCTGCTGAGTTCGGATCTTCGAACCGGAAATTATAAGCATTCTCAAAATTTTCAACGGCATTGTCAAATTCAATGTCGTCTTCATTCATATCCCCCGCGATAATTTTATCGCCCTTGCGAGGGATCCAAGCATGATTTTGATCAAATGCTTTCAAAAAGCTTTCACCATCCTTCTCTGGATCAGGCAATTTCACTTCTGGAACTTGAGTCTGCCTCTCCTTCTTGACCAGTAATCCATCATCTTCATCTTCACTGTGATTTTCCTGGTCTCCTTGGAAAGCATCATTGATCTCTTTTAGAAGCTGGGATTTTTCTTCATTTTGCTGAGATACATACGACTGCTTCCCGTCAACGGTATTTTCTTCGTCTTCGTCTTCATCTTTCAGAGGATTTCCAGATAAAATATTCATTCTGTGGTAATCTTTGAGATAAATGGGCTTATGCCTTTCCTCGCTATTCTCTTTGTCAGCCGCCTGTTCTGCACCTTCAAAAAACCTGACTTCGGGGTTCAGCAGCTGGGCAGTATCATTGTTTTTCAGTGCTGCTAAAACCTTGTTAATGCCTTTTTCCACATCTTCCGTAATTAATTCACCGTACTCATCCTCCTCCTCACTAGAAGACTCGCTCTGAGATTCCTCTTCCTCTTCCGATGCCTTATCTTCGGCCGGCTCCTGCTTCAAAACCTCTGGCTTTGAACTTTCCTCGACTTCTCTAGCCTTTTTGGCAGCGGACTTCTTTCTGGGCATGCTAATGCAATCTTTAGATGAATCTTAATGTCCTGAACAGCAGCCTCAAACTTCTCATGCAAAATTCGATGAGCTTGTAATTTTCCAAATATCAAATTTTATTGATATTCCTGGTGCGTGGGTTTATGGAGGCGACTAAAGGGCCGAATTATATGGCAATAAAGCCACCATGCCTTCACCTTTGCACATATACTAGAGGAACTGTGAAGACGACAGGATGGAGTCTGATCACTCTAGAAGGCTTTTTAGCTTTCCTTTCAAGTTTCCTAACTCCGCTAATGTTCGCAAAGCTGCGGTTTATTTGTCTGGGATACTGTATGCGCTTGGATTTTGGTTGTTTTTAGATGCTGTGATATACTCCAAACACGCGAACGGGTCCAATGTTCATGTTACATTTGTGGATTGGATTCCCTTTATCTGTAGCACTTTGGGGACGCTTACGGTCAATTCAATTGAAAAGAATCGTTTGCTGCAAGGTGCCATGTCTTCTGACGGTGGTATTACCTCCTTTGGAGGTGAATTGGATTCTAGCATGGCGTGGCAGGCACGGACTGTGTTGTTTTTTGGATTAGCACTACTGGCTGGCGGGCTTTCAGGCT
The DNA here is from genome assembly GCA_003707595.2 of Zygosaccharomyces bisporus. Taxonomy (NCBI): domain Eukaryota; kingdom Fungi; phylum Ascomycota; class Saccharomycetes; order Saccharomycetales; family Saccharomycetaceae; genus Zygosaccharomyces; species Zygosaccharomyces bisporus. The sequence continues at coordinate 87,754 of PPKA02000029.1, forward strand.
CCGTTGTCGTGCTTATTATCAAGTTCTTGGTCAAGGATTACAACACTTACCCCACGGTTGGCATGGGGGTGAATAACGTTTTGGGCAATTTTAGTATACTTTTGAGCTGCATCGTGCTTTGGATTGCGCAAAACATGGAAGACGAATATTCTTACTCTTTGACTCTGTGAACCAAGGCTTTATAATAGTGTCAGTTATACGATAGGGCAAATCAATTATAAAAATAAGATGACAAAATGGTTTAATACATAGTTGACAAGCACAACTTTGATGGCGCTGAAGCAAATGTGTAATTCGTGTTTAAAAAGGGTGAAAAGAGAGAGCGCGGGGATGGGAGAGAAGGCCGGGATACGTAGAGAAGAGGGGGGGAGCATGGTGTGTGCTTCAGGCTTTTCCTTAAATGAAATAGAAAGAATAATAGAGATGTCCCATCTTCGTTACTAGTTTACATTATTATTACTATTAGTAGTATTAGTGAGAATATGCCAGGTATTCGATAGTGGTAGTTTAATGTCAGAAAAAATATGCAGTTCCACCTCATACTCCTGCCTCTTCTGTATGTTCAGTAGTTATTTCCATATCCGTCTTGGGCTTAATTTTGTCAGCAAACTCCCTCAATACTTGCAATTCAAAATCACTGAAATCGAATAAATTGGGTAAACGCACTGGTTGCGTCTGTCCTCTAGGAAAGAAATACTCCTCTTTTTTTAAGTCGTCAAAGAATGGATGTGCCATAATACGTCTAGGTGACAATCTCAATTGAGGCTCGTACACCAGAATCTTCATGAGTAAATCGATGCCGTCAGGCCCCGCATGGCCAAAGTGCTTCTCAAACCTCCATTGAGGGGAGCCAGAAAACAGTGGCTTCGAGAACAATGGCCCATCGTAAGCTGGGTTCGAGAAAAAGATAAATTTCTTATCAGGAGGTCCCAGTAATTTGGCAATCTCACGTAACTGTAACAGAGGTTCATGGCCTTGAAATACAGCTTTCCCAATCAGCATCTCACCAATGACACAACCCAGTCCCCATATGTCGATTTGCGTAGTGTACTGTGTACAACCAACAATCAATTCAGGAGCCCTGTAGAATCTAGAGCAGATGTAACTGATGGATGGCTGGTTTTGCTCAAGTTTTTTAGCAGAACCGAAATCACAGATCTTAAGAGTGCCCTTGCCGGGATCCACCAATATATTAGAAGGTTTGATGTCCCTGTGGCATATGCCGAAGGCGTGCAGGTAGAGCATACCACGCGCGATCTGGTAACTGTACAACTTGACGTGCTTCAATGGTAACTCTAATTTATTAGAAGCATAGCGGCTGATCTCAATCTGCAAAGTCTCGGGCAAGCACTCCATTGCCAAATGCTGATACACTTTGCCGTCTGCTGGTGAAACATGCGTGAAGAAATACTCCAATTTCACTACGTTTGGGTGATCTGTAACTCTCAGGATCTGCAGTTCCCGCGATTTGTATTCCGTGTGGGCTGGAACCTTCTTAATGGCGAAGGGACCATACCACTTCTCTCTATCAGGTGTAATGTAAGCTTGAACCACAGTACCAAACGCACCGTGCCCGATCTTGCGAAATTCTTTGATCAGCATTCGCCTTGTGTTATTCGACTTGTTGGAGGTAACATCATCAGCAATGAACTCATCGCATTTCGTATGGGGTTGTCCAGTAGACATGGTGATTAGAACGACGTGAACGTCAACTACAACAACAACAACAACGGCGACAACAACAGCGACAACAGCTCAACAAACAACTCAACAACACTTTTTAAAAGCACGAGCTCACTTCTACAGCAGCAACGAAATTAAGAATGAGTCTTATACGACCCAATAATGCTTCCACAAGCTCTTATAAACACCCTTTGGCTCGTCCGTCAACGGTTTGTTGTCGCTGTTTGGTAATCTCACTTCGAAGGGTGGCGTTGTTCCTTAAAAAATCGTGCCATCACACGCAACTGGAACCGTAATGCGTGAGACATAAATTCATTATGAGAAAAAAAAAATTGAAACTACAACTTAAAGGCGGAGAGACAGCGCAGTTCAAAGAGAAAAACCGCGAGATATAAGGCACTATGAGGTCTGTAAATCTCTTAAAGTGTTTGCGCACGGTAGGAGTTAGGTTTCAGTCTACATCGCCGGGCTCCGGTAGCCCAGGACTATCCTTCTCGAGCATTGCAAGGTTAAACGATCAGCAAGAGATTTCTAACGTTGTGGGGCCCTCCAAGGGTAAACCAGCTTCTAAGCCTTATGAACGTCCTGTCAAGTACATTTTGAACTGCCTTTTTACCAAAAACAACACGCATTTCACGTACTCTGCGGTGATGGAAGACGTCAACTTTCTGAAGAATAACGAGCAGCTTTCGTATAATGAGAAGTTTCTCTACTATTTGAACCTTCCCCAGCGAGTGAAATTTTCTCTGTCAACAGGTTGTTTGGGGTTTCGTAAGGCTGCGAGAGGCGAGTACGAGGCTGCCTTTCAGACTTCTGCCAAAGTTTTCCAAATGATACAAGACAAAAAACTGATGAACAAAGACATTGAAATAGTGATGAATGATTTTGGGAAGGGCAGAGCTGCTTTTGTGGCAGCATTGAATGGTAAAGAGGGTACACAGATAAGAAAAAATGTCATCAGGATCAGCGACAAGACCCCATTGAAATTTGGTGGTGTAAGAGCGCCAAGAATCAGAAGATTGTGATCTGGTGCCAAATGTCTTGTAAATATGACGATTGTATGTATATAAGCCACATGGCGTGAATTGAAGGGTCGTGAGCATTGACTATTCTATTGTGAGGCCGTATGCTCTTTCTAGATCAAAACGAAGCGTCAGCCCTCTGAAGCTGGCATCACTGGCTGAATTTTAAACCGTAGAATCAACCTTGCAGGCTTCATTCAGCCGTACGCACAATAAAAAATAGGCGGCTTTTCGGATTTTATCTTTCAAGCTCTATAGCATAATGTTGCGATTTCTTGACAACCAAAGAAAGCGTTCAAGGCTATCTCGGAAAAATCACTAACATAGAAAGTGTAACCGCCGGCTATTTCAACGATAAAATTATGCAATGCCGCTTTTCACCAGCAGAGTTTTTCTCAGGTGTGTAATGAAAAACTGACATGAACTTCAAGTTTGTTAGTGTTGATCTGTTCATTCCAGTCAAGAACTCAAGACGTGTTCCTTTGTCTTGGAAAAAAGCGGTTTGGCAAAGCTTGAGAAAAGACACACTACGGCTGCCATTGCGAATGGCTAGCATATATGTGACACAAATGATCGGTAATATTTAAAGAATTATGAGATCCATTTCTTTCCTCATCCTATAGATGTCCTATAGACGGATTAAGACTTCATTTTTCAAGATCCCGCGAACAAGTACCGAACACAGACAAGAAGACCCGTAGCTTCGAAAAAAGATTTCGAGACGAAGACCTTCTGAGTGTAAGTTTAAGCTCTATCGCTTAGCTCTCTTCCCCACGGCAGATGTAGATATCCAACGCGATTACTTGCAGCACACTGCTCATGCAGCGCTCGCTACGTTTGCAGTCCTCAAGGTCACAAAATACTGATAGTGAGTTGCCATTATTACAAGGGAAAAATACTGCATCAAGGATTAATATCCATGTAAACTACTGTGCTTTTTTCAAAAACATTTCTTTTGTGCGCCACATAATGTCGCTTGCTGCACTTATTTCACACAGCCGACGCTCGAATGTACCACAGTTGCAGAACAAACAGTTCAAGAAGTATCAGAGCGTCGAATGAGTAACCACGGCAACGAGGATCTTTCAAAATATCAATCATTTCCAAATCGTTATTTATTGTTCAGGAATACGAATCCAGAATGAGTGACTGTTAAGTTCGTTGGGTGGGAGATGTCCTGTTATTGGTGTAATGTGTGGGTTTGTGAATTTTTGAGTTTTTTTTAAAAAATTGCGTGCTTGTGAAAAAGAGAAAAATACGCAGCGTCTCGCGTGAGCAACCTCCATGGGGCTGGGCGTAGGCTAGGCGGAGAGGCTGGACGGGGCTTTCCGAAGCTAGGTGGAAACGTCGCCCACCAGGGTGGCCGCTTTCTCCCCCCAGGCGGGCGGTGTCCACTTACACTCCCTCTAGCCTTAGGGGGATGGTCTGCCTAGCTGTTTCGCTCTGTGAGACAGACGCAATCGGCAAATCGGTGCGCATCGGTGCGCATCGTTGTAGAATCTGAAATTTGCAAGTGACAAAAGTCTACAGTGCCAGATATTACAAGTATCGCATTACAGAGGCAGGTAATCAAAGATGGCTCCATCCGCTAAGGCTAACGCTGCTAAGAAGGCTGTTGTCAGGGGTTCCAACCCAAAGAAGGTCTTGAAGGTGAGAACCTCCCCTACCTTCAGAAGACCAAAGACTTTGCAGTTGCCCAGAACTCCAAAGTACCCCAGAAAGTCTGTGCCACACTATGAGAGACTAGACTCTTTCAAGACCATCGAGCACCCAATCACTTCTGAGACTGCCATGAAGAAAGTTGAGGACGGCAACACTTTGGTTTTCCAGGTGTCTTTGAAGGCCAACAAGCACCACATCAAGAAGGCCGTCAAAGAGCTATACGAGGTGGATGTCTTGTCTGTGAACACTTTGGTGACAACCAATGGTACCAAGAAGGCTTACATCAGACTAACTGCTGACTACGACGCTTTGGACATCGCCAACAGAATCGGTTACATCTAAACGGATATAGTTGTATAGTGTACATTTTCTTCCATATCTTAATTGAATTTCAACGCTTACTCGTCGTTTCCGTGAGACATAATACGTAGTAGCGATAGGAAGAGATTTACAATGTCAAGGTAAAGCATCATGGCACACTTCACTTCCTCGCCCAGGCGGACTTTGCGGAATATCAACTGGGTGTCCACAAACAGGTACACCGAGAAGACGACTGCCCCTAGCCAACCGGTCAAGAGGTTCATATTGGATCCCATGCCTCCAAATAGCAGCGTGGTGACACATATGCCAATGAGGATCCATAGACCCATACCAAGCCAGCCGTACAGAGATCCCATGGTACCCTCAGACATCTGAAACCGCCCAGAAAAGGCCATAAGTGAAATACCGAGTACAGCGATAGTTGTGACCAAAAGTGCGCTGGCCACAACATCCTGGGCCTCAAACATCACTGCGCCGGCAAGGCAATAGCTTTCGCATAGTGTAAACACAAACAATAAACCACGCTGTCCTTTGGTCGATAGTGCATACCAAGGGACCTGATCACTCTCATCATAGTCTTCCCTGGCAGGAGCCAGTGAGACCCAAATACATGAGAATAGTGTGAATACCATAGCACATATCCAGAGACCGGCATGAGCCACTAGAAACTCTTTGAAGGAAGGGAAACGGTATACGGCCCCTATGAACCCCAACGACATTAATAGTTGAGTTGAGAGAATTGAGTAAACCTTAGCCATAAATCTCTGGCGAACCTGGGCATCGCAAGACACTACCACGGTGCCAAATTTGAAGTCATCGGGGACTGGTAGCTCCCCCTGAGGATATGGGACATCAGTAGCCTTGTTCATACTTACTAATTTGAAGTTTTGTGGAAGAAACGATCTAGCGATAAAGGGGAGATGAGCCTTTATGCAAGCAAGTGATGGATTACCCGGAACGTGGGGAAACCGGGCTTTACGCGGTGCAAGATGGTAAGTTGTATTAATCTCAGCGGTTGCCACTTTCAATGAAGATGGCAAATTGTTGCTCTAGCTTAGAGGGAAAGTAACCTCTAGATCATTTATATTGGTTACTCATCACAACTAATTGCTGTGCCAATAAAAAAAAAAAAAAAAAAAAAAAAATGGAAAAGTGGTATGAAGTAAATGCAATATATAGCTTGCTTTTAGATCTCTTGATGGTCTTCACACAACTACCATAGTTATGGTACTTCTTAGTGGGGTCCATTGGGCAAGACTGTGTTAAAGCCTCGCACATGTGTGAGAATACGCATGCACATGCCTCTGTGTACAAGAAGGTTGTTGTATGTGTTGGGCTTCGTAATCCCAAGCGGACGGCTAAAAGGACTACACAAAATGTCACTTCTCTACCGTTGCTCGATTGATTTGTTTTTGAGTGAAAGGAGTTCCGAAAACCTTAAAACAAGAAGCTCCTCGTTCTTGGATCTCGAAATGTATTCGAAGTTAACAAATGCACTAATTATTCCCTTAAGCGGCTGTTATAACTACAGCCGTCATGCAAAGTAAGCTTGAATGTTTTCTTCCATTTGTTTTAGACATAAATATGTATATGACTTTTCGCCGCTACCTAATTCAGAACCATTTTTCAAAGGCTCAACCCTGTGCTAATGCTGCCCTGCAATTTCCCCAAGCAAGGACTTAACAGTTTCTCCCTTTCGTACGCACTCATTCTCTCGATGATACCAGCATCCACTTCACCGACACCTGCAGTAGTTACTTGCATAGGCACCGCAAAATAGGGTAGCCCATTGATGTGAGATAAGAGCTTCTGAGCGCTCGCGTTGATAGGTTTCCCATTGCTGTCCTGCAGTGCCACATAGAAAGTTCCTTCGACCGAAGGCAAAGAACCAGTGAGCAGAGGGATGAACGACTCGGCCACTTTGTATGCTGCGTGGGCCATCGAAAGAGTCGCACTACCGGCACCATTCTTTGCTTTGACCACTTCATCACCACCATACTGCACACGATGAACCAACTCCTTTAGCGTGTCTTTACTCAAGCTGCTTGCGCCAGGCACCAATGAAAAGAGCGGCACTATCGTTTCCCCAGAATGACCGCCAATCACAGGCACATCTGGCAACGTATTAGAGTTGTGTTTGATGCCGGCTGCCACAGCGGCCTCGTGCAGAAATGTAGATGCTCTCACAGAGTCTAACCTAGTTATGCCGAATACACGTCTCTCCACAGGTAGACCGGGGGCATGGGCCTCTAACTCCTTGACCAAAACTGGTACCAGGGAGTTGATAGGATTTGAAATCAAAAGCACGAAGACTTTGGACAGGTCGCAGTGCTGTGCAATCGAAGCCCCCAGGCTTCTGATAATCTTAGCGTTAATGGTCAACAGGTCCTCTCTGGTCATACCAGGTTTCCTGGGCACACCGGCAGGAATCAAAACAATGTCAGCACGTTCTAGTGCTCCGCCGATTCCGTCACCGTCATGACCTGACACGCTGACACCAGTGTCAATGTGAGACAAATCCGCCGCTACACCCCTAACAGCATCAGCGTTCACGTCGTAGAGGGCCAAATGAGCGTGACGGTGTGGAGGAAGTTGCGAGGCCAACTGAGTCTTCAGCAACAGTGAGAGAGACTGACCGATGCCACCCGCTGCCCCTATAACTGTGACTTTGATGTCTTCATTAATGGAATGTGGCATGGTTTAAAATATGTAGTTTGTTTCTTCGTTTTTATTTTGTGTACCTCATGCTAAACCCCTGAGGGAACGCATCATAGTTTCCCTAGGTCCTTTTATATAAGTTCTAATCTATTTATCTTTCCATGACCGTTCTTTCATCCGGTCATGCAATTGCGTTTAACCGGGCTGATCAAAGGCAGCGGTAACGCTGACTTCGAAAAACAAAGATGCGATGCGATGGCGATGAGTTGGGCCCGGGGTGAAAACATTGATACGACGTGCTCTGGACGGCTCCGGATGGAATAACAAACCAAATGGGGAGCACGGAACGGGAGATGGGTCGCTGTTCACATGCCCGAGCTGTACGATTAAGCGCATATACGGGATCTTTAAACTCCGTGGCAGCGTCACCGCTGTTACAAAATAAACGAGCCGCACGCAAGGATATGTATGAGAAATGGAACGTTGCGAACCTGACAGCGTATGTTTAGATTAATAAATTATCTTGGCATATCATAGCAATGCAATAGTAAAAAGAGTAGTTTGATAAGACGATTCGAAGTGACTAATTATGCTGTCCACTGGCGTCCCAAGCAGAATACCACTTGCGGCCATTTTTACATTAGGAGATGTGGTAGCTTCAACGACGCTTCTAGCAGGATTGGAGTTCCCCTCTTTCTAACTTATCATTATTCAGCCAGTCCAGGGCGGACCTTTGCTCTACTAATGTGTTAGCTGTTACGTATAGTTCGTGTCGCGGTAGCAAAGGAGCATTTCGCCGCAATCTAGCTCGCTTTTAATACAAGCACGTCCGTGTTAGACGCCAGTGCGGCCGTTATCAATACAGTTACTAAGGGAAATTCTGATAGTCTGGGCTTGATAACAGAATACTAGAATAGATAGCTCCTTTTCACGTGATAGTTCCCGCGTATATAAGTTATTTACGTATATATGCGTGTGGAAAGCTGAAGGTGTTTCGAGCAGCCCTGCCCTTTCGAAGCGGCACGCTGATGGGATGTTTCACAGGTGTACTCGCGACCATTAAGACGTTTTCATGACAAGTCTGTCCGAGCATCAAGCTCGAGGACCTCAGAACAGAAGTTTGCACCGAGCTATTTCATTTTATGTAGCAGACATTTGAAGTCCACCGGGGGATCAGCTGCTGCATCAACAGAGTACTAGGGCACTCAAAAACTTTGGTGAATATTATTGCACCACCAGCGAATAAGAGTGTCTTGTCTTCTCCAAGTAACCCAGGTTACGTCATAACTACATCGGGGTTGCAATCGTAATTAATACACCGTATTGTCTTGCATAATGTCACACAGTTTCAGCACGGTTCTGATGTAGATCAAGTCGTATGCAGGCGCTGAAAAAAATTTAATACTACAGCAGGCACTGGATCCTGGTTGGTTGTGCGTTGGGACAACATTGGCATACAAGCGAGCCATGTTCTGAATAATACTGGAACAGGCATCTCTTGGAGTCAGATTTATCTTCTCTAGCCAAACAAAACAACTTGCGTGATATTCTACCGCTACTTGAGCAGCTTGCCCATTTTTGTTTAATCGCACACGGTAGTGTGCCATTGGAGCGAAGGCGGCAAATTGGGCTAAAGGAAAGATAGAGCGAATACGAATGTTCGTGTCAAAGGCATTAAAATCTAAAACTGGTTTTTTTTGAAAATATCTGATACACGTCCCGGAGGTATCTTCTAGCCTCACATCGCAAGATCATAGTCTCCGGGAGCTTGGAGGGAGGAGAGACGACATTAAAAACCGGTTTTTTAAAACAGGAGAGAAAAAATGGTAAAGCAGAAGAAATAAAACATTTGCCAATATTTTATTTATTTGTGAACTTTTTTTTTTATAGCGCTTCCGAGATGTAGGTTCGTATTTGTTGGTTGCTTTACTTGTTTTGCAGAATTATACACAGTTTAATTTTCTTTATTCGTCATCGGGTCAATGAATAAAATAGCATCTTGACAACCAAACATGAAAACAACTGGAGCGTGTCGTAGAAAAAAACTAATATGGAAATAAAGAAAGAAACCTCATACTGCCTGGCTCTTGACGGGATACCTTGCGCAGATAGAATATATAAACTGCTGGAGAGAGATACCAAAAAACTGAACTATTCGGAGTCTCACCAAAGAAAAATGGAAGCGAAACGATAAATATTCGAAGCTGTACCTTGCGAAAGGAGGGACTTCTCAGGAGTAGGAATTGAAGGTTGATATACATATACATATACACACACATATATATATATATATATATGCATTTTTTCTTTTTTATTTCAATTAAAGAAATTAAATAAAGGCAGTTATTGCTGGTAAAAACTCAGTGTTATCATGAAAGATTAATACACATAGCCAATGAATCTAGCAAACTGAATAATTCCATTTGGACACGAATCTTCGATTGTAATATTGCTCTTTATTTTTTCAAAAAGTATCTTGTCAAAAGAGAGGACGTGAAACAATAACGTCATTCTCGGTTAAAAAGCTTCAAAAAATATCGAGAAAAAAACTGGTTTCAAGATAGCCATAACACTGTCATATGACTGGCTTAACCCAAATAATGTAATCATTGTACGCGTGTGTCTGTCTAAGAAAAATATGAATTTTTTTTTTTTTTTTTTTTTTTTTTTTTTTTTTACAAAATGAGCCAACCATTGTTCAGCAATCGCGATTCACGCCTTTACTAGCACATATCATGATTATTATTCTTCCGAGAGTAAGGAGCTCTACGTATTAAACCCCATGCAGTGAGAATTAAGAGAAACATATGTCACTTCCTTCTTCATGATAATACGCACACGCTCCGTCGCTGTTCATCAATAGAACGGAACTTTTTCACACGCTGCCCTGCGTCTTGGACAAAGTTTGATTGAACCCATCGAGGCCGTCGCATTAGACAGAACCAACCGACACTCCATGGCACGCTGTGATTTCTATATCGAGCGCAAGCGTCGCCACTGTGGCATGATGTGCCGTAAGGGTACTTCGCGGTGTGTAGTACATGCTGAGACTTCCGAGAAGCGTGTACCTTGTCCACTTGATCCAAAGCACAGTGTTTCGGAAAGCAGCTTACAGAAACATTTGCGCAAGTGCAATAAGTTGAAGCAGCGGCATCTGAATGATAACGAGGATTTTTTCGAGAAAAATCTGAATAGTAGCAAGAAACCTCCATTATTGGAGGTTGAGGAGTCGACACACGACGTGCTCGAGAGTATATCTCTAGTAGAAAAAATATGCCAAGATATAGGGGAGATACCAATCGAACAAAAAGCCAACCAATTCATGGAAACTCGTAGATTGTTGCAATTACCCTCTAATAAAAAGCATGCATTACAGCAATCGTCATTAATCCAGCATATGGCTGACGCGGGCATGCTGGGTCCCAACCGAATTTTTATAGAATTTGGATGTGGGCGAGCAGAATTATCTCGCTATGTGAACCAGGTTGAATTGCTCAGCGGTGAATGTGAAGAATCAACGCTACCAAAATTTTTATTGATTGACCGTGGTACTAACCGTATGAAGTTTGATAAAAAATTCGACGACGATTCTTTAGAGCTTGCCGGTGTCTGTAATGGACGAAGTCGAGTTAAGCGTTGCCGTGTTGACATTAAGGACGTGCGACTAGCCGCGCTGCTAGAGGAAGGACGCATACCTGTGGCAATCTCAAAGCACCTCTGCGGTGTTGCGACCGATTTAACCTTGCGCTGTCTCCAGAACAGTGGTTCGTGGAAATTGGGCGGCGTATGTATTGCCATGTGCTGTAGACATTGCTGCGATCCTCGGGAGTACATCAACGAGGCGTATATACGAGAACTTTTATCCAAGCACCAGAGCCAGCTGGATTACTGTCGATTTTTCAAATCACTGATGAAAATGTGCTCTTGGGCCACTTGCGGCCGTAGGTCAGGTATGCAAGATGACGATGTGGGTGATCACTTTACGGGCTTGGCAGTTTCGAAACGTGAAAAGCTTGGGCGTATGGCAAGACATGTTTTAGACGAGGGCAGAGTTCGGTGGGCTAGAGAGCAAGGCCTAAATGCTACCCTCGTCAAGTACGTGGAACAAGACATATCTCTGGAAAATGTTGCGATGCTCGTTATGCCCAACGATATTGAGAAAAAGTAAGGAATTATGTCATCGAATTGTTGACGAAACATTCAGTTTTTCTTGGATCTTCTGGTTCAAAAATTTCTTCGAAAGGGCAGGAATACTGATCTGTATTTACAGAGTACCGAGAAGGCCATCAGCCTCAATCTGTGATCATGCCATTGTGCAGAAGTTGAAGATTTTGTATATCTATATATATACATATATATATACACAACAGTATATTCGGACATCTGATACTTGATCACATGACTTTCTCTGGCTCCAAGCCAAAGCACACGCGTTCGCTGCTACTACAAGTCCATCACTCGTCGTAGGAACCCAATGTCGAGGAAAAGACTATCGGGCGTTCATCAGCTGTCACCATTGTCTCCCGTACTACCAATATGCCCTGCCTCGTCGAGCCCAGCTAGTCCCCAAATTGATAGTAAGGGCCTTGCCTTCTCAAGGCAACCTCGAGAAACTTCGGACATCAAGCTGCTTTTAGTCGGAGATGCCGGAGTTGGTAAGACAGCTATGATCCTCGGATTTTGTGGTGAATTACCTACTAAATCTCAACTTCACATCATGAGCTTGACCAAACATTCGCCGGGCGCTTCCGTCTCTGGCGTACAACGTATGCGCAACGTAACCAAGAAACGGTATAGCTTGAACGACTACGAGGAACTATTTCAGGGTGCCGATGACTTAGAAGAGTATGTTCTTGATACAAGGTCCACAATTGGAGTAGATATCAAGACAACTTTGCTGAACATCGATTCTCGGCTGTTTAAGTGCACTCTTTGGGATACAGCTGGCCAGGAGCGCTATAGAAACGCTATGATACCCGCGCTTTACCGAGATGCACATGGTATTGTGCTAACCTACGATTTGTGCAACAGCGCTACTTTGGACTCTATCCGTAGCCATTGGATGCAAGAGGCTTTAGAGAATTGTGGGTCCCCAGACTTAACCGGAGTACGATTTTATCTAGTTGGCAACAAATTAGATTTGACTAAACAGCGACAAGTCTCTCAGGATCAAATCGTGAGTGCAGTGAGTTTTTTAAAATCTCGCTATCACATCACCATATCAGGCACATTCGAAGTTACCTGCAAATGGCCCAATGTAGTCGATAGGACCTTTACAACACTCATCAGGGACCTCGTAGCTAGTGGTTGCTATGATACTAAGAAATCCGCCGAAGTACCGCGACTGCGGAATGGAGAGACTAATAATACTGAACATGGCAGCGAGAACGAAAATTACTACAGCGAGAGCAGTAGTAGAGGATTAGGGCTACGTCGTTATAGCACTAATGAGGGGAAAAATATTCCTGGAGGAATTGATCTAACTAAACCCTATCATATGGGGAAGCATACGTCAACTTGCTGTATGTGAAATTTTGTACATAATATCCTACTTGTTAAAATTAGTAAAATAACGATCTCTAAAGTTTTGGGTGGATCGCTTAACACCGGTATTGGTCACACCATTGTATGATGGCCCTCTGTTTATATAAACGAGCAACCTGCGAGACCACTTGTGGAACTCTTGCACGCAATTATACTTAAGTTCCAGATTAGAATGGAGCGGTATAATAGTCTCGACATTGTCATCGTTGGCGGTAGGCATCCAGAACGCCAGTCGTCCACCTATAGCCAACCTCTCTGAAGACCACTGCAAGAGATCATCTAAAAGATTGTCTAATGAGTAGGGCTTCTTTGCGGGGATGTAGTCGCGGTGCAAATAAGCCTTTTTGCCATTTATTTCTACATTTTCCTTGTCCGCATATTTCTCGGGATCTTTGGCGCCAAGCACCTTGATACCTTCGCGGATGCCGTAAGGTGGATCGCATAAAATAGTATCGATTTTTAAGCCATTCCTCAGCGAGTTATTTGTAAAATCCATAGTCATAACGTCCAAAAATTGGATGCTTGTGCCGTAGTACACGAAATTGGAACCAATATTCCGGGCAGCGCCCTTACCTCTGATCATGCGACCATCAATGTCAGACCCGAGCACTAAGGCACCATAATGACCTCCAGCGCAAAGAAAAGACCCTGTGCCAGCAAAGGGATCATACATTATACTCCCAGGCTTTACTTGGGCAATATTTGCACTCACCAGCGACAATTCTGCTTCGAAGCTGGTAGTGCCTTTATAAGGCCTTTTCTTCAAATCGTAAACTTCCATAGCATGGCGGTCACTGCGCTGAACTAATCTGCCAAAAAATATTTTTTCCGGTACCGTAGAACCAATATTGTCGGAAATAGGTCTGTATTGTTCAATGATACCATACACTTGCTGCGGTTTCTTCATGTCAATTTTGCCTTCTAATCCCAGATACGCAAAACTTTCTATTTTGTCCACTTTATTTGCCTTACTAGAGCCTCTATAAGTTTCAAATTCGAATTTAAAAGAATCGCGAAGGTACAGTTGCTGATACTGCTCATAGAAAGGCTGAGATTTAACGCATCGATGAAGCTCTTCGTAATCGTTACCTTCACCCCAATACTCGTAAATTGCTTTGGTCAGAATTGAGCGTCTAATCCAATCGCTGGCTTGTGAATCGCTTTCCAGGTCAACCAAGAAAAACGGACTGTCTTCTCTGTAGGTGCTGAAATCAACGTTTGTATTACAAAGGTCTGCCAATGACTCCAACTCTGCCCTCCTGAAATTCACATTGATGGGTACCATATATACCAGGTACCTTTTTAATCCCATGGTGTCAGTTCATTTCGAATAAGCTATGACTAAAAGATTTTGGAAGATGATGTTGTCTACACTCTTCATGACAGAAGATAGGCGATGAGATGAAGTAAAATGAAATTTTCATCTGTCCGGAATATGCGGGGGCAAAAATAATAGGTTGACGAGAAATGTCCGGTCCAATAAAGGATTTCGTTAATGTTAAATATGCAACCCCCAGTGACGTGAAATGTAGCACTTTACTTCCTTTCAGTTTCTTTTCTGCAAGAGCGGACATTTCATATGCTTATGGCACATCAAATTGTGTTCAAAATAAATTAGAACATTTTATTTTTGTTCCAGCCAGGTATTTGCCAAAACACCAGCCAACTTTGAAGTACGCGAATCTTAATTAATAGGAAGATACAATGTCGGCAAATAAATCGTGCCATATGAGCCAACTGCCTAGCGGGTCTTGAAGTATTACCATTTTTGAGAGCCACGATGCATATTAAAGTAATATTTTGCCATATGTTGAAAATTAAATAGATATTCCCCACACCAAAAAAACAAAAACAAAAAACAGAGCCCACTTGATCATAAATTAAACTGCACTCATTGTTGTCGTGATCAAAGAACCCCTTACCGAGAGTAAAGATACTTCTACCCCAAATATTGCTTGATGCACGTGAAGTTGGAGAAGGCGAAAAAACTCTCCAGTTACCCGCTAAAATACGTTACCCGTCTTCTTGCTCAGAGTTTGAAGAGGGGAAGAAAAATGACTTATCTTTTTCGGAGAGGGCGAAGAAAAAAACGGGCTATATAAAGGAAGACGCCCGTAAGTGGCGTTTGATGTTTTCGCTACTCCTGGCATACGACGAAGTTCGCTCCATAGGAAATACTAAAGGCATCAGAAGTATAAAGTTGGGAGTGTGATTAGTATTCCAATCACTTTTTTCCAGTTATTCAACAATTTATCAACCGTTTGTGTTGTCCCGTTAGAGTAGAAGAAAAGAAGGGCAGAAACCACATCTACTCACAATTCAGTACCAGGAAAAAGTAAGACCGGAGGATAGGCTGCCTCTATATTTTAATTGTTGATATAATCATAAGCAGCAGATATTAGGTATCATTCTTTATACTTCAGCAATTATTACTACGTTTTATATCAAGAAAGAAGAAAATGAACTCTGACGACGAAGACTTTAACGATATCTATGGTGAAGAATCCACCACAAAGGAAGAAGTGACTTCCAAACCCAACGACGCTACTACTGCTGACGCTAAAAAAGAGGATGTGCCTTCGAATCAAGAAAGCAAGGACTCCGGCGCAAGCAACGCTGCCACTTCATCCTTAGACCAACTGGCTGCCCTGCAAGCGCTGTCATCTAATTTTAACCAACAACAGTCTGATAGTAACGACCAAAGTACTACTAGTAACTCAAATAATAACGATAATCAAAATAATGATAATAATAGTAATACCGAGAATAAGACCTCCAACGATGTGTCGTGGGAACAATTGCAACAGACTATGTCGCAGTTCCAACAGCAGTCTACTCAGCAACAACAGCAACAACAAGAGAGTGCTGCGTCCCTTAACAATCCTGTGAGGGCTGATCTTTCCAGGGACATCTGTAAAATGTTTATTGGTGGGTTGAATTGGGAGACCACTGAGGACACTTTGAGGGAGTATTTTAGCAAGTATGGTAGAGTTATCGATTTGAAAATCATGAAAGACACAAATACGGGACGCTCTAGAGGATTTGGGTTTTTAACATTTGACTCATCTTCCAGTGTCGACGAAGTTGTCAAGACTCAACACATCTTGGACGGTAAGGTCATTGATCCTAAGAGAGCCATCCCTCGAGAGGAACAAGACAAGACAGGTAAAATCTTTGTTGGTGGTATTGGCGCTGACGTTAGGCCCAAAGAGTTTGAAGAATTCTTCGCCCAGTGGGGCACGATTATCGATGCACAGCTCATGCTGGATAAGGACACCGGTAGGTCTAGAGGCTTTGGGTTTGTTACGTACGATTCTCCAGACGCCGTAGATAGAGTTTGTCAAAATAAATTCATCGACTTCAAGGGCAAAAAGATCGAGATCAAAAGGGCAGAGCCAAGGCACATGCAGAGGCAACAGCAGATGCATGATGGTATGTCCAACCCAGCGGCGATGGGTAACCCCATGGCACAGATGTATCAAAACCCGATGATGGGCGGATTTAACCCTATGTTCAATCCACAGGCCATGGCCGAATACTACCAGAAGATGCAGGAATATTATCAGCAGATGCAGCAGCAAACAGGCATGGATTACACCCAGATGTTTCAGCAACAGATGGCTATGATGATGCCAGGCTATCCAATGGGTGGCGCTGCGCCCTCTGGCTCCACCTCTTCTGATTCTGCCACACCAAACCAAGGCGAGGATAATGGCGCTAACGCTAACGGCGGAGTGCAGACTATAGGTGGTGAGATCCCAGAGAAGAGTAAAAACTCGGACAGAGACAGTAACGAAGGTGGCAAATCCCAAATGAGTCTACCTAGAGGCCCCCGTGGACCATCTCCACCTTCAGAAAGTGAAGTTAACGACAGGTCCTCCCACGGAAGTAGTCGTGGTCGTGATAGAGACCGTCACCATCGCAGCGGTAACCGCAACGGCTACCGTGGAGGGAACGGTGGATACCGTGGCCGTGGCTATCACAGGCGTAACAACAATGGCTACCACCCTTACAACAGGTGAAGCGAGCTGATTCATGCAAAGTGGCATTTTTTTTAAACTACCGTATGTATATGTAATTGAATTTCTGCTGGATTTACGTGACTTACGCCGCGCATAGTACGGCACTATCCGTTCAGATTACCGTGAGAAAGACCCAGCTGAACTATTGCGTAAATGTTCAAGACGCTCAGGAACAGCCAGATGAGCACCGCACAAATGGACACAATCCAACCGTTTGCCAAGTTGACTGTCTTGATGGCTGCTGCATCATCAACCCTGCTTCTCAAGTGATCATTGGCGTCCGCTGTTACATGTACTCTCATTATAGATTTTTTGCAAGTGAAGAAAACCAATGGGGCCACTAGAAAAGGTAGTAGGATAGACAAAACAACTTGTGATGCATTAAGTGCCTTTGACATAGCATTTCTACCAATGCAAATTGAAATCACAAGGCAAGGCACCAAAGATATGCAT
Organism: Zygosaccharomyces bisporus; assembly: GCA_003707595.2. NCBI lineage: Eukaryota > Fungi > Ascomycota > Saccharomycetes > Saccharomycetales > Saccharomycetaceae > Zygosaccharomyces > Zygosaccharomyces bisporus. The sequence continues at coordinate 105,119 of PPKA02000029.1, forward strand.
CTTGTTAGCAAGCGTCTCTGCCATGGTTTTAAAGTCCAATTGATGTGGCCCTCGCTGACGATTTGACCGGCCATCGTACAGACTACACCAGCAGACTGTCCACTTAGTAGCAATGCCACCATGAACAATGTACCCACAGCAGGGGCAATGTTGCGAGAAAGCAACTGGTGGATCGAGTATAAGTCAGCTTCTGCCGCGCCTGGTGTTTCGTACAAGGTGGCACCTGCGACGACTAAGATGGAGCAATTAACGAAAAGCGCCAAGGTAAACAGTGTCAATGCCAATTCCATAAAAGAGTACTTCATGCAGTATCTGATGGCTGCTAATGACGGTCTGTAATCAAAATATTTCTGATCTCTAATTTCTTCATCATTTTTTTTACCTTCTAGACTACTATCAGTGACTGAATAGTTGCCATGAGAAATATCGTAATCTAATAGTCTTGGCTGCACTAGACCAGATCCTAGAAACAAGGAATGAGGCATTACTGTGGCACCAAGGATTGAGATCGCAGTATACAAACCATCATGCTCAAACATTTGATGCGACGGCACAAATCCTCGAAACACCTTTCGAACAGAGGTACTAGGTGGTAAATATGTTAATTCAACAGCAAAGCAGACGCACACACCCACCACCAAGAGTGCAACACCATACTCGAAGTATTTGACAAATTTTAGAGAGGAAGTGCCCTGCTTGTAAGTAAACATGACGGCAAACACATCTACCACAGTAATCGCGACACCGGCCGGTAGGGGGATCTTCATTAGGATATTCAATGCAATTGCAGTACCAATGACTTCAGCAACATCTGTGGCAATGATGGCACATTCAGCAAACAAATAGAGGGTCAAATTAACCCACCTGGGGAGATGCTCACGGCAAGCCCGCGAGAGGTCCAATCCTGTCACCGAACCTAGTTTGATACAGAGACATTGCAGAAAGATAGCAATGAAATTGGACATAAGGATAATGCAAAGCAGAGAAAACTGGTTTGAGGCTCCGGCGCTTACAGATGTAGAGTAATTACCTGGGTCAATGTAAGCCACACTTACCAATAGTCCAGGTCCGATAAATTGCACATATTTACGTGCTATCTTTTTAGCGGAATCCCAAACTCTACAGGAAACTTTGCTTACAGTCGGAGCTAGAGTATCCGAGTCAACTGTCATGGCTCCACTAGCTGGAGATTCCTTGTCGGCTTCGTCGTAATTTACAGTCGTAACCGACTCAAACTTAGTACTGGGACCTTCCATGTTTGGATTGCGGGAAGCATAACTGGTACAATGCAAGAAAGAAATTGTGTTGGCCAACCATAGTTATTTCCCCCCCTGAAAATATCTATCGTCCCTAAAATATTTCGCGGACTGAATAAAGATGGTACCAAAGTAGGAAACACTAGTGATACACACATATTGAAAAGAAAGACCGAATGCCCGAACAAGGGCAAAAATGAAATGAAAACAGAATGAACTCTCAATCTCTAAATTTTTTATTAATGGCAAGATGGGAGTAGATAATAAATGTACACAATATCTAAACGTTCAACATGTTTATTTATTCATCCTCTTCCAAAGTCTGAGCAGCGATACGGTCCAAATCTCTCTGGCCGTTCTCAGAGATTCTTCTACCACCCTTTGGAGAGATTTCCACGACACCGATCTTTTCCAAAGCTTGCAAGGCCTTTCTGTTGATGGAGCCAGAAGCGTCAACGTGCTTCTGAGGCTTCATACCTCTGTTCTTGGCACCACCGTACTTCTTGTTCAATTTACCGACACCAACCTGCTTTCTCATGTAGACGTGTCTGGCGACGGAAGCAGCACGCTTGTAGAACCAGCCCTCGGCATCCTGTGGAGGTAGCTCGTTACCTTGAGAGGTCTTCACAACGTCAACGTAACCTGGGACTTCCAACTTACCTTGTCTCTGCAAGAAAGAAGCATAAGCGTTGATGAAATCTTGAGCAGCAACGTCTCTGTAAAAATTGTTAGTACTTGTCTACTTTCGCATATGGGAAAAGGGCCAACAGCAAACGACTTCCAACTAACGCTGATGCAAAACTCATCGCCCGTCTCTGCTTGTTTTAACGGCCCCACACTAAACTCAATGACTATACGTACCTAACGGAAACACCTGGCATATTGTCGTACTATTATCGCTTTCCTTTGCCTCTGAAATCAACACTTCACTCAGCGACCTTCGCTCTTGAAATTTTGTCAATACCCAGTCAACTTTCCACCTTCGATTGCACACGATGGTTGGTTACAGGCGGTGATGCTCTGTTCCGCGTGCTACGAAAGTTGCAGTTTCCGCCTAGCACAGTAGCGTGCTAGGCGGAATGCCTCCATCCTAGGCAGACGGTCACCGGGGGATGCTGGCTAAGGAACCGTAAGCGGTCTGCCTAGGTCCGCCCAGGCTCTGCCTAGAGGAAGGTTCTGCCCACTGGCTCAGTTTGCTTCGCTGCAGGTTTGCGTCGCGTCGCATCACCCCAAAATTCTGAAAAAAAATGAAAAAAACTCGAAATTAAATATTTTTGTAAAAGTAAAAGAATGTATGGGTTACAGTCAAAATTACCGAAAATTGAGTTGAGCAGCGTTACCCAAATACTACTACGACCGTAAAAGATTGAATAAGATCATATACCCTTCTGTAGCTAGTACTGGTGACAGTTTTCTTGGCCTTTCAAGACATAAAGCAATTTTTGAGATATTGAATAGCAGTGGAGGAATACAATTGACAACCAAGCTTCTCAAACAAGAATTAACGGTATCACGATGGCCGTTGCAATCCGCCATTGACCATTTTACGCTATCAGTGAAACTTCCCGACCAGATTCTATTACTACAAATATTATATAATCGATCTTGTGGGAAGCAAATGCAAGGGAACAATCCTTACACTCTGAAACCCTTAGATCTTCTTCTACCTCTGGCCCTCTCGAACTTTCTGCCGGTAGACAAGATTCTTGGAGCCTTGTCAGTGTGAGGACCGAAGCCGAAGTGTCTAACAGCCTCTCTGTGAGATCTTGGACCTCTTAGGATGATGGTGTTCTGACCTCTTGGGGCTCTGACGGCCAACTGGTCCAAGGTGATGGCTTCACCACCAGCCTTTAGGATCTTGGCCTTGGCACCGCCGGTGAATCTCAAAGCAGCCACAGTGGTCTTTGGGAACTCGAACAATCTGGTGTCATCAGTGACAGTGCCAACAACGACAACAGTCTTGTTCTCAGAACCCTTCTGCTTCAAGGCTCTGGCAATTCTGGAGACAGAGACAGGAGGCTTGTTGGTCTTGGACAAGAACAACGATCTCAAGACGACCTTGTTGAATGGAGCATCGGTACGACCTAGAAAACTTGTTAGTACGCTGAAGGGGATTCCTCAAAGAAATAAGATTCTGCTCACATGCCGCACAAGTGCAATTGAAGTAGCACTTGCACTCGCAGAATTTACTTCCTAAGCACCTGAAGGCACCTAGAAAGTACAAAGTCCGGGTTTGAAGCCTAGACTACTCTCGACCCACAAGGGGAGATTGTGTAGCAGAATCCCTTCGTGTAGTGGTGAAAAAGTGGAAACATACGAGCTAGGAAAGAGTACAACTGGCACAGAAGCTTCAAGTAGACGTTGTCAGACTTTGGAGCAGTTCTGTTACCAGATCTTTTGTGCTGCTTGTAAGTGTGGTCGATACCCATCTTGCCTGATTTTCTTCGTAGGTCTTGAAACGCACTTTCCAGACAACTATTCCAAATAATCTGCAATGTACTTTTGAATTTTCCACGCGATGCCTCCCTAGTCTTGCGAGTATTAGATTTTCCAATTTGCGTGGGGTATCCATTTTCGGAGTCCTCTGGTGAAATTTTTCATTTTCAAATCGTGGTGAAAAAAAAAAAATGGTCAAAGACCAATAAGACCTATACACCCTTTAAAAGTAAAATAACTCCAAACACCTCACTGTGGATTGAGAACAGTCAAATCAAATCAAATATTGGCTTGTGTATACTGTTAGGCAAATGTTACTGAACTTGAATTAAGTAAAAAGCGGATAGCAGAAGGTAAATCGGCAGTACACTGCAGCAATGAATAGCTCCCAAATAGCACATCTAATCTTTTGCTCTCTATAAGGTTTTCTCTTTAGCTTAAAATGAAGGAAAAACGAATAATGTAAAATATATTATAAGATTACCTATTATCTTATTGAATCTAATAAACTACAGGTAGTTTAAGCAGAGAGAAATGCTAGGTGCAAAAAAAAAGGAAATACAGTAGTCACTTTTATTGGTATAAGAAGTGCAAAAGGAGCTAAAATTAGCTCTTGTCTGTGTTGTAATCGTAAGAGAAAAAAATGATGCAAATGTATATAAATCTATCAAAATTTGGCGTTAAGACGTGGTCCAACGCATATGATTCTCGAAATGAAGTAGCAACTTGCGCCTGCCGCCATGAGGACGGACACGAAGATGATAAACTTGTTGTAGTTTGCGATAGAACCCTTTCCTACAATGGCGCCACCGATAGGTAGCACCGGAAGCGTAATGAGAGCTTGCAAAAAGTACGCCGTCGAGTAGCGTTTGCCAAAATCCTGCGTACTTGAAATTTGACCAATGCAGACAGGTGTTAACGAAAGGATGGAACCTGTCGTAAATCCATAGAGACAAGTATATGCCCAAAGAGCACCTATATGGCCACCAAAAGGTAACCAAATGACGAAATTGAAAACGGCGGCCATAGCAACTGTAATGATGGAAACGTTAAATCTCCCCAAGCATTTATCTGCCAGATATGCGGGCACATATCGTCCCAAAATTCCTAGCGCGTTGTTCGCGGTGATCAAGGCATATGACACCGACTGGCTGTTTCCCCTTGCCAAAGAATAAGATGCCATATAAGTGGAAGATGCAGTCAAGGAGCTCTCTGCGAACGATGCTGCCAGGGCTGCAAACAAAAATTTCTTGTCGAGAAAATATTTCCAATTCAGAGACGCAGACGCATACCATTGAACCATCTCTTTCTTGGAGCGGAATGGTTCCACCACGGGCTTTTCCCTCTCACGAGCGAATTTCATGGCAAACAGAAGGCATCCTACAAATATAAATGCCAGTATTCTGATAGCCCAGGGGAAGCCGACCTCGTTGTATAATTTTCTTAGCATGATGGGGAAAATGATGCCTCCAATCGACCCCCCCATGGTCGCTATGCTGCATGCTATTCCGCGTCTCCTCTGAAACCATGTCGCTACCACGCTTACTAGGGGTGTCATGAGAATTCCCGTACCTGTACCGCTCAATACAGAGAACGCTAACACAAATTGATACATTTTTGTGCAGTTTGCCATGCCAAAAAAGCCACCTACGTAGATTAAACTGCCAGTAATCATAGGTGTGGTACTGCCATTTCTGTCAAAATAGCCGCCCGATAGAATGCAGCTCAGGAAGCTAATTGCCAAGTAAAGTGAAAAGATCCAAGACACAGTAGAAGAAGAATTGTCCTTCAGTTGATTTTTGGAGATGTATGACTCTATGGCACCCATGGAGTTGATCATTCCGAACACCGGGATTAGACCAACAAAGGCGCCAAGCACGGCAAGCCATGCGTCCATGCCACCGTCAGGGAACTCTTCTTCTCCACTATCTGCGCTTTTTGACTCCCCTAACGACACATCCTTGGATGTGACATTATCAAAAGATACATTGTAAAGGGTATTCTCATCATCGTTCTTCTTCAGGATAGAATCTTCCGACAAATGGTTCGCTACGTAACCAGAGGATACGTATTCCGTTTTAGGGGAATTCTGCATCTCCACATCGTTGATAGAGTGTCTGCTGCTCTTCTTAGAGAAGAGAGCTCTTGCAGGTCCTAGAAACGCACCTTTGGGAAGCATGGCTGCAGTCTTTTGAGTTTCCCTTTTGAAAAGATGCAGCTCGTCGACCTTCCCTAGCAATCAATTGACCGCATGGATTCTTTTATCTGTTGCTGATACGTCTTGCTCATCTCAAAGATTGAAACGGTCGGACTTTGTACCTGCGACATTAAATAAATTTCAACCCAACTCGTCGCCTGGCGCTAGTAATAGTCAATGAAAGAAGCAGACGGCAAAACGTCAAAGAACGACGAACAATGGTATTAGTCACCCAAGCGGCTCGTTTGTTCTCTATATGTTGCGTGAATTCCACGGAAAAGCTTCAAGTCTCAGTATTGGCAAGTTGTTTTATTGATAGTTGTGGCTTTACTATACTCTAGAAATGTAAATGTGCCAGGGAGAAAAAAAAAAAAAAGTGAGAGCTCAGAGGCTCGTATATTTCTCCCAGTTCTACACCTTCAAGTGCTTCAACACGTTCTCAGCGGAGGAAACATCCACGCCAGTCTTGTCAGGCTCGTCAAACTCTTGAACGACCTTGCCGTCCTGCACAATTGCAGCGTATCTTATAGAACGCTTGTTTCCAAACACGGGCTCGGAGTCGAACAAATGGCCACCTGCTTTGGCAAATGCACCCTGAGAGTCCGCGATGATTCTGATCCCATGTGGTAGCTTCATAGACTCGCCCCAGGCCTTTGCAGCGAAGGCGTCATTGACTGGTGTCACGAGCACCTGCTTGACACCCTTGTCCTGCAACTCCTTCCAGTGTTTGACGTAACCGGGAACGTGCGAGGCAGAGCACGCTGGCGAAAATGCTGCTGGAACGCCGACGATAATGGTTTTGCCCTTGGCGACCTCTTTGCCGATATCTACTTTGTTGCCCGGGGAACCTTCTTGCAGACCTGGCAGGTTTGTAGGGATGGCATCCCCTGCCTTAAACAGTGAAGGTGCAAAAGTTCTGAAGCCGCGGGTGGTGGTAGTGGTTAAAAATCTCTGCATGCTCATGGTCTTCGGGGTAATCTTGTCTTGTCTTGTCTTGTCTTGTATCCTCTCCCTTTAGTATTTGGTTGTTTGCAGGTGCTTGTAAGGAGTAGAGTTGATTGTTAGGGTACAATCCGAGAACTTCGAACTCAAACGTGGGCAGAAACACGACCCCTTTGGCTCCGGCAAATATATACCAAGGTATGTCGGATGAAGACGAGAACTATGATGATTTCATGATGTCTGACGAGGATGGCATGGTGGAGATGGAGGATGACGATGATAACGATGAAGTTTCGGGTTCCGGTCCGGATCAAGGTTCTTCGTCGCTGAAGGAGGAAGATCTCTACGAGATGGGCGTTTACTATGCAGACGAGCAAGATTGGGATAATGCCCTTGCCACGTTGCAAAGAGTCGTGGAGCTGGCGGATTGCAACCCGCCGCTGCGGTTCAAGTCGTTGGTGCAGATCCTAAAGCTGCGGGCCGCCAAGATGCACTACAACACTCTGGCGCGCGAGCCTATCCTGCAAGCCTGCGAGGACGTGGCAGCCGCCGCTGATGCTGGAGGAACGGAAGCTGAACTGGGCACACTTGCCTCCGAGCTGTTCCCTCTGCCGCGTGGGTTCCTCTTTGACGAGACGCCGGCGGACCCGCTGACACTGTCACGGGTCCAATTGCAGCTGCAATGCCTGGATAAGCTACAGGGCAGACCGCAGATGCAGAGCGGTGGATCCCAGACGTATCAGGAACTGCGCTTGAGACGCTGTGCCCTTCAAGTGTGGTACGACCGGCTTCGCCTCGGTGCCGATGCGTACGCTCCCCTGCACCACTCCCCGTCGGAGCTTGCGAGCATCGAGCAGTACTGCCTGGACCATGCAGCGTGCGCCGAAGCTGACGCAGACACGTTCTACGTATCGATGGTGAGTGTCGTACTGCAGTGCTACATCTGCCACTGTGTGCAGCACCCTGGCTCGGATCAAGTGCTAGGCGAATCCCGTTTCTCAGCATTCCTGCAAGCCGTGGAGGACCACGGGCAGCGGTCGCTGACGCTGTCGCAGTCGCTCGGCATCATGTTACAGCTGCCGTTGGCCAAAGCGCTGCTGCTCATGTGGCAGGGTGCCACCGACGTGCGCGAGCTGAAGCAGCTCTTCTGGACGAGTCTAAAACAGGTGGAGGAAGTGGGCGGACCGAGCAAGTTTGCCTCCCGCTTTGAGAAGTTTATCCTATGCGGCTTCATCTTTTCGTGCATGATCCTGTATCGCAGCTCCGCCAACAATGCCAGGGACGGTGCTGAAGGCAGAACACCGGCTCCACCGGCATCGGCGGACAACCACGCCGCAGGCGACGGCGTCGCCGCAGGCGAGGGCGTCAACCCCTTTGACCTCGAGCAGATCAAGGCGCATGGCGACCTGCCACTGGTGCGCACGCTCAGCGCAGCCTACTCGCATTTTCTGCACCTGCAGCTGCGGCCGCTTCGCGATTGCATTGACCAGCTGCCGCTACAGCGGGACATGCTGCACCGTCTGCTGGGTCAACTGATCGATCGCATCTACTACGCTGCGCAGATCGCCAAGCTGTGGACTCGCATAGCCCCGGTCTTTTCGTGCATCTCGCTGCGAGACATTCAGCAAATGCTACAGATCCGCGACCAGCTACCGCCGCGGGACTACTTGCTGACTGTCCTGATGCGTTCCATTATGAGTGATCAGGCTGCTGTCTTCTACAAGCTGGACCTGACACGCGACCTGGTCTATTTTGGCGCTGAAAACAAGTTGCCGCTGTGTGCGAGCGCGAAGCAGAGTTTCGCGCTTGGTGCACTCGAACGTGGCAGCGACGTGGGGCTGTGGCACTCGACCAGGCGTCTGAGGGGTGTTACTACAGACGCCTTCTTTGAGCACCTGCAGCGCGAACGTGTTGGAGAATCTGCTCACTCGGGGCAGGCCTCTTTCCAGTCGCGAGCCTGTAACAATGGCGAGTTGTATGGCGAGTTGGCAAGATGCGCGTTTCGCGGCGGTGGTACGCGTCGCGAAACTGAGCGCATGCCGCGAAAAAACACTTTACACTTACAACAGCGGCTACCCAGGGAAGGGGCAGAGTCTCAGGAACCAGGCCTCTTCAGCGATATATAAAGGCGGATGCTGGTGAGATGGAATATGTCTTCTTGCAAGGAGCTGTCTACATCAGCACACACGCAGACGCATACGATTCGCTTCCGATTCGCACACGCTACCAAGCATAGGCAAAAAACAAAAAATACAAAAAGTATATTCACTCTCTTCCCTTTACCATGCTATATCAAATCGCCGCTCTTTCTTTTGCCCTTGCCTCCAGCGTTCTAGCCGATGACGTCTCCGGCAGCATCACCTACGTCGATGCTACGACCACCCCTCAGGTGACCGAGTCTGTCGTGTCTACCCAGGACATTACTTCTACGCCACACACAACCACGACTCTGTCATCTTGCACAGACTCCGCAAGTTCCGCTGTGCAGACGGCTGCCCAGGAAGCTACCGAGGGAGCCTCGGCCGCGGGCTCTGCCGCACAGACTGCCATGCAAACTGCCACCTCCGAGACCGCGATCACGCAGCAGACCACTGCAACCGCTGGTGGAGAGGGTACCACGACTACTGTGCATCCTACCGTATGGACGAGCGTTTCGTGCAGCGGCTCTTCTGCTGCTGCTGGCAACGACACTGCCACGGCCTTTTCCAGCGCCGTGCCTTCTGCCGTCTCCAGTGCGGCCTCAAACGGTACCACCTATGCGCCTGTTGCTTCCGGTAGCGCTGCTGCTGCCAGCGGCGAAGTCAGTGCCAGCACCAGCGCCATCCCAACAAACACTGAGGCTGGCGTCAGCACTAGCGCCACCCCTAGCGGAAATGCTGAAGCGGCGAGCGCCGAGGTCAGCGCCAGCATCAGCACCAGCGCCAGCACGAATGGTACCGCCTCTAGCTCCACTGCCCAGCTCGAAACTTTCAGCGCTGCTGCTCCACGTCACGTAGCCCACCTGGGTGCTCTTGCCGCCGCTTTGGTCGCTCTTTTGTGAGCGCCAAAATGTTTGCGCAGCGCAGAGCGTAGCGCAGTGCTTAGCACATCTGTACACTAAGTAATTTAAGTACTCTAACGTCTCGGAATTGGAACTGTCAGAGCTACAGGAAACGCCAACATGAACAAGGGGCACCCAACTTTTTTCCGGCGCCTGAGCACCAAATAGCTCTCGTTTCGTGCCTAAGAAAAGATCTACAGAATATTCACGAATCGGTCAAGCCTTCTGTTCCAAAGGAGCGGCTTAGACTTTAAACTTATAGTATCCCTTGTAAAACTAGCAAGCCGAAAAAAAAAAAAAAAAAATTCAACCACTTACGCTTGAAGCATGTATAAAGAAGACCCAGCGAGAATCATCAAGCTCTAGTGGATCTGGGATACAGAACGCACGGTGGGCTGCAGAATGCTCATACCACTCTATAAGACCGAAAGTCATGGAGAGGGTGTGGTTATATATATGTATACCTCTCGCTGGGATTCGACCTCACCGAAAGGGAGAAGAGCTAAAACGACAATATGATTATACTGCTAAATGATTAAAAGCGATAAAAATAGCAACATTAGGGCTGGTTCATTAGTGCTCTCTCTATTGACTATGTTGTTGCCACCACAAAACCGCATTTACCAAAAGATAGAAAAAAAGGGCCAATAGCCTCGTAGAAAGAATTTTCCAGTGATTCCCATATTTCCTAAGATGATAGATGCAAATAGGAATCTCAAGCAAAATCGGAATCAATTCGCTGAGTATTGGGTCGAGGAAGTATTCTGCATAAGTTTTATTTTTCCTTTCGAAAATCGTACGGTACAGTGCATCGACGTTGTTCAAGTTTTCAACAACATGCGAAAGTGCATTTAATAGCGGGAGCCCATAAGTCAAAATAAAAGTGAAGTTATTCTTGTTCTCTCCCCGAATAAAACCGAAGACACTGTAAATTATTAAGACAATTGGATAAAAAAATTGGAAGCCTGGGCAAGCGATTTTATGTAGGCCATTGAATTTTGTCAGACCCTCTTTGCGCATTGCAGCAGAAAGCACATTTATTGCTCTTATGCATCGCTTCTTTGAAAACAATGGATTGCGGAAGATTTGAGATGTGGAAATATTAGTCTGATCGCTTGCTTCAAAAGCTGTGTTACCTGTTTCACCGGCACTTCTCTCGGCAACCGTATTGTCAGAGCGGCCAGGATCACCATTGCGGCCTGGATTGTGGCCAGGAGTACCACTGCCTCCAGGACAAGCAGTGTCGCCAGGACAAGCAGTGTCGCCAGGACAAGCAGTGTCGCCAGGACAAGCAGTGCCACCAGGACAAGCAGTGCCGCCAGGACAAGCAGTGCCGCCAGGACAAGCAGTGCCGCCAGGACAAGCAGTGCCGCCAGGACAAGCAGTGCCGCCAGGACAAGCAGTGCCGCCAGGACAAGCAGTGCCGCCAGGACAAGCAGTGCTGCCTGGATTAGATGCCTTCCGTTTCTTTGACTTTTGTTTTTTTATTCTTCTTCTCACTACCATCTGTTTCTGTCAGGCATTCATAAATTTAGGACTGTATTGGTATTACCATTTTCACAAGCTTTTCTCCCCGTTTTTGGAGCTAAATATAATATTGGACAACGATTCGGAAGAAAAAAATCATCTTATTCATTTATTACTTTTGTGTCACTTTCGAGCGCTCCGAAAGCTTCCTATAAAGCGATACCTTGCTAATAGAGTAAGTCAAAACGGAACATACGAGCAATCTATGAGCGAGGCAAGTTCCATCACCACCACTTGTGCAGTGCTCTCTGACTCTTTTGACAAGGAAAAGAGATGTCATAGAGCAGAGACGCGGCATGTACAATCTCAATCTATCCTTCTTCCGAGAAGCTGTGATATTCTTGTGAGCAAAGTAAAAGCCTGATTAACTCTTATGATTTTGTGAAGCCGAAGGTCTACGGATGAATGAACGGGCAAGTGTTTATGAATAACGAGCGAGGCAGTCTAATTTTGGTCTCTCAGCTTTCCCAGTAGAAAGCTTTTTAGATTTTTCAAAATTTAAAATCTCATAGAACCAGTTTTTTGTGTCGCGCTTCTTTGGGGGGGGCAACGCGGGACCTGACTTTTAAGGTTTCAGGCCCTCGCTATGCACGATAATATTGAAAAAAACAGATATCCCGAAAAATGAAGTTATTGGCAGTAAAGTGCAATGGTGGATAAGCATTCATCCCCCAGGCGCGAATTTAAATGGAAATATAATGCGATAAGGCACTGCAGGACACGATTAAACCTGATCGAATTGCACTTCAGCTGTTCGATTTTTTCTGGAGTTATGTGCTTGAAGAAACAACGCTTGGCTCAACATCTTCTCTTGTGCTCTTTTGAAATTACGTTAATATTATGCCGAGCACTCTGAATTAAACTCAAATTAAACGTAAGCATATTTCGTTGGTGTTTACCGCTTTCAGAACCATAAGTACTTATTTAACTAGCTAGTACATAGCAGCTTGACTATACATTTTCTGCTGCTTTGTTCTCTTCATCTAAAATAGAGCAGCATCATCCAATTTATAGATCGATCGTATTAATTTTACTGTTACCTACTGTGCAACACAATGCTACAGATGTTAAGGTTCAGCATTTTTTAAGATGTAAATCGCTTTAACACTTTCTTGATTTCCCTGCATGGAACATTCGCGCCGCGTCGAAGCATTAAATGCGGAGTCACCAAATGCATATAACTGCGCTTGATTTTCTAGAAGCCTCTATGCACAATTCTTGTCGCCTAACCACTTGAAAAGAATGACATTAATGATGAGCGAAGTTGAAAAGGATCTAGAGAAGTGCAGTCAGATATGCACCCCAACGTATGAGGAAGAAGGTTGTCAACTCTTGGAAGATAAGCCGGGTGGCAAAATCGTGTACCTCGTTTCGTACTGCTTTTACTCGGGGGAATACGTAACAGAACTACTATGGATTGGTATCTTCATCAGCCTGCCCGCTGAGTTGGAGTGTTGTTATTTTTTTGCGCGGGATTATATCTATGGGGGAAATATAGAAGATGAATATGACGCTTTAGCCGGCATTGCGTACCTGTTTTCAACCAAGTGGATGATTGCAAACTATGTTATAATTACGTGCTATACACTCGCAAACTGTGCACTCTTCTATTTCAATCAAGATGTAGGGATTAAAAAGAAGCAAATTCTTCATAAGCTGTTGGAAGAAGTCGCGAGTTCCGACTTGGGGGAAG